>VZRZ01004300.1:293188-321003 GCA_013398175.1 Climacteris rufus | reverse complement strand
CTGTTTCTTTGAGATGTGTGTTCTTTTTTAGGAAAACATCCTTTCAAGTTTGGAAGCATGTTATATACATACACATATGTATATTATGTGCTTTACCGAAACAATTTTTTTTTAAGCTGCAATTAGTTAATGGCTACTAAGTCATGTAATTGCCAGTTGTTGGGGGTTTTTTTCTATTTAAAGCAGTTTGATTTGAGGTTTGAATGGCTTAATGAAATAAAATTACTATATTGACTACTATTAGACAATCCAAACCAATCTTACATTTTCTGTATTTATCTATAAAGCAAAAGGAAAGATACCCTAACACATGATTGTTAAAATCAGGTGAGAAAATGAGTCATGTCTGTTTTCTTTTCTTTTTTTACAGTCGTTTGCTGACAGAGTATCAACAGAAGTGCACTGATATCCTTTACTTTTCTATGAGTGTTCTTACAAAATTAGTATGCCTATAACATTTCTTATAAAAGGGTTTGAGGTTTTCTATTTAAGTGAAGAAATGTTTCTAGCAAAGAACCAGCTGGGTAGGTTTTGTAAAGAAAATAAGCCTTTGGAATTAAAACTATCCACTTAAGATCTGTTTCTTATACATGGTCTGTTTGAAATGTGTGTTGCTCAGAATTACTCCTTTTTTTCATGTAACAGAAGCTCTGCTTATTCACGTCAAATGTATTGAAATACAGGTATTAAACACTTAGTCCTGCAAGTCTTGTGGAGGGTTTTTTGTGTGTGAGGAAGTCTTTATTGAAAGTTTCTTTCCAAGTGGCAGTTGGATTGAAATACACTGAAGGACATTTGATAATCTGTTTTTAATTTCTGCCTTAACAAGAGGTTACAGCTTCAATTTGCTGAACGGTAAGTTTGATTTCTATTTCTTACTAAAGATCCTCTGTTCTCTGTGCTGTGGTTAGTTTGAGGAGTCTGATGATGTAATAGCAACAGCCATGGGTCTGGGCTGCCCTTTTAGCTTGGTACTTCAACTGTGCTTCCTAGGCCAGTCAGCAAAGGTACCTTTGAGCAGAGAAATCTGTCCTTCTGCTACAATAGCTGTGTGGAATTCTTTCCTGGCCCTGTGTTACTGAGAGTCTGAAGTGACCAAGTGGAGGTGTGGAGCTCATCTTTGGGTGGTGGTTAAATGTAAGCCTATTTGGGGCAGCCTTATTTGTGTGAAGCTTTTTGCCTTAGAGTTGTGGCTCTGTGCCCTTGCTTACTCTTTGTGATTATAGAGGAAGAGGCAGCATATAATTTTTATGGACTCCATTCTGCCTGCTGAAAAATACTGCAGTTGGACTCAGCTCTTATTTTGCAGCACTATATGTGCAGAGACACTTATTACTAGCATTTTAGTGTAGGCAGCACACCTCTGTGGCACATGCCATCTGCTTGCAGCCAGCTTTAGGCTCAAAACAGTGTTTTTAAATCAGATCTTGGATTTTCTTTAAATGGATAGAAAAATGAGAACACTGAAACTCTTAAAGCTCTTGGGTACCTCTCACAGCATTTTTTCCAGAGGATAAAAACCAAATACTCAGACACTTGACTGAAGAATCAGAATACTGAGTTTGAAAGCGTCTGTGCTTTTGGCAACTTCTTTTTAAATTGCACATCTCATTTCAGAGAGATCTCTGCTCTTCGTTGCCAAGTGGAGAAGATGTTACAGAAAATTCTGCCTCTGGAAAAGTGCCAGGAAGAGTTGGGTTCCTTGAAGGCAGAGTTGGAAGAAAAAAAGGTGTGCTTGTAAGGTTTAAATAACTTGCACTTTTTCTGTTGAAGGGAATGTATGTATTTAATGCTCATCTTAATGAAGCTGACTTTAATGAGCTTAGTGGTTATTTCCAGCTCATTAGGACTGGCAGCTCTGGGTTTAGGTGAAACTAATTAAATGACTTCAGGTTTCAGAGGGGCAACAAATTTAGGATGTTGTAGTTCTTATGATTTTTGATCAGATTATTCCGTTTTTGTTTCCTCACTTAGGAAGGAAGGAGGAAACATTCAGATTCCTTTGGTTTTCTGCTCTGATCTTGTCATATTATTGAATGTAGGTTGTACTGCTGAAAAGGTGCAGAGAAAGACAGTCTGTGCAGAATAGGGTTATGCTTCTGTTCCCTTCTTGAACATATGTTTTTACATTACTAGCTTCTTGAGTTTATTCCTGATTTTTCTCCCATTGCTCAGCTGAGATTTAGTCTACAGGAAAGAAGATTTTGACTATTCAAATCACCTAAATGTTTGCATTTTCTAGGCATTAACTGTTATTTCTGAAAAAAAACACCCCATCCTTTCTTGTAGCCTTTTTGTGATGGTATAAGACAGGATATTAACATTTGTCTTGTTGCTGTACCTAGTTTGTGTTCTATGTTAGAACAGTTTTATAATTTCTGTTCCCTCAGCAAGCATTAGTAGCTGATGTCCTGATGGCACTTTGTCAGAAAAAACAGGATTATATGTATGGTGTGTAATAGTTAAGCTCTAGAGTTCATCTTTGAATTCCTATCCAGCTAGGTATTGAATGTACATACCCAAAAGATAAATAAACATATGGAGATTTATGTGTTTGTTTGTTACAACTTTTGCCTTTAAAGAAGGAGGATAACCTGACTTTTCAACTTGCGTTTTTTCTTATTGAATATTCTTTTTTGGCTATGCACTGTTTTCAGCAGAATAGGTAAGGTGTCTGCCATCTTTGTTTTTTGCCATGAGTATGGACATATTTTAACTGTGCTTTCCTTCTTCAGAGTTCTCTCAAGATTTATCGGGAGAGTCAACTGGAATATGTTAAAATTAAAGAAGAAATAGTAAACAGTGATGCTGTGTGAGTGATGCTTATTTTTTTCACAACCTTTCTTTCCCCCTCTTACCTCTTCCAAACTTGATCTAGTTAATGCTTTCCATTTTGCTAAAATCTTTGTGCTTATGGGTTCTTAGAACAAGGAGTTGATGGAAGAATGATCTGAAGTTTGGTAGCAAATGCTGTTGAGTATAGTGTCACTTTAATTGTTGTCTTGTCTTGAAGAGGCTTTAGGTGGTTTTTAAATGAAAGCTTTTAAGAACAGGTTGAAATTGAGAAAAAGCTGTAGTTTCTCCAGTTTGAGTGGTTCTCAGTCTTGGCTTTTTGTTATTGCCATCCATTTCAGTTTTGCTGGTAAGTCTCTGAGGCCAGTAGAGAAAGGATTTTGCCAAAGTGATCTGCACTAAAATCGATCCTTAAAATAATTGTTTTTAAAGGAACAGCTCAGCAGTTCAGAGTGAACTGTCTGCCATGTTTGGAAATGAGCAGGACACATTTGGCACCAAAAGTGCAGAAGCCAATTTTGCTGCCATAGTACAGAATATTCTGAAGCTGTGCCTTGATAGTGCCCAAAGTTTGTTTTTCCAATAAGCAGTCACTCATAGGCTTCCTTACCTGGAGCATATGTGTGTGTTAACTCTTACAGCTCTTGATGGATAGTCTAATAAACTTGTCTGATTGCTTTTTAATCCTCTAATACTTTTAACCTCTAAATCACCTGTATCAAGGAACTGTGACTTCTCAATATTGTGTGGAAAGGTGCTCATGCTCTCAAAAGAGAACCAACTAATATGTAGTTGAGTGTTGGTAGTTGTGGTTTTTCTTTGTGTACATCACTTTACATTTATGAAAACCAGTGATTCCTCTCCAGTGGCTTGGAATTTTAAGACCCTTCTGCTGTTTTTTGTAGTCAGCCTTTATTTCTGATGTGTTCTAGCATGCATCCCAATGGGCCTCCCACTGGTGACTCCTTTCTTCCATGTAAGCTGGCTATCATTTTTAACTGTGGTATTTCTAAGCTATTTTGATGCCACCAGCATGTTGAGGGAAGCAGTCAGTTCCCTCTACTCAGTACTGGTGAGGCCATGCTTGGAGTACTGTGCCCAGTTCTGCACTTCTCTGTACAGGAGATCTGGGAGTACTGGAGAGAGTCTAAGGAAGGTCCATGGAGATGATCAAGTGACTAAAGCATCTCTCAAGACAGATACCCTAGTCTCTTTGCATGACTTGTGAAACATATGGTATTCACAAGCACAGCTCTTACCAAAAAGACTGTGTGAGCAGACTGGCACTGTTGTCATTTCTTCAGCCAGACTGCACTTATTTCACAAATAGGTGTGCTCAGTGTACTGTGTGCTTAGTGGAATATTCAGCACATGGTCCTGTCTAAGAGCAGCAGAGAGCAGCTGCCCCATTGCTAACTGCATCTTCAGGGGGAACTGACCACTAATGTGCTGGCAGTTTATTGTGTCAATATAGATACAATGTTTGTCTCCTCTATCTGTCACTCATATCTTCAAGAAGGAGGAGCCAGGGAACTACAGGCTAGTCAGCCTCACCTTGATCCCTGGGAAGGTGATGGAGCAGCTCATCCTGGAACTCATTTTCAGGTGCATGAAAGAGAAGAAGCTCCTTGGGAGTAGACAGCATGGCCTCACCAAGGGGAAGTTGTGCTTCACTGACTTTATAAATTGACATGTCTGGTAGATAAGGGGAGATCAGTGGCTGGTATCTGGCAGGCCATCAGTGAGGTCTCTGACACTGTCTCCCGTGACAGCCTCGTAGCCCCTTAGGCTGGTGCTGTAGGGGCTGGGTGGGCAGACAGTGCTTTGAACACTGGCTGAATGGCTGGGCCTTCAGTGAGGGGATGAACAGTGCAAAGTTTGGTCAGAGACCAGTAGATAGCACTGTACCCTGGGGGAAGGCAGTGAGGGCGGCAGAGTGGGCCTAGTGCAGTTTAACATCTTTGTCAGTGATGTGCAGCATGGGGCAGAGTGTGCTGTCAGCAAGTCTGCCAGTGCCACAGGTGTGGCTGATGGGCCTGAGGGCCGTGCTGCCATCCAGCACAAGCTTCAGAGGCTGAAGAAAGGAGCTGACAGAAACCTTGGGAAGTCCTGCACCTGATGAGGAACAACCCCATACACCAGTACACGCTGGGGCCACTCAGCGGGACAGCAGCGTGGGCTGCTCTCATGGTGTGAGCCAGTGATACACACTGTGGCAAAGAAGGCTACTGGTATCTTGGTCTGCAATAAGCAAAGTGTTTTGCTGGCAGGATGAGGGAGGTGCTCCTTCTCCTCTGCTCCTTCCTCCCCTGAAGTGCTGTTAGTTCTGGCTTCCTCAGTACAAGAGAGACATGGACATACAGGAGTGAGTTCAGTGAAGGACCATGGAGGTGATTAAGGGCTAGGAGCATCTCTCCATTGACAGAAGGCTGACAGAACTGGGACTGTTAAGTCTGGACAAGAAAAGACTCAGGGGTGGTATCACCAATGTCTATAAATACCTGAAGGAAGGGTGTAAAGAGCACAGAGCCAGGCCACTTCTGTGGAGCCCAGTGACAGGACATGAGGCAATGGGCACAAACTAAGACACAGAAGGTTCCCTGTGAACATCAGGAAACTTTTTGCTTTGTGAGTGACCGAGTACTTCCACAGGTTGTCCCAGGAGCTTGTGGCCTCTCTGTCCCTGGAGATGTTCAGAAGCCATCTGGAAATGGTCCTGGGCAGCAAACTGTAGGTGGCCCTGCTTTAGCAGCATGTGTTGGACAAGATAACTTCTAGAGGATCCCTGCAGCCTCAACCTCATTTCTGTGATGCTGTAGCTATTTTGTGTACCTCTGATGCTCAGGCCATTTTAAGCAGTAGCTCATATGAATTCATTAATGTGAAAGCTGGATTTTTTCACAAGCAGAGTAATAGTGAATTGTTAATAAAATTACTGTTAATCTACTGTTAAGTTACTGTTAAAAAAATTAGATCAGAAATTATCACTCCCGTACTTTGGTCCAATCTGCCATTCAAAGCCAGTGTCAGAGTTAGCTTGCTCAGGACTGTCTAGTTGAGATCTGAATATTCTACAAGAATGAGAATTCCCACGTTACAGGAGTACAGCTTCTGCTAGCACAGCATTCTGTCAGCTGCAGTTCTGCTTGTATCTGAGAGATCAGATAGGAACTTGAGTTGTGTAGCATAAAAGGAGTTCTGTGCACATGCATCATCTGCAAACTTTACTTTTTGTAAATTGCTAGATTTAACATCTACCTATGTTCTTAATGTAATTGTGTGTTGATGAAATTAGTATAGTACTACATCTGTAAATATAACTATTTCATTTGTAAACATTATTGCAATGATAAGTTGGCATTTAGTGGCTGTCTGTTTTTTCAGATTCAGGTTGTTTGTATCATAGGATTTCTGTCTCGAGTTGAAATGGACCTATGAGGATCATTGAGTCCAAATGCCTGCTCCTTGCAGGACTACTTAAAACTAAACTGTAGGGTTAAGACTGTCATTTAGATGCTTCTTGAACTCTGACAGGCTTGGTGTCAGTGATTGCTTCCCTGGGGAGCCTGACCAACCACCCTCTCACTAAAGGACCTTTTCCTAATGTCCCATCTGAACTTCCACCGACGCAGCTTCTTTCCATTTCCTTCTGTCCTATCAGTGGTCACCAGGGAGAGGAGGTCAGCACCTTCCTCTCCACTGTCCCCCACTGAGGAAGTGATATCTTTACTAAGCTGAACAAGCCAGTCACAGTCTTCCAGCACAGGTTTCTGGGAGTCCACAGAGTCCATCATTGGTGACAGATGTGAAGAAGGCATTAAACATCTCTGCTTTGCATCCCTATTTGTGGCGTGACTAACCTAATCGAGCAATGGACTGATGTTATTTCTGAATTTCCATTTGCTAAGATACTTTGAAAAGCCCTTTTTGTGTCCTTTGGAGTAGTGGTCAGCTTGAATTCTAATGGAGCTTTGGCTGCATGAGTCTTCTCCCTGCAGTGGCAAGCAGCATCTCTGTAGTCTTCAACTGACCTTGCTTCCAGCGTCCATGCATTGTAGATACAGTGCTTCTGTGCATTCTTTTGAAGAGAATCTACACAGAAACAGAACTTTCTTACCTCTTATTTTCTAAAGGACAACTCCCTCTCTCTTGCCCTTTTTCTTTTCTCTGTAAAGATGTTTTATGAGGAATTTTTGCTGAAATTCACACCTATGCCTTGGCTGTCAAAGCCCTCATATAGGAAAGGAGGTATGAACCTCTTTGGACTGAGAAGGCACAAAGTCTTCTATGACTTTATGGTGCAAGTGCTTTGACTACTGAACATGCATAAAGGTGGTCAGTCATCCTGTTTATGAGTGGTTTTTCAGATATGTTCCAGTTAATGTCTGAAGTGATGATTAAAGCCTGAACATCCAGAAAGGCTGAGACTGTAAATCTCCATCCATTACACAGGTTTTAATATGGGGAATAGATGAACTGTGTTCTGCTTCATGAAAGTGATCAGTGAGCATTGGTAGCTTGTGTTTGTCAGGACAGAGTCCTGTACTTACCACAACAGTTTGAAAACAATTTCTGGGATATTGGGATTTAACAGAAGAAAATAATAGAAATGTTTACTTTTCCATTTATTTATTTTCCAGTTCTGTGTATGTTTTACATATAAGGTAGGGTTGGAAATGCTGAAGTCAAAATTGTTTCAGGATGCATAATGTTTTTTCTTTTACTTTAGGTTGAGTAAGCCCCTGGGTGTTCTGAACAAAAAGCTGTGGGACAGAAGTGATCCTGAAGGCTATTTCTAATTATCTTACTGCTTAGATATTATATTGTAAGCAAACCTTAATTGCTTTTAAGGAGTAAAACTAACCTGTCTGCAGGTTATAGAAATGCAAAACAGAGAAGCCAGTTTTCTGGGGTTGTGTTTCTAACTCCAAGTTGTAGCTAAAGGTATATTTATGTACCTGGGTTAGTGGATTGACTCTCTTAAAAGCAAGCCCTGCCTCTGTGACAGATACAGCTGGCAGCAACGTGCCACCAATTTAATTCTTCAACTTCAGGATTAAACTGATCTCACAGGTCCTGGGTGTAGGAAGTGTGTTTTCTCTGAATGGCTAGATTTATTTTTTTCTGGTGTTTCAGGTAATATAATTCTATTTTTAAAAATGATCTTTTGATGTTTTCTTTTTAACAGGAGAAAGAAGCTGGAAACAAAAGTGAAAAAACTTGAAGGTAACTTTCTTTGAGTAGGACAACACAATCTCTTGTTTCCTTTTCTATCCAAAGGAATTGTGACTTTAATTTGAGGCCCAAGGAGCAAGGCAGGGCAGTACTGTGTAGGGTGCTTAGTCTCTGATTTACATCAGCCCTCCTGCAGAATGTTTTCTGCTGAGTGTCTTAAGCCCATGGTATATATGAAGTTGGAAGGGAACTTCTGGTCATTAAACTTCAAAGGATGGAGTCTGACCAGCCTGTCCAGGCAGCCTGATTCACTGACATGGTTTTCCTTATAACTAGTTGGAAACTCTTATATTTCAGTTTGCATCTAATGTTTACCATACAGCAGTGAACAGTCTTATTCCATCTTCTTGATGCCTCCTTGTACAGGAAAGCTGTGCTTGGATTCCTTCTAAGATTGGTTATGTTTTCCTTTCTGGCTTATTAAGTCTAGTTCAACAAGCCTGTTTTCATAGAGCATGTGCTCCACTGTTCTAATAATCCTGGCAGGATTCTTCATGTTTATGATAATATTTAAGCATATGGTGATCCTGATGTATGTTTTCTCATTTTTAAATATTCTGGTACTTGTATTTTGGTTGTTTAGTTTGTTTGTTTGCTTGCTTTGTTTTTACATGGAGAGAAAGCATTGGCTTAATGGGACTGTGTTTTTCTTGTCTTGCTAGTAGAGAGTGGATATACATAAGACTTTCTGAGACTTCACTTGCTGTTCTGTCAGTTGGCAAGGCAGATACTTGCATTCATGTCATGCTTACAGCTCTGCTTACTGTAGTTTAAAATAGAATGAACTGAGTGACTTGTATCTTAGTGTTAGAAACCTCCCAAATCCTACTGTGAAGTACAGATACAAGGTGTTCATTTTGATGAGAATTTTGGAGTTCTGTTACAGGATATTCAGGTTTTTTACACACTTGCCTCCAAAATCTCAAATACTGGCAGAACTGGAACACAGTTACATATATACTGAGAGAGAGTTTGTGTTAGGTCCAATTTCAGTGACTGTTTTATCTGTTTTGATTTTTTCTGTGTTCATTAAACATCTCAGACCTTGTATCTTTTGTCAGTATGAAATTTTGCCATGATTAGTTTTTTGTCAGCCTAGCACCCAAGGTGCTTTTTTAAAGGCTTTTATTTTAATATGCTCTCTGCTAATTTGATTAGCAGGCAGATTCTATCTCTCTTTGCTCCTGTTCCTATATAAGTCATCAAGCTGAACTCTCAGGAGTTCTCTCAGCTCTCTCTGTCATGGGATAATTTTCCTGGGAACCTCACATTCAGTTCTCACCTACCCTGTACCCTCTATTTCCACTCATCTGCACTCTTCCCAGGTGTCCTCCTCTTATCTGTTGGTCTTGAGTGCTGTCTGGATCTTTCTAATGCAGCAGGCTGTGGTGTTTTCATCTTTGAACCAGAGCTCTCTTAAATAATAGAATAAAACGTGTAAAAAACGCCTTTCACCTCAATTTGATGTCCTTTTTTCACCTGGTGTATGTTGTGCTACGGTACAATATCATTACAATATGACCCACTCTTCATTCTTGCATAGAAGTGAGAAAACTAATAAATGTATTGCAGTAGTTCAGAACAGTAATTATGCAGTGGAGGGCAACATACTTGTATGCATGAATTGTTGTCTTAATGAACCAAAATAATAGATTTGTATTTCACACTACTTTTTTTTCTGGTAATTTGATTTGCAAACTAGTGAGCAGTACCACTTAAAGTAGTGGCCTCTTACAGTAGAGTTTCTAACTTGAATTTTGGTTCTCTTTCATGAAGAGGCTGCAACAAAGCATACACAGGACTTCAGACAACTGAAAACTGAAAAGAATAGGCTTGAAAAGGAGCTAAAAAAGGCACAAGTAAGACTTTCCCTGTCTTTGGGGGAACCTTCTTTTAATATTTCGGGGGGAAAGAAAGGAAGCTATTAGTTTAAAAGATAGTGAAACAGTAAAATTATATTTCCTGGGGATATTGAGTAACTAAATGTAGCAATTCACCATAAGGGAGAAATATTCAAACTGAAGAATGACCTTTGAAATGTTGATGTAGATTTCCTGCTCTTTAAGAGTTGATGCTCTAAAAAATATGTATGGCATAAAAAAAATAATGCTTTTTAATTTTAACAGGGAAAACTTGATGGTGTAATTAAAGAGAAGTGCAGGAAAGGTAGGTGTTTACCTTTGAATGCCTTCAGATTTGTATGTGGTATTGTTCTATTTGAACATTTCCTTTCCACCTCTTCTCTTTTTAACAGTTAAGCATGCAGAAACTCAGAGTTCAAGTGAAAATCTTTCAACAGATATAGACAAAGGTAAGACTTTTTGCAAGACCATTTCTTGTGTGGAACCAATCATTATGAATTTATCACAACTCTTCTGGAGTTACATTTTTGTAAACAGAGGATGCTGCCAGGAGTGCTGTAAGAGCAGATGTGGTTGATACAAGTAGGTTACACTGATGAAGAACTAATATAACAGATGACTATTTTCAGTTTTACAGTAAGGAAAATACTTGATTCATAAAGATGACTAGTATACCCTGTGCATGTGTGAAGTCAGATGATGTGCAATTATAAAACAGAATGCAAACACTGAAAAAAATACAAACAACCTCTCTGAAGCTCACTGAAATCATAAAGGACCAAACAGGAGAGTAATGTGCTACAATTTCTATGTGAGGCTCAGTAAATCAAGTGGAAATCCAGGAGGTATAGCTGTATCTTAGCCTGTTGACATTTTTTCCCCCTCATGATCTAAAATATACACTACAAATTATCTGAATCTAACTGTAATGGAGCAAACACCTTGCAGACTTCCTCTAAAGTACCAATGCCAAATTTTAAGCAAATTTATGGTTTGTATTTTTGCAGTCTTTTTAAGTGCTGGTACTGTTTTTGAATTGTTTAGGTATTCTGAAGGCAGTTTTGAGGCAAAAGAACTTTGCTGTTCTATCACTTGCGTTGCAATATGTTTGTTGCAGAAATTAAATTTTCTGAAAAAGGAAGACCTTGTCAGTGTCTGTGTGTCTTGGCATATTTTTTACTTTTGGGTTGTACTGATTTGGTAGCAAATTTAATCCTTTGGTTTTTAATTAATGGCAAAATAGGAAAATTAATATCTGAGCATTAATTTCAGCTTCCAATACCAGCAAGGGTATATTAGTAATGAGAGAATGTTAGTGTTTTTACTAGCTGTTAAGCAAAATTTCACAGGTTTTCCTCTTATGTGCTGGGGTTTTTTTAATATGCTTCTTGATAAAATAGCAGTTTGCTATGGCCTTTGATTTATGGAATTTGCACAAAACAATAGTCTCAGTTCCTGGTTACTGGATAGTTTTGGCATAAGTAGATGAGGTGCTTGTGTATTTTACTGAGGTTTTGGGTTGTTTTTCCCTCTTCACCTGCCCTTCTGTCTCTGAAGCTAAGTTGTTTGACATCACCTAGCAGTGGTGCTGTTAGAACTCTAGACAGGGTCTCCTAATGTTTTAGCCTGATATTTAGTTTGGATCCATGGTGCTATTACATGATAAGACTAAGATGTGTTATTACTGAGTGAGTATAAATGTGATATAAATCTTCCTAGAAGATTTTCTCCTAAATTCATATTCATGTAACTTGATTTGTTGTAGAAAGCTGTTTAATTTCACTAATGCTAGATTAAAGTCTGCTTCCATTTTACTCTGGGGGCTGCTACGTCTTTTTGCAGTGCTCGCTATAAAAAGGAAAAGCTAAAGCATTCCCCTAATGGCATCTAGCATTTCTCTTTCACTGAAGCTTGTACCTTATCTTAATTTTTGTTGTGGGTATTTTGTATTTTCTTGTAGGCATACCTGTGTTCTGAGTAAAATAAAGAAACATAACTTCTTTGTTCAATTTCCTTGATTTGTTTTAAATAAATGTATTTATTTTATCAGGAAGAGTAAAGCTCTTGTTAGAAGAGCTCTGGATGTGCATTGACAGTGCAACAGGAAAAAGAGAGAAGGAGAAGACTGATCCTGTCTTAGGTAAGATGGCATGCAAAGTCTTGACATTTTCTTGAAGCCCTCTCTTTTTCTGAGCAAAAGGCAGCATTGGTACTTTCTTGCAGCTTCTATTTGGGATAAGGAATGGTCTGACAAAAGAAGACTAACTCTTACAGAAGCTAGGTCTCAGTTGGGTACTGGCTGCATAACACATTTTTGAAAAACTTAAATACTTTCCTTGGTGGTTGCCTGGTCAAGTACATGTGTGATTAGAATATCTGAAAATTATTCAAATATTAATTTGAACAGGCAAGTAAACTTGAACTGTCTTCTAATTAAAAGCTGTTGTAATCCACTGTTGCATTCGAGAAATCAAATTATTTTACTGTTTTTAAGCAGTCAAAACTCATCTCATGTTTAAAGCATAATTATTATATCATCATAAACTCTGTAGTGTATAATGTGAATGATGGGGTGCAGGGGCTCTTTTTAGTCCAAAACAAATATGTGGTAACATAGCTGAATTATAAACTTCAAGAAGCTGTTACCTCCATTTTCTTCATTGTAATGTGATATTCAGATAATCATAAAAAATATTCTGAGTTCTTATCCATATACACATTCACAGCAAACTTGAACTGCTTTAACTTTACATAGGAGATACCTTTTTCTTTCTGCACTCAAGAGTATAAGTGCCTTGAAACTGCATTAATATTTCTGTAGTTGTGTGTCCAGAATGCTTTTATTATGCTTTAATTTTTTTTTTCAGTTTCTCTACTACTTTGATTTTTCTGTAACTCAAGGTATAGAGAGATTGCCTGGGATAGGTACCCATCTGCATTAAGAGCTTTGCAGATAGATGTTATCCTGTCTTCTCACCCTGTTGAGTCTGAAAATTTGCAACTAGTATAGATCCCAATGAATCTGGCTTCAGTGGAATCCACTTAAGAGGGGCCAAAATATAAGGACCAGCTCATAAGCCTGTTAATCAAGCTTACTTCCATGAGTTCAATGCAGCAGATATATGGCTTCAGCTCCAAAACTGAGCTAACAGTTGTGCCCTGCCATTCTGAATTTAATATAACTCATTTTACTGTCAATCAAATTACAAGAACAAGCACAAGAAACCAACCAAGAAGTTTGAAATATATGTGATTTTTAGGGGTATCAGGCTCCAGAGTCATCCCCTTCCCGTCCACCAAAAGAGGAACTTCAGGTTCCAGAAGTCCTGTCCCATCTTTCCTATTCATATCTTCTCAAGGAAACTACAGGACTTTCATGAAAGGAAGCAATGATCTTTAACAATCTCTGCTAGCCAGTCCTTCTTTCTGCCCACTTCAGTGTGGAGAAAGTTCTAAGCTTTGTATTTCATAGAAATACATCTTGCCTTCTGTTACTGGGTTGGGTTTTATCCCCTCTTCAAGCCTAGAGCAGGCATCTTGTTATTCAGCCTCTTATGAAAGTGGCCATTACCTTGAATTCATAATAACAAAGTGCTTATGTTTACAGGTGCTGTCTTCTAGGAAAAAAAAGGGTCTTAATGAGTTTGCCCTAATTTCTTGTCCCATGTTACAATAGTTTCAGCTTAGAGATCAAATCAGCTTGATGGTAGTAGCTTCTCCAGATCATGTCAGTTCATCTGCCTGAATCTAGCTTTTCAGAAAGGTTCTTCCTATGACAGATTTCTTATGTGTCCTGTAAAATACCCAAAGCTTTGCATTATGATCCTTCTCTGTTCTGCCAAGGTTGATAGCACTTGCAATGGTTTTCTTGAAGAATGTGTTCATAAATGAAAATTGGAAGACTCATGGGGCTTTCCAAATGTGCTGTTGTGTAAGCCTCAGAGGATAATGTGGGTTAGCCAAACTTAATTTAAAAGCATTTGGTAGTATTGTTACAAATCTACCAGTAATAAAATTGATGATACCTGCATCTGACCATCAGAGCAGTAACCTTAGGCCATAAGCTGAGATTAATAAGACATTGATGGTTTTTTAGTCTTTGGAAAACTCTGTCTCATATAGTTTGGGCATAAAATCACCTATATTGTGAATAAACACGTGAAAAAGCATTTGAAGAATCTTGCAGCTGGGTGCTAGATTTTGGTAATTTGGATTCTCTAACATGGTCTGTTATGGTGAGATCAACTGAGGGAAAATGGTAATAACCTGTCTGTGAGGAGCCAAGCCTCTTCAAGTGGTATTCTGTAACTGGGTTCTGAGCTAAATTTGCCTTACTACAGAGCTATACCCATCTTACCTGCTCATCTCTTTCATTTGGGGACCCAGGATAGGGGAGAAGCTGTGTGTGGATCTTGAAAGCAGAGATGGAAAGGAGCACACAGGAGTTGTCTGCTTTAATACCAGATAAAAGGAGATACAACACAGTGGTATTATATGTAAAATACAAAGATAAGACCAAATTCTTAGGGATTTATGTGTTTTATGGTCTTGAGATTAAAGTCCATAGAATGTGAGTAATTTGAGAAGCAGACCTCTTTTCTATCTTTAAGACCACATGAAAATCTCTCAAGATAACACCTTGAGATAAAACATAATGTAGCATTGCACATTTAATTGTGGGTATGCAGTGTTCACCCTGGTTCTTGGTTTCATATCATGGAATGTGTGTATCTGCTGTCTCAGAAAACAGAATATTGTCTGTACCTGCAAAGAATAGCTAGTGTGTGGAGCATCCTGAAACCACATAATTGGAAACAAGTTGAAAAATTCTGCCTCGTTGTCAGGGCATTAAAAACCTTCTGTGGGGGAATTTTTTTTCTCAGAGAAACAGTGCTGGTTGTTCTTGAGAAGTGTGCAGTTGCTACTGCTAGGCACCTGCAGTCACTGTGCTGATAGTGATGAGGTTTTGCTGTAAATCAGATGAGGTTCTATGGCTAGATTAATTATTTTTATAAAATATCACATCTTAATCTGGTCCTTCTTGAGAGGCAAAAAACACAAGGCTTGTTTCAAAATGTTGCTTTGTGGCTTGGAGCAAGGAGAGGACAACTTGCAATGCTGAATTGCTTTGCAATGTGGACAATCAAGAGCAAAGTTTTGAGTTATAAAATTCAATTTGTTTATTACCAAGGCAACCAGTGTTAGTCTTGGATTGCTTATTTCATCTCTGGTTTTTTTCTCCACTCTGCATCAAGGACGTATTTCAAGTAGTACATGACAGATTTGGATGGTGTTTTCAGATCAGAGCAATCTTAATCTTCTCTCAGAAGTGAGAGAAGGCAGCAGTGTAAGGGTTTGAAGCTACATGACCTAGATTCCAGGCTGTAGATTTCAGGAGAGAATCATTTCAATGAGTGACATGATGAACAAGAGTGTCATTCCTGGGATAAAGCAAAATTTGTCTGTGAAATACAATCTTTGAGAGGATCCTCCCAATGAGATGGGCTCAATATCAGTAGGGTTTTTCCTGACCTGAGATTCAGACCAAGGTGCCAAAGAGTTGATATTTCCAATAAAGAAACTTATTTGCTTATGCTGACCTTTTAAAAATTGCTGTGACAACTCTTTGTACAGATAAAGGGGTAACTATGAGAAAAGTATCTTATTCCTAAAGAAATTCAGTTATCAGGGACTGGATTGGAAAGGGATGAGTAGAGAAGGGTGGGGAATCTCTTAGTTATTCAGAAATTATATCTTTGATAATTTCTCACAGGAAACTTTTAAAAGGATAATGTGTATCAATATTCTTGGACTTGATGTAGGTGCATGACTGATTTTGAGAGTATGCATAGGATGTAAAGGTCCTAATAACTTAGTACTAAGGTGTAGTTTACTGTCTAAAGCAAACTTCCTAATTTTATAATAGAAGTTCTTCTAGGAGCAAAATATGTAAATGTGTTGCTGCCCACTTCAGTGTGGGGAAAATTCTGAGCTTTGAAATGATTGGCACAAAACAGCATGAAAAAAGCTTAGAACCAGCTTCTGAATTTTCCTTCTTTTCTTTATTTCTGCTTGTCAAGAGTCTCCTTTTCCCTTGGATCATCTAATGGAACTCAAATTGTAAATGGAATCTGTTTTTTTAATGAGAAAATTTAGAACATCCTGAAAGCTCTATGTTACTGTAGCTTGTAGGTGGCTTTATAAAACAGTGTATGATCTTAAAACTTGTAAGATGTAAAGGATATAGCAGAACTTACTTATCTTTGGGGAAAATGGTGTGCTAAGGCCCTTCAGGCTGATCAGTTTCTCCCTCCTCCTGGTGTCCAGCAATTGAGATTTTTACATGGAGTTGCTACATGAAGTGACTGAGATGGATCTGTGAAACAGGGTTTTTGATCAATTTTTCTAATCTGGTCCTTTAGTGGAGCCAACGTATCAGAATGTGCTTAAAGGTTTTTGATTGCTGGGGAGGTTATTTTGACCTATCAAATTAAATTAATGTTTTTAAATATGATACTACTATTGATGTTGCTTCAGGAGTATCTGTGGAAGTTCTAGTAGTGGATTAAGACAGGGAGCAGTAATGAAGTATGCTATTCTTTTTTCATTTTTCCAACAGAATGCAAGTTGTGCCAATTAAATCAATACATCCCCTGCTCAAAAGCATTTTGTGCATGTGCTGTTCTTTCTTCTGTGGGCTGGTGTTGTGACCTGCCTCTGAGGCAGGGCAACCAGGTTTATTGTTAAAGGATCCCTTGGCGTGGATTAAAGTAGAAAAACACTAAATAATTGATATAACTAAAATTTTATTAGAATTTCTTTGAAACCATAAATGGAAAAAACTGCAATGGATTGGAAAGGGGTGTATAGCTGTTCTGAAATGTGTGATCACCCTGAGAGAGGAAAACTGGAAAGAAAAAAGTAGAGAGGAGAAGAGACAAAGATACCTACACCTGCAGCTCCAGTGACAGTCCCAGTCCATCAGAGGTGGAGGCTCGCATAAACAGCAAAAATTGGTGCTTCTATAATCCTTGTTCTTCCAGTAAACACCCCATACCTCCTTCCAGGAGGAGTTCTGGACACGTCCAATCTTCTTTCTAGAAGATCCTGGAAGTCTGGAAGTGTAAGCAGGATTGTGAGAGTGTTTGGGTGTGCCTGGACAAACTTTCTGAACAAAGGTTCTGAGTAAACTTTCAGGGTTTTGCAACTTCACAGTGGCTCAAGGTGTGGGAGAGAAACTGACATAAAAAACCCCTACCCTGCTTCTGCAGTATCCATTGCTTAAGAGCAGTTTCTCCTTCAAATCTAAACCAGCTTGTTGAAGGCAAAGTTTAGCCACAAGGTCTGTGTGGCTCACTGCAGACAGTACTCATGTGTACACAGAACAGGCTTGATCTCTTGCTTGAATACTGCTGCTTCTCTGTCCAGTAGTGTTAGTGAACACCATAAACAAGAGCACACATACAATGGCATATAAGGATTTCAAATACTACAGAGTAGGTTCTGGTTCCATGTGACACACTGGAGTTTTGGGATTGCTGATTTCTGCTGTCCTATTGGAGGTAATATTTCAATTTTATAAAATATTAGAATTTAAATTTCAGGCAACTGGGCCGTATTTTCCCTTTTGGAAGTATCCAGCACAATTATAATAAGTTTAAATTATTTGTCTTTAGACTTTCCTGGGTCAATGTGTTTTCTCTGCATGCATAAGAAATGAGTTACTGTGTAATAGTAAATACTGTAATTTGAAAAGTAGCAAAACAAAAGTACAGTGCAAAGAATAACACAGTATTTGGACATGCTTTCTTGCTGTTGGAATAAGTGTGTAAAATTGGTATAGTTGATGTCTTTGAAGGGTTGTCAGTTGCTCAGTATCTTCATTTTAGTTGTCTGAACTCCTTTGTGCATAGGTATGTTATGGGGCTTTTTTTATTAAGGATTCAGCTTTGACTAAGTCATATCATTAAAGACATCTTGTATGATTCGACTCAAATGTTTAAATTTAAAGAACAAACAATGTAAAAGCATATGAGTATTAACTCATAAACTAGGACTATAACTAAGAGCTCCCTTACTGTGTTTATGGCAGAGTATAATTGTAACTGGCCTGCAAGTATAGCTGCTGGCTCAAAGCTGCAGGTTCTTTAAGATGAGAATTACAGCCTAAGAGGGGAATGTCAGTGCCTGCTTGTCCTGCTTTTCATGACCAGAGACTGAAACAAAACACACAGACCTTCAATCCTACTTAGAATGGCCCTTCCTAATAAGAAAAGTTGGGAATGTTTTAATGATCCAAGTCAGAAAGTGTTTGGGGAGAAGCTCTTGGCATGCACACACATGGCTTTTTCATGAAAAAATAATTGTTTGTGAATAACATCATCTCATATCTGTAAGGAATGTATTTATGAAAGTGACACTAAGATCTTCTATGCAAACACTTAAAAGTATGGTAATACCTTTTTATTACTAGTATGTATTATATCTATAAACAAAAGTGGGAGGGGGAAAATTCTTACCAATCTTTTTGTGTCCTAGATGCTGTACAAATCCACCGAAAGAGGAGGAGGTGTGATGGCAAAATGCTGCCTTGGTGTTCTTCAGTGGAAAGTGCTGTAAAGCAGAATTCTGTAACTGCAATGATAATTCAAACAAATAGTGAACCTTTTGGAGATGATTGTGTTGAGAACAGGACTACTGAAGAATGTCTGCCCAGTGGTGAGGATAAAACCGTAGCTGTGACAATACAGACAGGCGAGGAACGTGGCACTTCAGGCTTCTCTGATGAGGAGCAGAGGGACCCAGGTGGCAGTGTGATGGATATATTGGACTGGGCCAGGCCTCTCCCTGCTCTCCTTTCTCCAGTACAGCTTTCCCCACTGACTACAGAGGTGAGTTTCAGGATGCATCTGACTTGGCACTAACTTGGTCTTTAAATTACTGCAGAAATAATGATTTTATATTCCTAGGCTTTTATTTTTCTTTAGTATCAGTATTACTTGCTCATGCAGTGAAAGGGTCTCTATGTGTTTAGATCCATATGGATACTTGTTTTACCTTGTAGCATACTGCCTGTGGAAGGGAGCAAAATGTAATTTTCAGAAGTGTATGTGTCATGGTTTAACCCCAGCCAACAACTAAGTAGCACACAGCTGCTTGCTCACTTCCCCACCAGCAGGATCCTGGAGAGAATCAGAAGAATAAAAGTTCCAAACCACATGGGTTGAGATAAAGACAGTTTAATAGGAAAAGCTGTGCGTGCAAGCAAAGTAAAACAAGGAATTCATTCACTCTTTCATGTGGGCAGGCAGGTCAACAGAACTCCATCACGTGCAGTGACTTGGGAAGATAAAGGTCATAATTCCAAATGTCCAACCCCTCCTTCTTCTTTCCCTCTCTTTATATAGTCAGCATGATGCCACAATGGTATGGGTTATCTCTTTGGTCAGTTGGGGTCAGCTGTCCCAACTGTGTCTCCTCCCAGCTTGCCATGCACCCTCAGCGCCCTCACCAGTGTGGCAGCAGGAGACACAGAAAAGGTTTTGATGCTGTGCAAGCACCACTTAGCAGTAATAAAAACATCTCTATATCATTAACACCTTTTTCAGCACAAATCCAGAACATACCCCCACAGTAGCTACTGTGAAGAAAATTAATTATCCTAGCCAAAACCAGTACACAGTCACCTATGTCTCAAGTTGCTCTCATAATTTCCCAGTGGTGTAGCTGTACAGTCCCAATTCATGTTCAATATAAGCATGGCTTTCACAGCAAAATTCCAGAGCCTGAGAGTGTAATGCTACTCTGATGGTGTTTTCCAGTAATCTGAGACTGCAAGTAAGTAGATAAAGAAGTCTTACTTTTTCCAGAGGTAGTTTCATTTGCTATGAAGAACAGTGATGGAGAAGGTTATAATTTTGTTGATCAGCCTTAATCTCAAAACCACTGCATGTCAGGGCCTTTAGTGTGCTTGTTTAGAGAAGTAGGTCTTAAATCTGCTACCAGGGTTTAGAATAGTAACTTTTGTTTGTTTTGATTGAAGGATACATTGTTTGGAGAAGTCACAGGTTCCAGTGACAGAGATGATGATTGCAGTGCTTCCACAACAGAAGATATTTTACAAGAAGACGAAGTTCAGCCATCAAGTTGTAATGTAATTGGCCTCAGGGATGAGTGTAACAGACAGAGCAAATCATGTGAGCATGGTCTCGATGCAGAAATGTCACCTAACCTGAGTTGGAATGAAAAGAATATTCCTATCAGTCCAAAGATGTCAAGCATGGAGGAGAGAGATGCTGAAATAAAGCAAGCTGAAGGTGATACTTCAATTACAAATATGGAAACTAACAGAGATTGTTTGGAGGAGAATTCTGAGGATATAGAAACTGAGAACACAGAACTAACTGGAGCAACAGCACACAAATTGGAAGACATCAAAGAACAGAAAGGAGATGGTGAGGACCTGCACAGTGAAGAGGGAGATTCTTCAGCAGATTTTATGCTACAAAGTTTCAAGCCTCAGAGTCAGATGGAAAAATGTGTGGTAGAGCAAACAGAGGAGAATGTAACCTTAATTACAGCTGTTGATAATGAGGGTACACATAAAAAAAGTGCTGAATTAGTGAAAGCAGAGAGAGATGGATTACTAGGTCCGACAGAAACTCCCAGAGAAGCATCTGTTCCGGAAAGTGTTACTCATTTGCTGTCTGAGCAATGCATTGTGCTTCAAAGTGAAGATTCTGAGGAGAAATCTGATGTGTTGATAGAAAATGAAGTGGTTGAAAATAAATCAGAAAATGTAATCAAATTAACTAATATGGCTGGAGCTATTGAGATCTCTGCACACTCTCAGTGCTCTGACATAAAACATGACAGTGAAGAGATTCTGGACAAACAACATATGCAAACAAAAGATGAAGTGAACAGAGAATGTGAACCAGAGAGTGCTGAAGTCTCTAGGCATTACTTACCTGTATCTGCTATTGAAGGAATCAGACATTCATGGTCAGCCTTTCCAGAAGATGAACAGCTCAAAGTTAAAGACACGAATATAACTAGAGCTCCAACTACTGAACTAGATATGAAATGTAACAGAGGAAGTGTTCTAGAAGGAGCTGAATTGTCAGAGCTACCCCCTAGTGCAGAAAATGTAGAATTAGCAGATATAAAGGAGGAGGTATACTTACAAAGCAAACCACATCAGGAAGAAAATGGTAATAATTTATCTCAAAGGAAGTCAGACTTGGAAAATACACTTGCACTATCGAAGACAGCATTTATTATTGATGCAGAAAGCAGTGTAACTAAGTGTGAATCCCTTGGGTTAGATTTTACAGAAGTGAAGGATGAAACAAAACAATCTGAAAACTTAGGTAGTACGTTAGAATGTGAGCAGTCCAAATCTCAAAACTTGAGACTGTTTGACTCTCAAGAGATTGAATTCAAAGTTAAACCAGAAGATTTTGGAGGGGAAAGCAGTGAGCTATTAGCAAAAGGGAATAATATTGAATCTATCTTAGTAGAAAGTAATCCTACGTCTCAGGAACAGTTTGCAAAACCTCTGGATCAGCTCTCGATAACTGAAAATGTTAAATGTGATGAAATAAAAGGGGAAATAAATAAACAAAACAAGGAATTGGTGACTGAGACTTGTTCCAGTTCATTTAAGTGGGAAAAGAATGTTGTGAATAAAAATAATATTTCAGAGATCATCTGCCAGCCTGCTTCAGAAATGGATTATAAAGGTGGTTTGGCTTTTTCTACGCAAAAGGACTTGGAAAAACGCTGTATAAATAATGAGGAAACTGATTCTCCTGTGCAAGTGGAAATTGGCTTGGAATCCACGAGACCTCCTGATCTAAGTTCCGGACTTCAGAAAGTTGTTGGTTTCATCGAAACTGATTTCACAGGAAAGGCTGCTGTTTCCTGTACTTGGGAAAAGAAGGGACATACAAATTCTATTATGGATAGTACATTTAACTGTGCTTCAGAAAACTTAGAAGAGACTGCTGAGATTCTGTCTGCTGAAAAAGACAACAACACATGCACGGAACTGGGCTGCCCTGAGGGAGAATATGTACACAAAAATGAAGTGGAAATTTCAGGTAGTGAGCAACCAGTAGATAAAGAACCTCAGGCATCTGGTAAATCACAGACAGAGCATGCAAACTCTTATAACAAGAATGCTTTGCTCCTCCAAAAGTTTGATTGTCAAGAATCAGGATGCAGGACTTCTACATGGAAGGTTAGAACAGATCCTTCTAGAACTGGTTCACTGACAGATGGGGGAGAAAGCAAAGAACTGAATAGTTTTGAGGGTCCTGTGGAAAATGCCATGAGGTGCAACAGTGATTTTGATATGCCAGAGCAGAGCAATGACTCTGGAGAGAAAGACTGTTCTATACAGAAAGTTAAGTATGTGAAGTGTTCTGAATGTGTTCCCATGTTCAGAAAGGAACTGAGAGCTTCCAGAATTGCAGTGGATGCTCTGGAAACTGGTGCAATTGTTGATGCTGATGACCAAGCATGTGAGCTTCACTCAGTGATGCACCCAGGAAATACTTTCACAGTTGGTCACCTAAAAGCAGGCACGGTGCTGGATATGGATACACCCTGTGAACCAAACAGCTCTGGAGATACTGCAATTGAGTGTGCAAGTGTGACTGGGAAAGGTTATCGTAAAGACTCAGCCTCTGGGGAAAGGAAATGTGTATTGGTAACCTCTGGAAATACTGAGAGTGCTAATGAACTCACGGTGGAGTCTAACATAGCTGGATGCATCAGTCACAGTGAGGAAAGCGTATTAAAACCTGGGACACCAAAAGAAAGCCCAGTCATGCAAAATGCTTCAAAAAACAGATTACCACTATGCAATATGTTAAGCAGATTGTCAGAAAATTGCAGACTGACTTTAAAAACCAGTAAATTAAATACAAGAATGCTAGCACTTGGCAATTTCTTAGAAGGAAATGATTCTGCAAAACTTCAGGCAGATGTGGACCAAAGTCTGCTACACAGTGTTGATATGGGGGTCTCAGTGTTTGAAGAATATAATAATAATCAAACTCACACTGCTTGCAATATAGGAGAAAGCAACACTAATGTCGTCATAGATAGTGGTAGGAAAAAAATTGTACTCAAGTATCTTCCAAATCCAGCCCTCTCTGATGTAAGGTGCAATTGTCAAACACTTGGGCAGCTCTCTGAACCACAAAAGACAGTACTTGACAAGTTACATATGTTGGAATCAGAGTCTTGTGCTCTCAAAGAGAGCAATAAATTGAAGTGCAAAGAGCAAGAACCATCTGAAACCCTCACTGTTTCTACCAAGACAGCTGCCCAAGTAAAGCATTCCAAGCTATCAAAGAGCTTTCAAGGTAAAAGAAAAACAAAGGCTCTCAAAGTTACTCAGCCAGTTCTTGCAAATGCTGATACTTCTGTGCCAACAAAATGCTCATCTGAGATGATAAATAAAATTAGGCAAGAGATAGGTCCTCCTCTGCCCCCCTTACTGCTGCCTTTGATGAATACCCCTCCAAAAACTGTCTGTACCATGTCCCCAGTAATGTCTTATACAGATCAATCCTCTTTGTTTTCCCCCCTTGGTGACCTGATCTCCCCACTACGCAAAACTCCTGTTCTCCCGTCTCCATTAACAGAGACTCCAGCAGTAAAATCTGCTCTTTTATTTTCCCCTCCCTCACCCTCAGAAAGGGCAGTAGGTAGAAGGATTCGCTCCTCCCCTTTGAAATTTTGTACTTCCATTCCAAAGCATGCACTTCCCGTTCCTGGAAGATTGCCTCTCATTTCAGCCGACAGTGCTGGTCCAGCTGCTCCTCAGGAGAACTCTGTGAAAATACTGGACACAATGTACCCAGAACTGTCTGCAAGGGCAAGGACACTAAACATTCTGAAAGGCAATATTCAGCTTAACCGATGTGCTTTTTCAGACAGCCACAGTTTGCCAGGACCTGTGTCTCAAATAGGGGGATTCAAAGCAATTGCCTCTACATCAACTGCTTTTGTTAAAGCTGGGAGCAATTTGAAATCTGATAGTAGCAAAGCTGAAGACAAAGATGTGCCAAATCAGCAATTGTTCTCAAGTTCATCAAATCATCTTGAAAAAAGGACATTATTGCAGGTATCTATGCCAAGAAGTGCCAAGAGACTGAGGTTGGACAGTGAACCACCAAAGCTGGAGCCCAGTGATACTGCTGCTATCAGAAATACTGAAAATACAGTCTCTGAACTGCAGGAGGCTTTGCATGGTAAAAGCTGTGAAATCAGTGATTCATCACACAGTTCCAGTTCAGAAGCATCACAACTGGTAAATAAGGATCCTGACTGCCAGAAAGTTTCTTTGGCATTAAAGAAAATTGCTGAATCCTCTTTTGACTTGTTACCAGTTATTAAAGGTCACATGTATGTTGGCAATATCTCAAAGATTCCAGTAATGAGAGATGAAGAAAGAGAAGTTGTCTATGAATTTGGTGTAAAAAACAAGGTAAGTAACATAATTTTGAATTTTATTGTTTAATAATCACTTCTCTGCAGATGGAAAGAGCATAATTATGTAGTATTTGAATTCTCAATTGTTCTGGCAATCTGCAGTGCCAAACTAGTCTTGAAAGGTTATTAAACATCTAAATCTGTGTAACATAGGAAAATACAGAACTGCACAAGAAATTACTGTTCAGTGGTGTTCAAGATGCAGAACTGCATAAATACATTTGCTTTTCTGATGTATGCATAATCCAGTCGATTTTTGCAGCACTTTTTGTAGTGGATAGTATTAACAGTTCTAGAAGGACTTTCTCCAAAATGACTCTATTTTTTTTTTTAATTGAAAAAAATAAACTTCATTGTATATACAGTACTGGCATATAATCTCATTCCATGTTTATTGTTCTACATCAGGTTATTAAAATTAAGCTTATTGGAAACATCTTATTTTTTATTTCTCAGAACTTTCTTAACATCAGTGTTGAAAAATTTCACTTCAGTTGCCATCTTTTTCATCGATAATTTGTAGTCTACAGCAGAGCAATTACCCAATTGATACATGGCAGCATTTTGTCCTGTTGCAGTCCATGGACATAATTAAGGTCTCCTCAGAAGTTGCTACCAAGATCTCAGGTCATCTTTGTTAGGAGTTGTCAAGTCTGGTAACTCCGTAGAAGCAAGTTTGTGGCAGCTTTGTGTTTCCATGTCCAACCAGGAGCAAGGCCAAGTACATACTCCTGGTAGAGAGACATGCACACAATATGCACCTGCTCTTATGCCCTTCTCTGGCTAATCAGAGTGAAATCCTGGTAGTGGAAAATAGATACCTCTATGTACAGACACTGTGGGTTCCTCCAGCAGCTAACATGAGGCACTCAGTACATCCAGTAGGTGACTGATGTTCTTCCTGCTTGTCTCATGCACTGCCAAATGGACAGACACAAAAGTGTGCACACATTCCTCCAGCAGCTGGCCCAGACCTGTGTCTGGCCCTCAGACTCCAGCTCCTTCCTGGTCTTGGACCTTCTGGTTCCTTGCACAGCTAATGCTCAAACTCTGTGGGCCCAGTCTAACTCTGTACTCTCCAGCACCTGGCTTAGCCTTTCATTCTACTTCCCACTTTCAGTTCTCCCTCTAAACATCCCATA
Source organism: Climacteris rufus (assembly GCA_013398175.1). Taxonomy (NCBI): domain Eukaryota; kingdom Metazoa; phylum Chordata; class Aves; order Passeriformes; family Climacteridae; genus Climacteris; species Climacteris rufus. Next base: position 295,463 of record VZRZ01004300.1, on the reverse strand, counting down.
GTAAGTCATGCACCATCCCAATATTCTTTCTCCTTACATCTCATATTGAGTCCCATGTTACTATAGGCAGCAACATCTCCTCCCCACCTCCTGCAGTGTGTAAGGTGATCTGGGGAAAGACTCTGCTGTTAACTTATCCAGTCAATCTCACCTCTGGACAATGGGTTGTTTGTCCTTCTGTGGCAGCTCTGGAGTAGCTAAGTCAGGGTGCTTACATTTGCTGTGATTAGAGGTTACTCTCCCTGTCATTATTCCTCTCCTCATTCCTTCTACCTGTCCTTGTTCTTTGAGTAAGATTGTTTTTAATCACACAAATGAACAATTTATATTTCAAGAACAGTAGCCCTATTCTTCATTTGTTTATGAAATGTTTATTCTGGGAATTTGCCTGCTCCTCCCTCTTTTTTCTTTCAAAGGTTGCCTCTGACTTACTTTTCTGCTTTTTCATATGTATGCAAACAGTATTCTTGCAAATAAGATAGCAGTTCTTTTTACTTGTCGTACCACTGCAATGTTGTCAAGTGCAATGTTGTCTGAAGCATATAGTATTTTTTGTGTGTTGCAGCATTTAGCAGAGTCCTTGCTGCATGGTATTGTCAATAAACTGAAGGCTCAGAAGAGTGCCCCAGATTACAATTTCAGTCAGGCTCTGTGTCGAGTCTATGTAGGAATTTGTCGACAGCTGGGAGATTTGGAACGAGCCCGCCTTTTCTCCTACAGCCTACTTAAAGAAGGTATGGTGTGGCTTATTTCTTATTTATTATAGAGTGGTCTCATTTCTTAAATATGCTGTGTGTCTTCACTGTACTGTGCCAGTATTGTTATGTTTGTAAAAATAAACCAACAAAAATCCTGTCAAAGGGTTGTTTTCCTTGGAACGTTTTTCTGTAGTGCAGAAGTATAGACTGTTCTAGAAGAGATTCTTCTTCTCACAGTTCCTCCACATGTGTGCCATTGTTTTGTGATGACCTGGGCTCTTAGCAGTCTTAGTATTTTCCAAAGAAATATTTTACTTAGGATCCTCTATGCTTTCATTTTTGCTCCACCGTCTCCAAAATGATAATGTGATTTCTGCAAATTTTGTCCTTTTTGCCTGTTAGTATTTTCTTATTTTAATTGAGTAAGTACTGATTAATGAAGTAAATGTAGAACATGTATTGGCTTAAAATAGTGTCAGGAGTTGGACAATGCCTTGATTGAAACATGTTCTTCTTAAAGTCTTTTTACTTCCTGTTATCAAAATTCTTGCTTGGTTAAGAGGCTTTTTCCATTTTGGTTCCTTTCCTTTCCCCCCTTCCTTTTGTTCCCAGTAACAAAGGTAACACATACATACTATTCCTGTACTAAATAAAGAGTCTGTCTCAGTTTTGGAAGGACTTCACTAAATTTGAAAATAGTATGCTGGTATCTGTGTTTCACATTAAAATAAAATTTGAGAGCACTGAGGAGCAAAGTGCTACAACTTGTGATTGTTCAGTTAGTTGTTATCTTTCATATAACACTCCTATCTTTTTTATTTGTTCTTAATTACCTTTTTTTTGGAGGCTGTAATATTTTTGTTTGGGTTCTTTTTGGAATTCCTCTTTTCCTGCCTGTTTTTCTATCCTTCATGCAGTCCATTGTAACTCTCCTTTTACTTCTTTCATGTTATTAGTTTTAATACTGCACCATGCTAGAAACTATTACTTGTCAGATATATTTTCTTAGTCAAAAATAACAATTAAGCCTTTTGTTTTGCAGTATCTTACTGCTTTTTCTTTTTGTGGGCTCTTGCAAATATTAAACATTACCCTTTTCTGCCTTTCATTTTCTGGATAAGATCCAAACTTTAGTAGCTCAATGCAGATTTTATTGGATGATTTTCTTTTCTATACTTTGAATTGCTTCAATTTTTATTGTCATTGTTCTGTAGTTTTATAGTTATCTTTTGAATGGGAACTGCTGTAAACACATCTTACGTGCTGTTTAGGGTTTTTTAAATTTGTATGGTTTTATTTGATTACAATGCATTCATTTTAGGGTTTTCTCTTTCATGTAGTTCCACAATATTCCCATCAGAATTATGGCAACACAAGCTACACAATTACCAAATTGACTATAATCAGTCAGTACTACCTCTTTACATTTACATCATCTGTTTTCTTGATGACTTGTCCATCATTTTTGTTCTGTTCTCCTTTCAGGTATTCTGCCTCAAGTGACTATAAATAAAATGTTACCTTTTTGGTTATTTTTCATTTTACCCCTCCTCTGTTCCCTCCCTTTTTTTTTTTTT
>VZRZ01004300.1:254960-285260 GCA_013398175.1 Climacteris rufus | reverse complement strand
TTTGATTAAAGTTTCTCACCACAGGCTTTGAAGATGTATCAGTTCCGATGCTGCAGGAACCTCCTCCTCCATTGCTTCTCTTCTTTGGCAGACTGGCATCATTTGCTGGCTTTCATATCTGATGTTTCACTTATTTTCCCTAGTTATTTGCTGTACTCCTTCTCCCCTGCCTAATCTACTAACTACATGACTACAGGGTTACATGGCGCGCGCGTGTGTACTACAGAGATTGCTTCTTAAATGTACTGTCGCAGAGGCGTTTCTGTCCTTCCTAATCGGCCCAGCCGTGGAAAACAGCACATCAATCTTCCAGGAGCCATCAGAGATAGGCCCTGACTGGACAGCTGTGGGAGCTTCTGGAAGCTCCTTACAGGAGCCATCTTTTGGCCCCTACCACACCCAAAAAGCTAGACCCCCCAAACTTCTCAAACCACGACAATTACTCTTAGCTAAAGGCACTGGATTTTCAACTCTTATATGCCTTTTGACTACTGACAATTTGCCGAATTGAGAAAACTGGAAAGTGCTAGTATAAAATGAACTGTTATGGAATTTGTGTGCAGGTTGTCCTCTTGCTACATTCTGCTGTTAGACATCACAATTGTTGTGTTTTGTTTCCAGTTCTGGAGTAATAGTTTCTTTAGATTCAAGATTCCCAAAAACATTCTTGCATATCAAAGTTTCTACAATCTGATTTGTGTTCACTTTTTGCAGGTGTTCCCTGGGCTGTGCAGCTGGCAGCTGTGTATTCACTGTGTGACTTGGGTTCAAGCAATCCAGAAGGTATTGTTGAGGCCATCCATGCTTGGAGAGCAACAGTTCCAAACAACATTCCTTCTGCTGTCACCAATGGCATAGCTGAAATCACTTCTCTGTGTGAAATGGAGCCCAACTAAAATCTAGGGAAGTGGACTTACCTAAAGGAAGAAGTGCCTTAGCAATGAAGCAGTAGTTGGTTCCAGTTAAACACCATACAAAGTGGTGTGTCCTCTTCTATTTCATGTTTTTAATGAGGCTGGCTGATCATGCAAAGCAAGCTCAAGTATTTTATTTGGCTTTTCTGTTTGAGGGAAGAGTTTTTTAAAAATAAATAAAAATACTTGCTGTTCCTAGTAACTGATTAGTGATCTGAAAACCAGTGCATCTTCAACTCATGAGATATTTCTGGTTTGATGACAATAAAAATCAGTAATAGTTTTAATTCTTTTACCTACATCAATTCAGAGTATGGACTATTTGACAGAATATTCAGCCTGACTTGAAAACCCGGATCCATGATTTTGTACTATATTTATAAAGTAACCATTCAGATGGCAGAACATTCCCTAGATTCTGCTTTATTTTGCTTGGGTTATCTCATAAACTTAATTTAAAATACTTGTGGGGAAAAAGGTAGGAATTGACTTCTTGTGTAGCCATCATGTATAGACTAACAGAGATATTAAATCTCTGAACTTGTATATATGGTATATTCTGATGTGTCTCACATTTTATATTGTTCCACTTGGGGAATTTTGTGTATGTAAATAGAGAGTTGTTTCAAAGTTCATGTTTCTAATGATAGCTTCACTAGACTCTGTTTTTGTATCTTTCATAATAAAAGAGACAAACACTATTGTGTTCTTGTTGATCTTTTTAAATAACACAGAATTAACTGTGTTTCTAAATAACACAGAATTCATCATGGTTCTAGCTTATATAAATACTATTTTGGGGGGCAGGAGGAAATTACCTGTTGAGATAATTTCACTGAATGACTTGCCCATAACACTGCAATTCTGGCCACTGGAAAGAGGGTATATTGCATCTTTCCAGAAGTTTCTGGAATGCTTTGAGGGCTTGGGAGGTAGCTTAAAAAAAAACTCTTGAAAGTTTCTATTTTCACTCTGTGATTGTACCCATATAAAGGGATGAAGGACAAAAGAAAGCACAGGTTGGCAATAAAAGTACTGATCATAAATCTGAAAATTAAAGAAAATGGACAATGGAACAAATAAAAGAAAACAAAGGATCAAAGGGAGAAAAGGATCGCAGATGTTTCAGTGCAAAAATATTGCAACCCAAAAGTCTTCACAGCAAATAGAAAATCCTATTTCCTTTAAAATTTTTATAAAACACTGACATATGAAGTATATGAGATTCACAGGGGAAATATCAGAGTTTTTCAAGACCAAAAATCTACAGCTGTACTAATTTGGAACGAAAAAACCCCCCAGACTCAACCTACCCTCAAAACCATTTTCATGAAAAATCTTCTGCTTATGTGACTGTAAAAAAGAGTCTTGTGTGTGCTGGAACATGAACCTGATTTTAATTCTGTGTTACTCTCTACTGCCCAATCAAACTACATTGGAATAAGTAAAATTAGTGTAATTAATATCTGAAGATGATTGCTTCTATTAAATACTAATCATTTGTAATCACTCATCAAAAAATATTTGTGCTTCCTACACACAGTACCAAATTTACCATATTTAAGAGCTGTAAAATATTGATATCCATAAATATATAAGGTGTAGTGATTTTCAGTATATGGAATGCTTTATCCATCTCAATATGTGTTCCAAATACTAAAATCCTATTTTGTTTAAAATAATCCATTAAAACAGGGATTTTCAGGTTTCTGTCACCATTTGCAGACTTTTGCTTTCTTGTGTTCTTACATGAATATTGAGCATGTGCCCTGTCCAAAACTCTGTGTATTGGGAGATGTTCAGGTTTTCACTGCCTCCAAGCTTCCTCATATTCATAAAGTAAGACATGAAGAGACATTAAAGTCAACAAGCTAGGGCCAGGCAAATTGCTAGCAGTCAAAACTGATGTCAGGTTAAAATACTTGGCTCTAGCAGTTCTTCTGACTCAAATACAGGAGGCAGGAAGCATGTATAATAGTTTATTTATTAGGGCAATTCTGACTATAGGCTTCTCACTTCATAGCTGTATTTGAAAAATCCCTGATGTGTATTTACTCCAGGCAATGAAACTTGTCATAAATATTGGAGAACAGTGTAACTTTGTGTAGATGAGCAGGATGCTGGAATAAGTAGTTCTAGGAAAAAATCTATTTATCTATTTTACTTGTCAAGTTGCCTTCATACTAGAAGTTATTTTTGGAGTGTCTGTATCCTAACAATCAAGAGAATCCAAAGATTTGTTATCACGGAGCTGAAATGAGGTGGTTAAAACACTTTGGAATATCACCATTTAGCTTACATTCTTCCCACTATAGCTAACTTTTCACTTCAAGAAAAGTCAGAGACTTTTACTTTTTTACACTCAAAAGTACTTTTTTACTCTTCAAAGACTGACAAATTAGCAAGAAGGAATTCTTCAGACTTTGTAATGACCCCCTTACTGGCCTGAACAGGCTGAAGTCGTAGTTTGCAAAATTCTGGACCTTCAGGCATTTTATAAATCCTTGGGGTGTTCTGAGCCCATCTATCACACTCAATTTAATGCAACTCACTTTATGAAATTATTTTTTGGACTATTTGAGTTGAAATTTTGAAAAAAAACCCCGCAATATTCTGAAGCTTAATGAAACAAATAGGTAGCTAATGGGAGTTAGAAAGAAAATAAGGGATATATACATGCAAATGGCTAGGTTTTGACTATTTTGAATTTAAGTCTTAGATGGCTCAAATTCTTTCAGCTGCCACATCACCCTAGAGATGTCTATATATTTGCTACTGAAAATGGTCTGTGTTTTCTGGATAAAACCTGCATCTTGTGCTTTGACTAGAATTCTGACATGGTTTAAGCATCAAGCAGGAAAAAGCCCAGTGCTTGGCACAACTTGTCTCCTTGGGCTTCACATCCAGACACAAGTCTGTCTCCAGAAAGCTGCTGCTGATGGCAGATTCATTACTGAAAACCTGATAGGGTTTCGTTTGGGGGTGTTTTTTCCATCAGAGCATGCTAGGGACAAACTGCTCACTGCTTCCATGCTTCAATATTAGCAGTCAGCTTCATAACTGCTAAAATATTGGCCCCAAAGTCCCAGCTGAAGACATGGTCCCCACATATGTTAATGAAATTACCTCCATATACCCCCTCTTTTCAATAAACATGAGCAAAACCACAGAGACAGAGGCCTCTTGGGCCATCAGCCACCTGTAGATCTGGCATATTATTTCTTTATCTGGTACATTTTCTCTGCAAGGTGGTAGGATTCCCCACCAGAGCTTTTATGTGATTCACTCACTTGAAATTTAATATTAAACCCAAAAAGTAAAACAGCATGTAGGCAGCACACAGGCAAGGTCCATGAAGTGAAAATGAATGTGAATTACTTAGCCATGAAGGTACACAGAGAAGCAAGCATTGCCTCCCCGAGAATTCTGAAGGCAGTGTTATTTTAATAAAATTCACACAACTTGTTTTAGGTAAAATTATTTCATTTCACTGAAAACAGTTTCTTGTGATTGTCCATAGTCAAAACAACTTCACTTCCAGTTTTGTGTAGAAGATAACAGAAAATAATGCTTGAAATTCTCACTGCAGGTTGTGTTTTATTCTTAATTTATTTTTCACTTCTGATGTTTTTCCATATCTACATTACTATCTTTTTAATTTGTGATGCATTGCAATGGATCCATTAACCATATCATTAAAAAATGTGTTAATGGCTGTATTTTGAATCTGATCATTGTTTTGTGGCCTGTGTAGGCATATGTTGTACTGTACTGATTTCTTCCTCAAAGCACCACTTAACATAGGGGTTTTCACTAATAACTTTGAAACAAAGTGTATAAGAAAGGTGTGTTTCTTAAAGTGTACAATTTCAAATTGAAAACACTGATTAACCTTAACATCTAAATATAGATTATGGTCAGTTTCAATTAATTTATGTAAAAATACTGAAGATTTCCATAACAGCCAAAAAAATCCCTGAAAGCTATTATCTCTTCAGTCCAGTGATCAGACTCTGATCACATCACACAGACTTTTCAAGGAAAATAATCGGTTACAATAATACCCACTCATAGATCAAATTAATGTGGAAAGGCCTTAATAGAAGTACAGTTAAAATTGTTATACAGATAAAAAGCCCTTTCTAGTACCTATTTATTTTCTATGGTGATATGCTCAGTCCCTCTGGTTCTCAAAGCTGACATTCTCAGACTTCTATTTTACTTCCTTTGTCTCCCCATCAAGCAACCTAAGCATGTGAATGCCTTCATTCCTAAATAAGTATACTTTTAAGTTATTTAGATGGGCTTAAGAACATAGAACCCATGATTTCATATGCATGTATAGTCCATTTATTATGTAAACAGCTAACAGAAAAATTGCAAAAAATACATGAACCAAGCAAACAGTGCAGAAGAAATTGGTTTTGGTCACAACAAGTAATGGTGTGGCAGCAGGACTCACTAGGCCCAAAAGCTGACCATGCTTACAGCAGTGTCACAAGGGTGAGAAGATCCACAGAGAGCCCAGAGGTTTTGCATTATTACAAGAGGGGTACAACTGCTGTGAGTTTCCACAGCAAGGCTCCTTCCCAAAGCTGTTTATAGCTGCTGTCCATGTGATACTCCCTAGCACTTTGGTTTTAGGCCAGTATGGACAAAGAGCTGAACCTCTGTCAATTTGCATTCTCTCAACTTGAAAGGGATTACATCAACCTTCCTCCCACAAATCCCTCTTAACCTTCATACAGCAATCATTTCACTAAAAGCAGTCTGCAACTGTGTGAAAGATGGAGTCTGTTGAACTGCAAAGTGTAATGTGTCGGATTTCACACCATCAGGGCTTTATCTTCTGCAGCCACATGTTTTAAGAAACAAAAGGCTAATGGAGCAATATTTAATGAAAAAGTGGAGTTAATTCTTTTAGGTATAAACTATTGTCCAAGTCTGAAACTAAGAGCGGACCTAGCTGCACCTAAGCTCTCTGAGGAGTTTGGAAAGCAGGAGGGTCTACTCTGAACTTTGTGACTCAACAGGAGGGTCTTCCTTACTCTTTTTTGTCCTTGGTCTCTGTGTAAATCACTCTAAAATTATTCTAATTTGATTTTTCTTTGTGTGTTTCATCCATGATAAGAGTGAAACTTGTAATTTAATTTTTACATCACAGCTTTATAAATGTGTATTAACCCCATTTTTGCTAACACTTTTAATAATGGTTCCCTGAGTGACCCTAAACCACACATTTGTGACAAACTGGCATCGTTTGCTGGATCCTAGATCAGAATTTGTGACAGCCTGCAGCACTGGAGTGGTTTCTCTAGGAAAATCTTCAGCTTTTTTTCTGCAAAGTTCACAAGGCCTGAGAGCAATACAACCAGAGAATAACCTCTCCAGAAACTATTGCTGTATCTGTCAATATGTAGACCCAAGGTTCTTTCTTTCCATTTTCTTCATAATGACTGTGTTGAAAGCATCAAGGCATGTGAGCAGCATCCCAAGAATATTTCAAAATCAAATGTAAGAGAGGCAATTTAGCCGATCTGGGGAACTTCCAGTGTGACAAAACACCACCAGACAATCCTGACAGACCAAAAAGAACAACAGTACAAAACTGTCTCTGCAAATGCCGTGGTTTTCAAGGACTGCAAGGAACAAAGGCAAAGGACACCATCTCCTGTAGCAAACAGGCCTGGTACACACTGACAGGAGAAAGGGATGAGCTGAGTGTGTCTTTAAAACAGACTGTGAGTGCCTGGTAGATTAGGCCAGAGGCTGACAGGTAAGAAGAATTCTACTACTTGGCACGGAACCTCGTTCAACCAAGGCCGTGTGAAATTCCTGAACCTGAAAGAACAAAGACACAAAAGGGGGAAGGGGGGGTGCACATTAGCAGGGGACATGTAACAGGCGTGTTGGGAATCCTGGACCTTCCAAGTACCTCAGCCAGTGGGGAAAGGAAGAGGGTGATGTGGCCGGGAAACGAGGATAAAAAGGAAGCTGCGTCCTCCAACAATGAGAGACCCCATGGCCTCTCCCTTTATTTGAATAAAGTTACAGGACTGCTCTGTCTCCTTTTTGGACGTGAACCTCTGGCGTTGTGAATTTTTCCGCACACAGGTAAAGCAAAGTTTTTCTTCACTTTGTATTTCCTTGAACTCTTCCATCCTTTGCACAAACCCCTGCGCACCATGCGCTAAGCCAGGAGCCTGACGACACGAGGTGCCCGGCCTGACAGAGAAATGTCTTTCTCCCAACACTTTCGGCTGCCCAGCCCTTTCTGGCCAGCAATGGGGCAGCGGGAAGGCCACGAAGCTCCGTTCGCTCCGCTTTCTAACGCGACTGCTCCTTCCCTTCCTCCCCGCCGCGTCACGCTGGGCACTGGCGGGGCCTGGCCCCGACCGGGGCTGAGGGTGTGTGCTGCAAGGCACCCTTGGACTTGAAGAAGAAAATTCCTGGAAACATCGGGGCTGGAACCCCTACATATGAATTTCCCCATGTGTGCCGCGGGTTCCGAGAGATTTTGGACCCCACGTTTTCAGCCTCCTTGCGCAGCGGAAGGAAGTGCGCCGGGCCCGCCTGCGAGAGACCCTGCCCGGCCCCGCCTGCGGGGAGGGGCTGCAGTGGCCGCCGCCCGCGCCGAGCTGAGAGGCGGGACTGCTCTCCCTCCCTGAGCGCCCGAGGGGCTGGCGGGGCAGCGCCGCCATGCGATTTCGGGCTAAGATCGTGGATCTCGCCTGCCTCAACCACTTCAGCCGTGAGTATGCCGGGGCAGGCTGGAGGGCGGCAGTGCCTCGCTGAGCGGCTGGGGCCGGCTTTCCCGGGCAAAGGAGAGGGGAAGGGAGGTGAGGCCCGGAGGCCTTCCCTGGGAGGAGGTGGCGTGAGGCGCTTTCCTTCGCCCCGAAATGTTTAGGAGCAGCAGCAGCAGAGCTGCGTTTTGGAGACGGAAGTTTTCTCCCCTGTCCCGCAGAGCCCGAGCTGTGTGCAGCGATCGGCGCTGTAACGCCACCCTCCCTCCCTTTCTCCCTCCCTCCCTTTCTCCGGCAGGTATAATTAACACAATCGCCAAGTTAGCCAAGACCTGCATCCTGCGCCTTACTGTCTGCAAGCTGTATTTCATCGTCTCCGATAAAGTAGCAAATGGAGGCGCCAGTATGTGGTGTGAGCTGTGCCAGGTGAGCCCGGGGAAGCTCAGTAACCAGACGCTGTTGAGCCTGCACTTGGGTTGGATGGACGAGGCGTTTCCTGTAGCCCTCCCCTCAGATGTGCCGGGTCTCTCGAGGTGTGTCTGGTTGCACGAGTGTTTCGGGTTAGATATTCCCTTTACCTTGATTGTTACTTTAGGGTAAAGCTTCAGCGTGTGCTGGCCCACATGGGCCTGCCCAAAACTGCAAACAGGAAAGCATAACTCACTGTTTTATGGACCAACAGGTGTAAGGGGTGGAAATTAATAGGTTTTGCCTGAAGCAATGAGGTTTCATGCTTATGTTTCATGCAGCATGTTTTGATTCCTCGGGTGATGCCAGGCAGAGGAAAGTTTCTGTTGTACACATGCAGTTCTAAGCTAAAGGTCTGATAAATAAAACTTGCTTTATTTCCCAATTTTCAAAAATCGTAGGGCAATTTCTTTGACGAGTTTCAGATGGAAGGAGTAGCAGCAGAGCACAATGAGATCTATTTAGAGCTGGTGCCTGAGAACCTGTCGAGAGCATTAAAAACTGCCCAGAGTGCTAAGGCAGTGAAGATCAAGCTGACAAATAAACACTGTCCCTGTCTCAGAGTTGCTGTGGAGCTGGTAAGTGCAGCCATGCTTTCATGTTCATTATTAAGAAAAAGTTCTTAAAAATTTGGTGCTTTTCCTGAGATCAAATCATAATGTAATTCTTCGATGTAATTCTAGAAAATTAAAGAAAAAATGTCCCATTTTGCATGTCACTAGCCTTTCTTGACATCGTGGAACCAGCTTTGTATTTTCTAAAAGGCAAGGAGGAGGTGAAAGAAGAAAGAAAGCTGTATTATTGAAACAACTTTTTTCTAATGTCTTCTTTTCTCCATTTCTTCATCCTCTATGTCTTCTGTGGATTATTGCCCTTTTATTGAAGCCACATGAAGGAGGTTGCAGTTTACTCTTTGGTTCTGTGTTTTGCCTTTGGTTTTACTGATCTGGTATGCTGACTTCCAATTCTTTTGTTGTTAACACCTCTGGTTCCCCTCTTTAGCTCTAAGAATAGCTTATATATATACTAATGACTGATACCTCACAAACTCTTCCTATTTCAAAAGGGAAGCCCACTTAAGAGCATATTGATAGGAACCTAGGAAAAACTGGAACTGAGTGTCTGGGGAACATAGTATTTCCCAGAGTGAGTCTGAAAAATTAAAGTTCAGAGTTCAAATCCTGTTTTTAACTGCAAGAGCATCCTCTTTTTCTCTCAAGCCATCCTTATCAAGCAGCAGTAGGATTGTGACACATGACATTCCTGTGGGAGTTATTCCCAGAAGAATGTGGAGCGACTTCAGAGAGCCCAGTGTGCCAGACTTTGATGTAAGCCTGTTTTTATATTCCCTACTGCAAGGGGAGTTTGCAAGTGGAATACTGTTGCTACAGAGTATTCTACTGGTGGGGTTTGGAAAGGAGTTGAAAGGAGAGAGGGAAGACTGGAGGCTGCAGTTTTGGAGAGGCATGGAACGTGGCTTCTAGCTTGACAAGAGGGTCCAGAACCCATGAAAACAGAGCAGGTGATTGCCAATTGTTTCTGATATTCAGGGCAGAGGAAGCCAGGGGAAGAGGACTGGCTGGGGTTTGGAGCACCTCTAAACCACACAGGCTTAGACTGTTTCAGCTGTTTAGGTGCCAAATGGCCCAAATATTCTGTTCTTTCTGAAATTCATGGCCTGTCTGGCAGAGTTAAACACGTGTTTCCTCCTGATTTCAATATATCCTCTCAATGCCCTTTTTTACTTTTAGCAGACTTGTAAGGGAAGGTCTTTGTGCAAATGTGCTCCTATTTATGATTCTGGATGTCTGTTACCTCTATAGCTAAGTGTGTTTAAATTCTGAAGACATACAACTCAGTAGAAACTTGAAGTATTTTGTTGTGTTATTTCAGATTTACACTGGTGCAGTTTCAGAAATTACTGCAGTATCATGGGAATCTTGTTCTTTCCTTTTTGGCTATAGTTATTAACTACTTAGCAACACAGATTAGGTTCATGGGAGAATCTGATCTGCAAAAACATGCCTCTGTTTGGAACACAGACTTGAAATTTTGTATCTGGAACAATTGCTAGAATGATCACCTGTTGGTATAATGGGAAGGAGTTCCTCTGTTCCTGAGACATTTGCTGAGTTCAGAGAAATACTGTGCACCCTTCAAGCCATAGATAGCTCAGTCCAAACTAAGATAGAATTGAAAGGAGAAATAAGTGTGTGCCAGTCACATCTGAAACACTTTTGCAAACGCAGTTCTTATGTCTTTCTAGGTCAGTATTTATCTACCAGCACTGAAAACAATGAAGAGTGTTGTGGAAAGAATGAAGAATCTCAGCAGTTTCATTGTAAGTTAAGGCACTTCAAGCATGTGTGCTACAGGCATTCTTTCATCAGGGACATAACATTTTCCCTAGTGCTGCCAATTCTCTTATTTTGAGATGAATCAGACATTGAAATCGAGGTACCTGAAGCCTGTGTAAAGACTGAAGAGAATGATGGGATTTATTTTAGGATTTACACTGAAAAGCTTTGCCTGGGCTTCTCAGAAAGTGATGTGCTTTGCACTGAATCCTTGAAAGAACATGGCATTGTGTTGCTACAAGCCACTGTTTATAGCTGGTAAGAAATCACAGTCCTTCGTGAAGCTAGCTGGAGACTTTCCAGGTGATTTCCTTAAGGAAATGCTTATTCCATGAGTGTTGTGTTAGGTGTCTGTGAATGAACTGTAGGTAAACTTGAGGTAGGATTTAAAGGAAATTCTGCTGATAGCTCCAGGATGTCAGACTATGCTTTAGACTCTGACATGTTGGGTTTCCAGTCTACCCTGGGTTTCTGGGGTGCCTGTGGGCCTTTGTGTTGAAAGGAACCCTCTGCAGTTGGACAGAAGAGGGCTTTCCTTTTTTACTTAGTTGTTTTTCCCCACACTCACCAAAACTGACTGACATGAAAGTAAGTAAGTGCAGAGCTTTGGAATAGTTTGGGTTTGATGCTGTTCATACCAATTTTAATAAACAGGAAATTTTCTGTTAGCTGAGAATCCTGAAAGGGGAACAGTCTCAGTTTTTCAAGACTTGGAAGAGAGGTGAGCCTGGGTTTCAGGCAGTTTTGCAAACAGCAGTCATCCTGCAAACGTCAAACTCTTTTCCTTTGTCAGGTTTTTTGAGGGCCTTGTTTTTGCTTTCTTTCCCTCCCCCATGTCCTCAGTGGATATGCTTACACAAAATTAAACACAATGCTTTTGTTTGTAGAGCTGAGGATCTTTTCTCACACAGGATAGTTGTATGATGGGATTGAACCTTACAAAGTGCCTTGCTTTCATGCTGTTAAAGAACAAAAACATCAAGTGTCACAATTAATTATTTCTGCTACATACCTCCTGGTCATAAAATTGGTCAAGACCCGTGCTGCAGAATGGTCTTAGAAGCAGTTTGTGATGGTACTTGTCCATTATTTGGGAGCTTGGCATCTCCATTCTGTACAAGATTCTGGTTGTGATACTAATCTTTTTTTTTTTTACATTACATGAGGATTCTTCTCATCACAGAAATGAAATGCTTAGTTGTGCTTTAGGAATCCTCTGATCTGTGTGGGATTTGTGTAAGACCATTTATAGTCTCCTTCAAATTCCTCCTTCCGGTTTTCAGGATGGAATTTGAAAGCTTTTAGCACTCTGCCAGGATTTCTGTCAGTTCAGATTCCTTCTTGGAGTTACTGATCTGATGCAGCTGTTCTCTGTTTTAAACTCTTGAAAGCAGCACTGTCAGCTCTTGGTGTGTCCCATTTTCTGTGTGTGTCACATAGACTGTGTAGGTGCATTTCTATTTGTTGAATAACTGAATGGAAATGCAGGAATCTTTGCATTTCTCCACCTTCAGTCTCTTATTTCTGAAGCCTTTTCTTCAGGACATGAACTTCCCAAAGGTGTTGCTTGTTCTAAAAGTACTGAAGAACAATTAAATTTCTATCTTTTCATAATTTTTGAAAGTTTGGTGTAGGGTAGTTCACGCAGGAATGATGGCAAATACATTTTATAGTTGAACATTCAAATGTTCCAACCATGTTCAGAAAGTATGGTTGACCTGCACTGAATGCTTCTGGAAGCTTGTACATGAACAAAACCAAACTGTATTCTTCTGTAATTCTGCAGTGTGAATGTGGGTTGCCTAAAACTGAGATTGATTGTATTGCAGGTGATTGAAGCAAACCTGAGTGGAGACATGAACCTGAAAATAGAAACTGACTTAGTATCTGTAACAACACATTTTAAAGACCTGGGAAATCCTCCCTGGGGTAAGTTTCGCTGTTTGTTACCTCTTGTGTCTGTTGATCTCATTACTTCAGTGTGTTGCTTATAACAGTACTTACCTTCTGTTCTTTAGAAAACAGCATCAAATTATTTAAAGTCTTCAAATGAAATCATAAAACAGCCAATGGTGTGGCTGTTTCATGTTTGTGGGGGATGTGGGGGGAATCTCTTCCATTCTTGACAGCTTGGTAGGAAAAGTGGGATTTCTTTTCCTTGCACTGCTGTTTCTGTAAAAAAAGCCATTTGAATTCAGCAGTTTTCAGGTGTATTCTTGTGGATGTTGAAACTGTTTCTTGTGTTTGGGACTAAGTTGTGTTCTTACGCTTTTAGCATCAGAGGATGGATGTCAGAGCTCTGCTCAGGACAGAGATGTGGAAAGTATGGCTGAGGCACGCATAGACATCAAGAAGCTGCAGCAGCTGCTTGCTGGGCAGCAGGTCAATCCTACAAAAGCCTTGTGCAGTAAGTTCAACAGCTCTGCTTGCCAACTGCAGTTACCTGGGGATGTTTGCCATACTGAGTCTCAGCAGAATAGCATAGCTTCTGTTTTGTCTCTTTGAAACTCAGATATTTTTACTGTACCCAAGGGCTTCTAATGTTTATATTTTTAAGCAGTAAGATTCAGGCCCTAGGCGTTTGGGGAAGAAAAAAAGTAAAATAAAAGAAGTCAGGTCCTTTTATAAGTGTCAGGCTGACTACTCAGACTCACTAATCATGCATGTCATCTTGTTGTGTTTGTTTTGAAGTTATTATTCTTTATTGTTATTTTGAGATATTATTTTTTGAAAGTTTTAAAGCCTCTAGCTTCTAGTAGAGAAATTGGAATTTAATGGCATGTTTTTTTTGGTTGGTTTTTTTTTTTCCTTTGGGTGCATTTTTACACTGATTCTAATACCAAATGTTTTTTATACAGCTAGTGTTTCTAGCCATAGAAACAGTATTTCCTTTCTAGCAGAAGCCTGTACAGGGGTTTATATCCTATTTTGATAACTCTGTGCTTCTCTTGAGAACATCTCCTAGTTATGGTTTAGTGCAGATGCTAAGAATTTCCCAAGGAAGATTTAAATAATGGGTGTAGCATTATAAACCTATACACTATGTATTTACTTTTTGGTATCAGATTTTGTAGACTATTAATGCTTCACAGACCCTGATGGATTTAAATTGTCTAGTTTTCCTTTTGTCAGAAGTGGTGGAAGCTTTGTGTTCTTATGGTGACATCTGTAAAAGATGTAATTTTTAATTCTTTTTCCTGCTTTAAGCTGGATTTGTGTTTTAATTTTTTGTCTCTTTACAGATATTGTAACTAAAAGAGTTGTCCACTTCATCTTGCTCCATGAGGAGGTTTCACTTCAGTATTTTATTCCAGCAGTTGCCTGAATGTTTTGGAATCTTGATAATTTTCATTCCTGAAGCCTCTTCCATGAAGTTTGAAATCTTTCCCGAGTTGCTGCAGTACTCTGACGTGACACACTGTTAGATGCAGCTGTCAGATGGACATTATTTCAGTATTTATGAAAGTATTCCAAACACCTCCTCATCCAGAAAGCCATACTTGTGAAGAGTTATATGCCATGAAAGGCACATTGGTATCTTAGTCTTAGAAGGAGCAAAGCTGAAATTTGAGTGTGCTTTTGGGATGCTTTGAGCTGTGGGTAAGGCAGTGAAGTACTTCAGTCTCCTCAAAACCAGAAAGGTAGAATTCAGCTCTGGAGCTGCTGCTGTGTGTATTCACTGTTAAGCAATGCAATCCAAGTTAGGGGATCTCTGAGCAAGCTATCACACCCCCATGAAGCAGGAGAACCCTCTGGAGGGTTGCCAGATTGGTATTTGCCTGGACAAGTATGCACAGCCCTCCTGAAGTAGTACTGAACTGAATTCTGTTCCAGTAGAAATGTCTGTAGGCTTGATGCTGTTTGATGTTGTGCAGCAGAAATGTGACTGCCAGCAAGTAACAGGATGTTACAGATGCTGAGGAGCACCAACAGTTCAGCAGTGTCTATTTGTACCTTGTATCTTTTGATTAGACTTGCTCCAACATACCTCAGTAGCTCTGTTTGTGCTTGCTCTTTGTGTAACTCCTGGCCTGAGAGCATGAGCAAAGCAGTCTGGATTACTTTGTTAATGTGGGCTGGGAAAAATCTCTGTGTACAGAATGAATTTCATATGAGGACATGTGAGCACAGAAGTTGGTGTGAAATAAAGAGCAAGTTATCTGTGGATCACATTTTTTCCCCTTTCCAGATGGAAAGCATGGTACAACCTGTGTTGTCATGGTGTCAGACATGGTGAGATTGCATCCAGGCTCTCAAGCCAGGCAGCCAAGAGCATCACTAGATGTCACTCAGGTCACTCATGCCCCTTCTTGTACCTCCTGATTTTTTTCTGGGGTCTTTTCCTCCTTATTCCATGTGTGATTCATTTGTTATCCTGGCATGTTCCTTATAGCCTTTGATTGTTTTAGAAATAGTGAGTGAGTCTATGCTGCCAAATGGGACTGGGAGTTTCTCCTAGAAAGAAACTTGTGGTCAGAAGTGCTGGGTTTTTGGTAATGGGTTTTGTTGTTGTTACTGTTTTTATTCAAGGGGCATTGAGTTTAAGGGAGCAATGAATCTTTTGTTCTTGCAGGTGCAAATAGTCAAGAGAAGGCTGAAGGAGAGGCAATGGCAGTAAGAAAATAGAGTAGACTTGCGGTGATGAGCGTGACTGACTCCCCCCTTTGTTCCTCCCTGCTCTCCCTTGCCCTGCACGTTGCCTCATCAGTTGTCCTGTCCCCACCCACTGCCTCCAGCATGCTGGCCCCTGAGCTTTGCATCTTTGCCATTTGCCAAGTCCTGTTTTGCCTTTGTTGTGAGTTGACCTTGGTAAGGAGCTGCTCACACAGTCACGCCTGGTGGGGTGGGGGAGAGAATTGGAAGGGTAAAAGTGAAAATACTCATGAGTTGAGATAAAGACAGTTTAATAGGCAAAGACAGATACAGAATTCATTCACTCCTTCCCATGGGCAGGCAGGTGTTTAACCATTCCCAGGAAAGCAGGGCTCCATCATGCATAATGCTTATTTGGGAACACAGACTGTAACTCCAAATGCCCTTTCCTTCCTGCTTCTTTTCCCCGAGATGAGCACAATGCTGTATGATATGGGTATCCCTCTGGTCACTTGGGGTCAGCTGTTCCAGCTGTGTCCCTACCAATGTCTTGTGCACCCCTAGCCTGTTTGGTGGTGGGGCAGTGTGAGAGCAATGTCTGTGTAAGTACTGCTCAGCAGTAACAAAAATAGCCCTGTGTTATCCACACTGTTTTGGGCACAAATCCAGAACGTAGCTCCAGATGAGCTACTATGAAGAAAACTAATTCTGTCCCAGCCAAAACCAGTGTAGCCTGCTGTTTCTTGATAGCCCAACAATTAGTGTGAATGACCAGATATTTTTGGGTCTTCTTTTCCTGGTTACTGTATTTGGTAGTGCTAACTAATGAGACTTCATATCTGTGAATTTGTCCCCTTCCTTTTTGTCATCCAATACAGGATGTGATCAATCAGATAACCATGGAATAAGTATTCTAACACTCTCACATAGATGCCTCTTAAAATATTTCCATCAGTTTTGTGTCTCTTGGTGTCCCTAGGTGTTTATGATTTCCTCCTCATCTTACCCTTTTTTGGCATTGTATGGAAACTTACAACCTTGTCTTGTTTTTCTTGCTTTTGGTTACACAGTGTGTTACTGATCCTTCTTTTTATGCTGTATTTGAAAAAGCCTTTGCATACAGTCTGATTTTTTTTTTAATGTCACAGCAATTAAAAAAGAATGAAATTTTGATTAGAAAAATAAAACAATAGGGGGTGCTAAAGAGCTGTGGAAAAGTATATTACTCTGCATTCCTAAGAAGAAGCTGGGAAGAAGCAATAGACCACAGTTGATACTTGTGAGAGGGTGTGATTTTTTTACAGTTTTTCATAAATTATATTTCTCACTTGGGCAGGTTGCCAGTAAGTAAATGGAAGATTGAAATTGTTTCAACTTTGTATGCTATAGAAAAATATTTTTTCTAGAGCAAGCATCATGAATGAGCCAGTTCAAGTGATCTAGCCACAGAGTCTGAGGTATGTTGAACTCAGATTATGTAGCTAAATAGTTTATGTGATCTGGGCTTGAACATTTTTCTGCTGCAGTGCTTCATATGTAAGACAAGGACCTTTCTACTGTACAGCTGGGTGCAATATGTGGTGAATAAATGCACGAAGGATTTCCAGAGCATCTGGCTTCTCTGATAGAAGCTTAAATTTAAATTCTAGCCTTCTTATTAATGCAGGGAACATCTTTATGTCAGGGAAACAAGCTGTTGATGTGTGTGGGCTGGTACCATAAATGTTTGTCTCTTCTTTCTTTGGACTGGTAGGATGTCTGTGTTCAACTCTTAGTTATTTAATAATTAATCTTCTACTTTGTACTGTTCATGACAATCTGAAGCACAATTTATTGCAGTTCACTAAAGGAATGTTGGACTTCCCCACTTTTCATACCAGGTCAGTGGCTAATTAGTTGATTTTCCTTACACTCAACAGATTTATTTTTTATAAACCTGTATGGTTTACTGTCATGTCATTATAACTGTGGAAGATGCCAAATTGGAGCTGATTGCCTTCTACAGGGGGATAACTGGCTGGATAGGTGAAGGGAGAGCAGTGGGTGTTTTCCTGGGCTTCAGCAAGGCTTTTGACACTGTCTCCCACGACATCCTGATAGGCAAGCTCAGGAAGTGTGAGCTGGATGAGCAGATGGTGAGGTGCATTGAGAATGGGCTGCATGGCAGGTCTCAGAGGGTTGTGAGCAGTGGCACAGGGTCTGGATGGAGGCCTGTGGTGTCCCTCAGGGGTAAGTACTGGATCCAGGAGTGGCTGATCCCCCAAAATGCTGTCCTGCCATTCAGAAGAATCTCAACAGGTTGGAGGTACAGTCAGAGAGGAACCTTCTGAAATTCAGCCAAGGCAAGAGCAGGTTCCTGCAGCTGGGGAGAAAGAACCCCCTGCATCAGCACAGGCTGGGGGCTGACCTGCTCTGAAGCAGCTCTGTGGAGCAGGGGGTCATGGCATGCCACAAGCTGTCCAGGAGCCAACAGTGCCCCTGTAGCAGAAGGCCAGGGCTATCCTGGGGTGCATTAGGAAGAGAGAGCAGCAGGTCATGAGAGGTGATCCTGCCCCTCAGCTCAGCCCTGGTGAGGCTGCATCTGGAGTGCTGTGTCCAGTTCTGGGCTTCTTGGTACAAGAGACATGGAGCTCCTGGAGCCAAGTCCAGAGGAAGGCAATGAAGATGATTCTCCTCATCATTCATGAGGAAAGCCTGAAGGAGCCAGGACTGTTTAGCCTGGAGGAGAGAAGACTGAGAGGGGATCTTATCAGTGTCTGAACTATCTGAAGGGAGGAAATCAGGAGGTAGGACTGAGGCTCTTCTTGGTGGTGATGAGCAACAGGATGAGAGGCAATAGGTAGAAATTGAAACAGGAAGTTCCACCTGAACATGAGGAAGAACTTCTTTACTGTGTAAGCGATGGAGCACTGGAATGGTTTGTTCAGAGAGGTTGTGGAGACTCCTTCCCTGGGGATATACAAAAGCCATCTGGACATACTCCTGATTAACATGCTGTAGGGGACCCTACATGAACAGGGAGGTTGGACTGAGTCTCACTGGGCTCACTAAGTCTCACCTGGGCTCTTCCAACCTTCCCATTCTGTGATTCTGTGATCCCTGCAAAGCTTATATCCCTTACAGGTCATCCAGATTTCCAGAGTCAGACACTCAAGAGGCATTTTGGACAGGAGGGATGCATTCAGTAGTGTAGAAGTAGGAGACCTGGAGCATGTCCAACATGTTCTTTGCTTCTAGTCTGAAGATGCTTTTTTTTCAATCATACTTGGGGAAAATGTTTAACTTTAAGGAAGTAGAGATAAGGAAGACTGTTGTGGTTCATTAAATCTTCACCATGGAGCATGTCAGCCATGATGACTCCAAGTCTTTCCAGAAATAAATCTCAGAAGATTATCTTTTTGGCCTGCTTCATGTAATGCATCTGAGCTCCAGCTCTCCAGGCAGGGATAGTAGCAGCTACAGTTTCAGGGCTTGAGACAGAAAATAGAAAAACAAAGTGTCCTGCATCTGTAACTGATGCTGTTAAAGACAATTTTTTAATTGTTTTATGTTTTTCAGAGAACAATAGTCTTTGCAATGATGCTTTTCTGTCTGCCTTATAGTCTCTCTGTCTCTGAGAGATAGGCAAGAGGTTTTGAACTTATTCTATTTGTATCACATGTCATGGGCCTTCAGTACCATTTCTGTAAGTGAACTTCTGTTCTGAGTCTTTGAACATTTCCCCTTATTTGCACATTCCCCATCTGAGTCCTTCAGGCTGAAGTCTCAATGGGTGAAAATCTGTAAGTTTCCATGACTGAAATTACAGTTTACATCAGATGTACAACACAGAAAAAAGTGAAGGCAGATAGAAGATAGGCACACTAGAGGGGAAATGAGTAACTCCTTCAAGTATGATGTATGCTGCTGGAGTTGTTAATATTTTAAGAAGAGATGCCCACAAAAAGTTATTTCCTTCATTCTGCAATAGCCTGTGAGTTGCAAGGCATGAATGTATTTAGAGAGCAGAGAGGAGGCTGCAGAGACCCTATTCATTTGGATTTTTGTTCTACACAAAACCACTTTCTCACAACTAGACTAGTTGACAAATGAGCTTTTATTTGGTTCCATTGCACTAGTAGAATGGAAGTCTCATTACATGCAGACAGGGTGCTCCCTCTGATCACCACCACTGTAGGCTTGAAGTAGAGAGAAGTAACTCCTCCCTGTGGATTTGTTATGTCCTCATAACTCAAAACGTCTGTACAATATCTGTGTAGGGTGTTGGTTTTTCAAAGGACTTCAACACATTCAGTTTTCTAGCCTAGTTAAAGCATATGCTTAGGAAGTCCACTGATTTTAGTAAGAATTAAGGGACCCCTCAAGTTAAGGATGAATTTATTGCCAGTCTGGATATTTTGCCATATAAGATGCTAAATACTTCAGCATGGAAGTACAACATAATTTTTGACATTTCCCTTCTTTTTTAACTGCACATAGACTTCACTGAGTGTTACCACATGTTGATGATATTTTTCAAAAGAGCCTTCACAAGATAAATTATTGGAAAGAGTTTTATTTCATTATTAAGGTATAGCAGGATTATTGTTTTAATGCCAAAGAGAAAATCTCATAGATACAGAAAGAAATACGTTCTACTGGTGTCCTTCTCTAGCTGTAGGCCAACATGTCAATACTTCTAAGATCCACACTCCCACTCCAAAAAAACCCAACCAACCAAAATCCTGCTGTTTCTGTACATGTGGAAAGTTTTGTGTCCTAGGTTTGTGCTATACTATTGCAATCCTGTCGGTGAAATGATTAATCATGATTTTCTCACTGTTAAATTAAATGAGACATCTTTGTTATGCAGTGAGTTACAGTGAGGGTGTGAATGTCATCTTCCTATTGCTGGCAGCTGTTACATTTGTTGAATGGAGTATCTTTTCTTAAACAGGAAGGAAGTAGCTGTCAAAACCTGAGAGAAAACTAATTTTCTGTTATAAAAACTGATTTATGCTAGCAAGACCAAGCTAGCAGAGGAACTCTTTAAAACATTTAAACCATCTAAGTTACAAAAAAAAACCCAAAACCCAGGAGGCAGTTTACATGCTGCTAGTGTAATTTGGTGATTCTCTGTTGCATTCCTTGCTGGTCGGTTGAGTTTCATCTGTGGGATAGGTTTGGTTTCTGATGAACTGTCTTTATTCTGGGAGGAACCCTGGGAGTTTTGTTTGGGTTTTTTCCTCCCACTGTATACAATAGCAACACAGCTAATAGGAAGGAAAAAATCTCTGTGAAAGAAAACCCAAGCAAGCTGCTTTCTCTCACTTTCACATTCTTGTATGTCCTTTTATTTAGCACTTCAAATCTCATACTTCTGCCTGATTTCCAAAAGCTAAAATGTATGTCATTATGACACATGCTGTGTCATAATGTATGGTGGCATTATTTGCCATGTCTTTCCCTTCTACTATTAGTTGTCATGGTTTTAGAGATAAGCTTTGTTGCTGTTTGTGATCTTAACTGGAATCATAGAATCATAACGTTAAGGTTGGCAAAGACCTCTAAGGTTATGGAATCCAACCATTAACCTAACACTGTCGTGTTCACCACTAAACTGTATTCCCAAGTGCCACATCCACACACCTTGAACACTTCCAGCGATGGTGATCCCACACTTCCCTGGGCAGCCTATTCAGTGGAGACATTTTTGCTAATATCTGGTCTAAACCTCCCTGGTACAACTTGAGACCATTTCCTCTCATCCTGTCCCTTGCTACCTGGGAGAAGAGACTGACCTCCACATGGCTACAACCTCCTTATGGTAGTTGTAGAAAGTGATAAGGTTGCCCCACAGCCTACTTTCCAAGGCTGAATACCCCAGCTCCCTCAGCCATTTCTCATAAGATTTGTGCTCCAAACACTTCACCAGTTTTGTTGCCCTTCTCTGGACATGCTCCAGCTCCTCAAAGTGTTTCTTGTAGTGAGGGGCCCAGAACTGGACACACGATGTGAGCACTCTGAGTGCTGAGTACAGATGGGTGGTCTCTGCCCTGCTCCTGCTGCCCACACTATTCCTGGTACAGGCCAGGATGCCACTGGCCTTCTTTGCTACCTGGGCACACACTGGCTCATGTTCAGCTGCTGTTGGCCAACACTTGCAGGGCCTTTTCCACCAGACAGCTTTTCCAGACGCTACTCCCACTCTGCACAGGGTTGTTGTGACCCAAGTGCAGGACCTGGCGCTTCACCTTCTTGACCCTCATACAATCAAATTTCTTGCATAAAATTGTGTGCTTGCATTTAATTAAAGATAATCCAGCTTTCTAACAAAGAGACCCTTTCAGTGTAGGCAAAATTTTTTCCTGAATTCATAAAGTGTATGTTGGTGCCACATTTTGTTGGATTCTATTATGCCAGAGTTTTGATTGCCCTTGTTTTCTCATGACTCAGCTTCTTTTTTTGAACTGGAGTGGTTGTAGTGTTTTTCCTGAGGTAAAACCAGCAAAATCATCAAACTATGCTTTTGTTCAGTCTCTTTGCAGGATGAAGGGAGCTTCTGCATTTGTGACTATATCACAAAAAATCCTTGAGTCTGACTGAAGGTAGAGCCCTGAAAAGCTGTTGTGAAGTGGCCTGGCATACACACTTGGCAGTAAAAGTCTTCTCAGGGCTGGACATGCCTAGATGCCAGGTCAGTGAGATCCCTTCTGCATTCCTTAGGTGAATCTATTATCTCTTTTCTCCCTCTCTGTACAACAAAACTTGAATACCTCACTGGAGAGTTGGAGATCTGCCACAATTTAAGTGACTGATTTGATGGTCAAACCATTTCTAATTCCTTGTCAAAGAAAAACTTTTTTTAGCTTTGATCATGAAAAATGAAATGTCACATTTGCCTAAGAGAAACAGAGAAATAGGAACCAATTATATGCATTCTTATATGGTTCATATATTCAAAGGCATTTGAATGTCTTAAAATATATTAAATAAAAATAAGTTTCTGTTATTTTCACCCTAGAGCGTGTCCAGGAAAATAGATATTTTTAAGCATTTTTCCAAGCTTTGCTCTCTGCAATACTTAAGAGAAGTAGTGAAACGGGCCCAGCCTCATTACTGAATAAAGACAGCACTCAGAAATTCCTGGGGAAAAGCAGAATCGGGTTATCTTGGTGGGTATTACGGAATGTAGTATTCACAGCAACTTTTTCTTTTCCAAACAGAAAAAAAAATTCTGAAAAATTTAAAAGGGGGACCTTTAATTTTGTGCTGTCACATGAAATAGTTGATTATACTTTAGTTTTCAATGTCTGGCCTTCATTGCTCTTGTTTCTTTTCCCTGATTGCTTTTTCTCTTGTGAAAATATTTTCACAACTTATTTAAACACATTAATTTTTAAAAAAACCAAACAACAACCCACATTTCACCTCCAAAGACACAGATGCTCTTTTCTTTAAACCCTGTGAATCTACCTGAAATGTGTAAGCAGGAAGGAAATTGGATCTCAAGAGAACTCACTAGCTTAAATGGTTAAATTTATATGGGGAGGTTTTCAGGTGAGTGCCACATCCTTTAGCCCACTCCCTCTTGAGAAAACAATGGGTCAAAGCAGAAGCCTAGCTCCCAGAGCCTTTTGGACTACCTGTGCCAAGATCCAGAGTCAATTCAAAGGGTGGTTCAATTTCCAGTGGTTTTCTTTAAGGCTAGTTGTTGGGAATTTGACAGTTATGAATATTTTCTCACAGGCAGCTAACAGCAATACAAGATTTTGGGAGCTTAATGTCTTCAGCAGTTGAGATCACTTGGTGCTGTGTTCTCTTGAATACCTTAGTGGAGGTTTGACAGAAAACTGTGGGGAAATATGGCATCAAAAATGCAAATTTGCATGTATTTAAGCAGTGGCAACAGCTGGTGAAAGCAACTGGATGTCCCTAGCACCATAACCTCATGTTTCCTCTCTTTAATTTTTGCCCAGTAGTTGTGATCACTGGTTGTTTGATTTGTCCCCTCTTTGAAGCTGATTTTAATCTTCATTGCTTCCCAGTAAGTCAGATCAGGTTAGTTATATTCTTTATCCTGACTCAGTACAGGGTTCCCTGCTCAGACTGTTTAAAGCAGCATCTGTGACTCTTTACTATGTGAAAAAAAAATAATATGAAGATATTCTTTCACAGGGTGCAGAAATTCACAGGTTTTTCAGGCACTGTGAGACTGCTACAGTTGTCCAGTCAGACCTGTAACACAGGCTCTAAAGGCTCATCAAGTGACTTTTCTATCAGCCTGCAATGTGTGTTCAAGCTATGCAAATCTCTTGGAAAGAGTCAGTCTTGAGCATTTGAACCAAAGAAAACTAGAAGGCATTAAAACCCACATAAAATAAACAAGCCATCTAGATTAACTAGGCACAGAAAGGAAGGGAAGGTTTAGTTCATGTTCACATATGTCTGCTTTCATTAAAGCCTATGGGAAATATCCAAATGTATACAAAACCTTAAAATATTACCTTATTATATAGCACAGTGATTGAGGAGCTTTAGAATGGATGGCAGGGAGTCTTTTATGATTCAAACTGCACTGGAGTGTTTGTACTGCAGAAGTTAAATTGATTATAATTTTTTGTTTAGCTATTGAAGTAGATCCTGTTTGTAGAAGGAAATTCAATATATCTTAATCAGTTTATTTTCATTACAGAAATGCAGGCTACAGAAAAATGCTGAATTAGTGGTGGGGGTTGAGGGAAGACTAGTGGGGCCTGGCTAGGATTTTTATAAACACAGTCGTAATGGAGAGACAGGGATATCCAGCTCAACAGAAACAGCCAAGACTGAATCCAAGTTCTTGTACATTTGTTCTCCTTTCCTTAAAATTGTGCACTGTGTTTTGCAGCTAAACCATCTACTTCAAAAATGATATGATTGCTTCAATGTGCTGACTGTTTCCACACTTTAACAAATCCATTTTACTGGTATCAATAAAAAGCTACTGTTCATTTGATTAATACTGAATGTTTGAAGACGTCATAAAACTCAGTTTATATAGAAAAGTGTGAAATGTTGCCCATAAGTGAGAAAACATTCTACACTATTGCCCTGTATTCTCTTCAATGAAAGAAAGATCAGATTAAAGTTATTACATACCCCTGAAAAAATGGGACAAATTGTGACTCTTCTTCCTAAGTCCAAACAGCAGTTCCACAAAAAGTCCAATCTATCCAATGTTGTTAAATTTAAACTTTTCTTTTTATACCTTGATAGAAGTTTATAGTGTATCTTTTAAGGGGCTATCTTGACCTTGTCCAGTGGGCTTCAAGTAACCATTTTTGATTACCATTCCTAGCCAGAGCAAATGCCCTTTGTATCTGCAACACGGTGTTGCCAGAGTGGTTCAGCTTCTCTACAAATATCTAAAGCCTTAGAAAGGCCTGCAAAGTCACTTTTGGTTCTTTCTATGATTTAATCCTTTTGTTCAAAAGGCATCAAGTTTGTAACAGCTGCTAAAGTATTTCAGGAAAATAGCTATTTCTACTGTGTTTTTTATGTCTGATGCATCCACATAGCCACCCAAGAATAACTGCACTAGCAGGAAAAAAGCAATAAATAGTTATAATCTGTGTTTCGATGGCAATTACATAATTTCTAAACAATTTCAGAAATTTCTTTAATGTAATTTCTGCAGCACGAATCAGGAAAAAACTTATAGAACTGGATAGCCGTTGTACATCTGGTTTCTGTTACTGAGAAGCTGACAGACACCATTTGCTCTGACCACCTGCAGAAAAAAATGTTGAGGTTTTTTGGTTTGGGTTTTTTTTTCTTCTGACTGACCGTTTTTGCTTTTGGCATCTCAGTCTTGAAGTAACACAAAGCACAAGTTACCTCTAGATAAATGTGGGAATGGTACTGTTAAAATGGTTCTGTGTAGTGTTTCATCATATGACATATGAAGGATGCACTCTTGAGAAACTGAATATCTAATTTTAAATATTTGGTGTGCATTAAGGAGCTGATATAAAGCCTGCTGTAACTGGTGTGTGTCTCCCTAGTTTTACTAGCATGCATCAGATCCTCAGTCCTTTCTGAGAGTTGCTAACAGACTCAGATTCTCTGAAAATATTTATAATTTGTCTGCCTTTTCACTTGACACATCCTGTGTTAAAATGTTCCTTTAATGGGTGCTCAGAGTTAAGAAAGGCTGCAGAGCTCTTAACTATCCAAAATCAAAAATAAAAAAGGGAGCACCTTTTGTTACTTATTACCATGATGATCTTTACCAATTGGTTTTTGCTTGAAGTCCAGCTTTTATTGATTGAGGTACCCCAAGGCTTTATTGACCCATGGCAGTGACTCAGAGGACATAGCTGTTGCTGCATGCTAGCTCTTGATGGCAAAAGGAGATATCCACATACCAGTGTTGACTGCATCTCTCAAAACTGGATGTGAGCTGGAGCTGGTGTTTGGGGCTGAAGTAAACAATGAGATTAAAAGATTATTGTTCTTCCTGCAAGTGACTGCCAAATAATCTAACAGCCCCTGAACTCAGGGAAGAGAATTTCCATGCTGGGGAATAAATGCCACTAATACATGGATTCTATTAGATTGGAGAGCAAATTCAAAGAAAGCCACATCCAGACTGTGGACAGACAAATGAGTAAGCTAAAAAATAGTAATTATTCTACTAATACATTCGTGAAACAGAAGTCCTATCACTTTTTCAGAATTTTCAGGCTCTGAAATAAAATACCACTTTTATTTTTGCCAGTTATTTACGTAGATTTTTTTTTCTTTAATTAAAGAGTCTTGCAGGGATACCTAATTTCATTTTTAACAGTCTAATAATATCAGCCCTTACAGATGTAATAACTTTTAGGGCTAAAGACATGAGCTATAGAATAATCTTACACACTTAGTGTCACACTGCAGTTGCCAACAACTTTGCCATTTGTATGTGTCTTGGGTTGAGACAATTTAAAGAGGTGGACCTTCTAAAATGAGTTACCTCTCCTTAGTTTCAACCAATCCCTTTCTACCAGTAAAGAATGAATACAAGTCGATATGAGTAAAAAAATAACAGTTTACTAACAAGTGAAATAGCAATAGGCAAAAAAACCCCAACAACCAACAAACCATCCTCACGCTCCCAAAAAAATATCCCGTAAATAATCACTAAATACCAAATCGCTAAATCTCATGAACCCCATGGGAACAGTCATCCAAAATGGCGGGGTACTGCCCCCTTCCAAGATGGCGGCCCCGACCGCCCACAGTGTGTAGGCAGACAAAAGGAAAAATGGCGTCAGACCGTTCCCCCAGCATGGTGCCCTCCAGGTGACCGTATGGCCTGAACAACAAAGGGAAAACGGCATCAGCTCTCTATCCCAAGGTGTTGCTCCCCAATTGACCATGCAGTCTGGGAGACAAAGGGAAGGAAAGATGGTGAACAAAAAGAACCGTCCTGTGAACGCAGGGCTGACAAAGCAGTTCTAGTGGCAGGTGGGAACTGTTGTGTGTGGGGTCAGCTCTGCCGCCCGCTGCTTCCTCCGGCCACCCGCTGGCCTCTGACGGTGCTGCTGTGGGTGTGTCAGCGGGGAGAACCTGGCACTGAGATGGGGTGGCCCAGCCCCAGGGACCGGCTTGAGCTTCCTCTGTATAGATATATATATATATGGCATGTAGAGTTTGCAAACTTCACTCCTCTGTATAGTTTTATATGTATATGTATATATAGCGTGTAGAGTTTCTTAACTTCACTTGCAAAACATTTTCTAACTGAGGAGTGTGTTTTGTCTGAGTTGCTACCATTGCAAGCCCAGAAAATTGGCAGAACCAACCCCCTCATAAGCAGAGCCTCCACTTTCAGGAAATGCTGCCAGGCAAAAATGCGAGATGCCTGGGAGACCTGACTTTAAAAGCGCCTCTGGCTCCCCTTCCCTCCCACCTCCGTTTCCATTTTCTGGCTGCAGGGTCTTAAAGAAACAACAACAATATTCGGCACAGATAGATATGGAATATAATAACATTTTGGGTTACCAAACAGTATGACACTTGTTTGCAGGGGTTCTTGAAGCTGTGTGCCATTGACCTTCTACACTCATCTACAGCTGTGCTGTCACTAAGATGGTAATACTTAATCCTTTTTACAGTCTGCTCCTCAGTATTTCATTTAGTCCTTGTCATAGGTCGACATTTCGAGTTTTGAAGGCTGAAAATCCTTCTTCTTAGAAATCATGAGAGAAAGCAGCCAGTAAGAACAAGTGATGGTGGAGGCAAGCTTTCCCTGCTATCTCAATCTTGTAGCTTAACCTCCATCCAGGTTGAGTAATTAGTAAAGTGCAAGTGCCTCAGCCCTTTCCACACAGATAATCCACAGGATGTTTATTACTGTCAGGGATGATAAGTTTTGCTGCATTGTATTCCTAGTAGTAATATATTCAAGCCCTCCTTCAAAGTAATTAATTAAATTAGCTAATTACAGGTGAAGAAGAGCTAAGAACTAAAAATATGAGGGTAGGCAGGAGGAATGCTGTCCAGAAATGTAGAAATGTTTTTGTGCCTCTCAGTGTCAGTTCTATAAAGATGAGGCAAGTAGAACAGGTTTAAGAGACATTAAGAAAAAGTATTTTAATTTTTTTGGCAGCAACACCTGTTTCTGTTCTGTCTCATATGAAAAATAGCAACACATGACAGTAGCTAAAACACTCAAAAAGGCAGTACTATTGCAACACAGTCCCCCGTTGCAGACAGAAAGCTTTTTTTTTTCTGCAGATAGTCTTCAGACAAGTTTCTGACTTTAAATATTTTATTTGACTGTTGTTAGGATAATATGGGCAAAGAACAGCACGATCTCCCAGATGGAAATGCTTTACTAATTTGATTTAGTTCAGGAAATTCTGTGCTTCTTATTAAGAAGAACAAGCTCCATTATAACTGTCTTATTTGGCTTATAATTCTCCTCTTTCCAGTCTGCCTTTTTGGAATTGTATTATGGTCTGCTGTCACACCAGCTTGGGCTCTAATTGTCTCATAGCTCAAGTAATTTTAAACCATCTCTGGGACTGGTTGTGTGAACTTCAAGAAAAATTTAAGCTGCCACAGCTGATTTTGATCTTTTCAATATGGGACCTTTGGCTGATCTTGAATTGTACCAATAACCCAGTCTGATGGTAATGATATCCTCTTCTAAACCCAATGTAAAACTTTGATGTTAAGATGTAATGAGGGAGGCCATTACTTAGTCTGGACTTGACCTTTTGGCTTCTGTATTTTCCACCAGAGGCTTTGCACCCAGCCTATGGAATTTTATCCTCACTGCTGTTCTAGAGGCTTTATATTTTAGCACACGTGCACACAAATTAGTTTCATTAAACTGAGTCTTTGTGCTGTAGAGCATCAATCAGCCATGCACTACTCCATTTTAACCAAACAGCACTGCATGATAAATCATTTGTTAAAATAAATACACAAACAAAAGCTAAATCTATGCATTGTATATTTTGGTGTTACAGAAAAATACTTTCATAGTGTTTATAAAATAAATCCCTATAAAATAAAGTGATATTTAGGAAAGAGCACTACTAATATTTTGGCTAGTAGTGGCTGAGAAACAACTTTTATCTGAAAACAAAGCCGTTTCCAGAAATATTATTAATACAATTATGACACCTGCTCTTCTAACAATGCCAACAGAGTGCTGTGATACTTTTAATATCTGTAATTACACAGCACAATTACTCTGCTTCTCTGGATCAGGAAGGTGATCTTGAAATGGATCCACTGATAGCCTTATTTTACAGCATTCAGTTCACAGTGTGGAGTGGCCTTTCAGCACATCAGCTGTATTCCTTATGGATGAAACTAGGTAAGAGGGCATATGCTGCAATCACAATTGGGACTTGGTCTTTGGGACCCTTCTGAAGCTAGTCCAAGAGTGGGAAAATGCCTGGTCCCAAAATGCAGCCTATTAAAAACTGTGCAGTCAGGATGCCAGGTTCCCAACACCAGCAATTACATTGGCCAGATCTGTTCCTGCTGGTCTGCTCTGTCTGCTAAGAGAGATGTAGGCCAGGGCACCACTTTGTAGCTGACAGCAAGGGCTTGTTATGGTTTCTCTGTATGCTATGAGCCCTAAAACAGGGCAGCATCTTTGAAGCAAATTGCATCCACAGTCAATTCTGTAGGCATGTTTTACATCTGAAAGAGAGGCAAATTGTTTCTGAAATGCTGAGTTTAACAAATGGCAAAGCTGTTGGTAATTGCTGTGTGACTCTAAGTGTGGAAGGGTATTTTATATATATAGCTCATGTCTTTAGCCCTTATTTAATTTTCAATGACAGATGTTTCATAGAAAATCCCCATTATAATTATTGCACATCAGTTTTCCTTCAGAGCAGGGTTTGAATTATTTCACCTTTATCACCGCTGGAATGCTGGAGACGCAGAAAAGAAAGAGCCAGAGCCAGCTGTGTTCACGTTCAGAGGAAAGGAAAGGAAGGGGGGAAGACCCACCTTCTTTATTTTTAAATACACTTTTAGAAATCACTGTTCATTGGAGGAAATTAATACTTCCTTCTTTAACTACAGTGGTCAAAGGGAATGTCCATCAAAGATCTGTGTCCATGAGAAAGGAATGCAATAACAAGATAATTCTACAATAACATAGCTATGTTTACAGAACAATAGTCTTGGGAACTAGCTAGTATGGGACTAGCTATTCTTAACAGTAAAAATAAGGCAACACACCTTATCACTTTTTTCTTTCTGTTTATAACAGTTGTCAGTACAGTTTTTAGAGCATCATTATCTTTGTCATCATCATCATCATCATCGTCAACTTTTTTGTATAGAAAAAAATTGTGAGATTATTGTTTTAACTTTTATTTTGGGCAGCCAGTTAGGAACACTGAAGACCTGATTTTTCAAGGAACTGTGTAATAGCCATTCATGAATTCAGAGCACAGCTTTTACAGGATTTAATATAATTTTGTTTTTTTTCTACATCTCAGATTCAGAAAGGTCTTCTGTTAGATACTCAGCTAATAAGGACCACAATTAGTGACCACATGTCCTGGTTTAAAAGACAGATGTCAACCAAGGAAGGCGGGAACCTTCCTGGAATGGAAAGATGACCCCCCTCCCTCTAAATCATTATAGCTTTGAAATTATGGGTCTTCCAGGCAAAGATATGGGAAAAGGAATAACAGTTCTTTACTAGAATATATATATATGTGTGTGTATATATATATATAT
>VZRZ01004300.1:208415-254776 GCA_013398175.1 Climacteris rufus | reverse complement strand
CAGTGACTCCTCCATGGCTCCAGGGCAGAGAGGCTACAGTGACTCCTCCATGGCCCCAGGGCAGAGAGGCTGCAGTGACTCCTCCATGGCTCCAGGGGCAGAGAGGCTGCAGTGACTCCCCCATGGCTCCAGGGGCAGAGAGGCTGCAGTGACTCCTCCATGGCTCCAGGACACCACACGACATAAGTTTGATTTACACATCCTAGATTTCCTTCACTTCCCTTGACAGAGGCTAACACAGAATAAAATTTTTCAAAGAACCTATAAAATTATATAATATTTTTCTCTGCATGCACTCCTCTATGTCACCATTTTAATAACTTCGAAATTTCTGCAGTAGTCTTCTTCATTTTATGACTCTGACTTGTGTCCCACATTGTTCCAGCCCTCAACTGATTAGAATAATCCCTGTTTATCCTAATATCGGCTTATTATAAGTAGATGGGAAAATTCTTGACAATATCACAAACTGACAATATGCAAACTTCTTTTTGTTTTTCCTGTAAGGACTATAAAAAACACATTCAAGTAATTTTTTGTTTACCTGCCCCAAACGGGGCCACTCACAGCTCTATCGGTTTCCTGGCATAACCCAAAATGTTATTGTATTCCATACCCATCTGTACCCAAAAATTGTTACTGCTTCTTTAGGGTCTTGCAATGCAGCCAGAAACAGAATCGCGATGTTGGGGGATGGTACCCTGGGCATTTTAAAAGTCTCCTCTGGCAGGCAGCTTGGTCTCTTTTGCTACGTGATTTTTGCCTCCCTGGCTTCTTGGTTTTTGGCTTGAGCAGAGCCCTCTTTACGTCTGCTTGGTTTGGCTATTGGTTTCTTGCCATAGAGCTGAGGCAGCATGGGCAGAGACTTTTCCTTTTTGGGTTCTCTTTTAATTTTTTTGTAATTTTTTCTCATCTCAAAGAGGCTGCCTTGGGGCGAATTCCAGAGCGGCCCGCCTGGAATGGCGGGCCATCGTGCCAAGTGGGGCAGCCCTCGCCCCAGTGCAATCCGTTCCAAACTCGCCAATGGCGAGAAGAGTACAGGCTCACACCAGCCCAGCCAGCCGGCTTTGCTCCTGTTGTCTCCTGCTGCAAGAAAGGCCAAGTCCCCCTGTGAATTCTGTCCCTGACAGAGTTTCCAGCCACCATTGGAGCATGCCAGCTGCCTTCTTCAGTGGAACTCTGCTGCCCGAGACATTAGCAGGGAGGGGAAACACCACCGTTCCTTTTGTCCTTCTAACCCCACACTCAGCTGCGGAGTATTATCTTGGGTGGGGGGTGTCCCTGGCATTTTTTGGGTCCTTCTTTGTTCTGGGGCAGTCTGTGAGATTTAACTGTTTTGTGTTTGCTGCTTATTTGCTGTTATTTCGTGTCTGTTGCTGTTCCGCTTGTTAGTAAACTGTTATTTTTAATTACATCTGCTCATATTCGTTCTTTATTGGTGGAAAGGGATTGGTTGAGCCTATAAAGGGGGGCAACTCATTCCATAGTGTTGTCCTTTAAATTGTCTCAAATCGAGACAATAGTGTAGCAGTAGAACAGTGGATTTTCCCCCTTCTAATTCTCAAAAATTACCCCATTGGCTAACTGAGCACATCATTCTGTGTTATTCTTGGCATAAAGAGTAGTTGAATAATAAAATTTGAACAAGCAAAATGAATTGATTTTTTAATGAAGTTACACACTGGATTTCTCTTTAAATTATGAATTTAATTATTTATTGCTTAAGCTAACATAGAAAGCTCACTGTAATATAACATATGAATGAAAATATTAGTTGCATCAGATAGGCCTTTTCTTCCTTTAAAAAATATTTGCCTGTGCAGAGACATTTTCACATCTTGAGAGCTGACACTCTTCTTCTTGATTATTTTTCTGCAAAACATGAGAAGAGTGGTGACTGCAAAACCCAGAGTGCCATCCCTTATTGCATAATTTAATATTCTAGGCTTTTCTCCTCCCTCTTTTGTTCTTTCAGCCGCACGCAGGACTGAGGCTCATGGCAATGTCTCAATTTCTCAGATGGCAACAATCTTCTTCCACTGCTGTCTGGTTTCCACATCTGGTGTACAAACCCTGTAGTGCTGTAGTTTTACATGACCTTTCAAGCCATGATGTAACAATTATTTAAACTATTACTTGCTTGTTATAATCTTGCATTCATGCCCTGATAACTAAGTCTGCCTTTTTAGGGTTGCAAGGAAAACTGTAATTTAAACTGTGATGCCAGAAGGCCAGAAAGTTAGATTTGCTCAATGTGCTCAGGGGCATTTGCTTTTATAAGTGAGACATTCTGACATGCTGATGCACTGACAAGTTGCTTAGAAGGTTTACCTGGAAAATACTTGTATCAAATAATATATTTACAAAAGTGGTTGGGAAATGTGTTAGATTACCATGCACCAAAACCTTGTTTTCTTATGAAGTACTTGCCCATGAAAGCACTGAGTAACTGACAGCTCCAACTACTTCAAGCAGATTGAAAGTATGGCTGGACTAAATCTGTTATTTTCTGTAGAGATCTTACAAATATTTACAAAAGACAGTGGTAAATGTAAGTATTTTTTTTCTCTTCAGTGCTTGTCTGGTAATCATAGGCTAGAGAAAAAATGTTTTCTACTTAGAAGGTTCCCATTTGTTTATTTCTTGATATCACACTTGGGAGTCCCAGTTATGATGTTGGAAAACATGCTTGGTAGCTATAAAGATGGCAAAGCATTGAAATATATTACCTAGAGTAGATACTAAAATTTCATCAGGTAAAGATTTCAAGAATTGCTTATGTAATCGTGTCTCAAAAATTACATTGGTGGTGTGATGTGTCATGAAGTTTGGAGATAGATTAGACAAACTTCTGAAGTCCCTTCTGTCCCTGTTTCCTATGATTTTTCAA
Organism: Climacteris rufus; assembly: GCA_013398175.1. NCBI lineage: Eukaryota > Metazoa > Chordata > Aves > Passeriformes > Climacteridae > Climacteris > Climacteris rufus. Next base: position 251,886 of record VZRZ01004300.1, on the reverse strand, counting down.
GTTGGTGTATGGAACTCCTCATGAAACTAAGGGACATTAAGGTACTATAAAATCAGACCAAAAAAAGAGGAAAGGCTATGTTATGCTGAAGTCAATGATGTTGTTGAGTTTGGCAAACAATATGCTTTTATTTTTTTTTTAATTAACTCTTTTTCACCAAGTGGCCCTCATGGAAAGAATGTGAAATTGAGGAGAGGAGGCAAGAACTGACTATTGCAGGAATAAATAATTCCTGAGTAATGTTTCCAAACTTATACTTCTTAATGTCATTACAATGCCCCAAATAACTTCTATGCCTGGTTGGCCTTGAGCAAGTGCCTAATGGCACGTACTGTGACAGAGCCACAGTCACCCTAGCATGTGCAAGTCATGGTGTCTTGGAGCTCTTGTCGACTAAAAACTCTTGTCAACTAAAAGCTAGTTTTTTGCTCAAGCCTAGTATATAGACAACAAACATGGCATGAAATAACAAAAAGAGTGAGTCCCTTTCTGAGAGACCTTTTGAGCCACTCCCTAGTCCCGTGAACATGGAAAAGATGAGAAATGGTTGAGCTTGGTGAGAAAAATCCACAAAGTAACTCATGCTCCAGAGCCTAACACTGAACTAGTCAAGAAAATATTTGGGCCAATATCTTCTTTTGCAAAAATTGATCCAGCTGACTAGTGAGAAGTCAGGTGAAATGTATCTTATGTCTATTATCTCTGTGACATTGGAGCAGGTGGGAAAACCCACCACATAATAATTCAGCAATTCTCAATTGGCAATCACAATTCTAGTTGGCAACAGCTTCTCTCTGTCTTGTACATGATGCTATCCAAAATGACACAAATGAAATAGCCATATTTTGCAACTTGTATACTGCCCAGAATATGACCCAACAATCAAATTTGAAAGGCTGTGTGAAGAAGTGTTTTTAAGTTTCCTGGTGTGCAGAAGAGAGAGACTAAAGATGGTGAATACTGTGAAAGGAAGTTTGGTAACACTCCTTTTACAGGTACATTATATTCATTATTCTTTATATTCCGGGGTGAAGCAGATGGTTTTCCAAGACAAGCAATGGTGCAAAATCATACCAGAGAGAGCAAGGAAAAGCTAGACCCACATGCTATTTAGGAAATAATGAAAGTATGTTACATTTTGCATTCTTATCTTTATTCAGAGAACAGTAGAGGATCAATGCTTCTCCCTCAGCTTCCAAACTGTTTGGTACCAGACTTTCTTTCCTACCCAGAGTGGAGATTAAACTGTTCTGACAGATACACCACTGAGTTCAGTGCACACCGAGGCTTTCATAGGAGTATACGTCCTCAGCTCTTCATCTTACTCTAAAGTTGGAGGCAATGTTTGAACCCAAGACTTTTCCTGGAAGTACAAACAGGGGTGCTTACAAACAACCTCCAAGGTGGGATTTGGCTGAAGCTGGAAAAATATGGATAATAATCGATTGTCTGTGGATCTCCAGGACTCATATAACCAGTCTTAGAAAACATGGATGGAGCAAACCTAAGGCTCCTCCCAGCCTTGCTCAGAGTTGATGTATTTTGCACTCATTCAGAAAATCACTGCCTTTCACCACGCATCTGCTCAGAATGACAGGCTGCTGAGGAAAGAAGGTTTTGCCGTTGCCTGCCTGCCATTACCTCTATGAGTCAAAGCACAGAAGCTGACATTGCTCGCAATTGTTTTCCTTCTGAAATCTAACATAAGTGTGGAAATTGTTTTCTTTCCTCCTTGATAAACCCTTTGCTTCAACAGAGCTGCTTGCACTCTTTAATTTCCTGTGTTGCTCTTCCTACCTAGGAACAAACAAGTCTGACATCAGCAGATTGGTTTGGATAGAAAATCAAAGCAGAGATTCTTCAGGGATTCTCACTCAGGTAACAAGCATTCCTATTACTGTGTTGTGAAGCTCTCATTTGACATAATCTGACATCGCTGCACAGTGGCAGAGCTATGGGATCAGCCCGCCTAGATGGCAGCACCAAGTCTGAGGCAGCTAGGCAGAGCAAGTGTTTTTGCATGAATAACTGGGGAGGTAAAATTAATAGGCTTCCAGAGCATGTAGCAGACCATATTTCTCTAAAAAGCTTTGGGGTTGATACAAGCATTGCTGGGTTGTCATTGGATTGTCCTTGCAATAACATCCTTCCCTTTCCACCTAATGTTTGCACTAAAACCCCAAACCTAGCTGTTTGTTATGCCTCCAGAAAGGCTTTGCAAATTGCAAAGTGCAGAGTGGAAGTGACAAAGCAGGATGTTTTCTTTGTGAGAAGGTACCCTGAGTACACATCCTATCATCACTATTCAGCTCTCAAAACAGAGGTGACAATGGGGGTGGTAGAGTGCCAGGGAAAGGCCTGGATGTTGTCATCATCATCCGTCCTGCCTCAGCAGAAGAGCCAGCCAGACGTGACCCTGGGCAGATACCCTGGGTGACTGGTGTGACAGTGAGGTGACAGTAAGGTGGCAGTGAGGTGGCAGTGAGGTGACAGGGTTCTCCAGAGCTCCAAAGAGGCTCTAAAGTCAGGTGCAATCAGCATGTCAGTTCCTACTCAGAAATTTTTCCTCTCTTTAAGATCAAGTTGCAACTTCATTCCAGTAAATATATCAATGTTATCATCATATACATAATATATAGATAATTTAATTTAATAATATATTATCAGTATTATAATATAATATTATTAATATGGCCAAATTAACTCCAGGTCAATACCATTCGAAAGGTCAAAGCCTTATCTTTTAGATGTGAGCAATTTTATTGAGAAACTCAAATACAAATAAGATAAATATAAATAAGGAAAATGCTGACTCTGCAGAACTTTTGTTCCAAAAGCATTGCACAGCCTTACTTAAAGGGCAAAATAAGGCTGACAGTTATAGGTTTGGGCATGTGTTCTAAGGAATCACGATAAAAAAAGAGTTTGGAATGCCAACCTCTGTTGGATGTTCTGCCAACATCTGCTGGATGAAACCTGAGCTTCTGCATTGATTTGAAATAATGAAGTATACACAGCTTGAAGTTTGTTGCACCCACTCCCTTAATATGTCACAGCATCACAACAAAGTGTAACACATGGGTTAATTTTTATGAAATATATTAAAAATGTAAATTCAACTAGTCTTTTTTATTTTGTCATTGGTATCACTCTGGTAAATGCCATAGTAGACAGTGGAATCTGTGCCTGGGTGGTGCAAATTGTAAAACATTTAATCACCCTCTTTTTCTTTCCACATCCTTGATTACTTGATAGGACCCATGAGGCATAATTTGTGAAAGTCCTAGGCCTTGGGTGAACAGGTATTCTTGTTTTGTTTGATCCTTTCCATTAACAGATGGAAATTAATTTTCAGTATATGGAATTTGGGATCAGGTAATCTCAGTAAATGTGTATTGATACATTTAGTAGTTCAGCAGAGGACTGGGTGGGGCAGGGGGAAGAAACAGAAACATAGCTATTTATATCCCTGTTGAGATGACTAAGATAAAAATCTGCAAAACAAAGGCTTAAATTTGAATTCCAGGTCACAGACTTAGCTGCTATGGGATAACAAAATTAGGAACCTCTTCAGCACTGTCTAAGCGATATCATGGGACTGGTCTGGCAGAAAACTTGTATTAGTGAAAAATCTGAATATAGTTTAAGTACTTAAATGTATAAATGGCAGCCTGTTCAAGGAGGAGGGAAATTATAATGGTATCCCTACATGCACATCTTCCTGCTTTTGCACTGGAGAAAATACCAGGACTGTGATTAACATCTTAGAGCCTCCACAAGATAAAACTTTAAAAATACCCTGATAGTTCAGCTATCTCCACAGATGTTTACTTCTTGACTTTTTTTTTTTCTTTCTATTTCATGTTTTTTTTCCCCTGCACTGAAATGAAGCACAGCCAACACAATCTATCTTCCTCCTCAGTTCAACTTGAGTACAGGACATTCTTTTTGCTGCAGCCAAAGTAACTTGAGCTGTTGATACTGTTCACAGCAGACAGAAGTAGAAGAAAAAAAGGCTCTGCTTCTGGGGTCTGTTAGTGCTTGCTAGCAGGCTCAGCCCCTTCGCTGACTGTTCCTGTGAGCCACTAGCACAAGCTGTGTTAGTCTCTGCTGGAAGTATGTAGGCATTCAATACTTTTGCATACAAAATGACCACTTAAGAGCAAAATAACAATTAATTGGCCCAGCTTCTGTCACATTTCAAAGAAAATAAGGAATGGCACACTTTTAATGTCAAGGTTCCTATGCTTTGTTGAACTTGTCACATCTGATGAATTGAAGGCACCCAGGAAGCCTGGCAGTTTCATTTGTTTCAACACAGGGTCTGTGTTAGTTTTGTGTTTTCAGGAGTTGTAAGGGGTGTGGGGGAGCGAGGGGTGGGGAGGGGAAGACAGATGAACCAAAGGCAGAGCACTTAAGACTTTGATGTCTAACTCTGAAAATTTACTTTTCTTCTTTTCACGAGCTACATATTTAACCAGCTGTTACTATAATTAAAATAAAACCAGTGCAAATACAATGGAATCGGTATTAGCATGTAAAACTTTATTTGTATTATGAAAGTGATGTAAGAGTCCAGTTAGGGACTTGGACCTCTTGAAATACATGTGTAGACACTGCAATTTTCCTCCAGCTAAAGACACACCTGTGAATAATATTTTGTTCTATGACCCCCTGTAAGGGTTGTTTTTGAAGTGTAGTAAAGATGATACATCATGTATTGGTAAACATTTGTTTCTATGTCAGGACTCTACTGAATCTTAGCCCAAGAAAATGGGGACAAAACCAGCCTTTTAATGACTCAGCTGCATCAAACGCTTTATTTTTCTGTTAATGAAAAATGTTTTTTCACCTTAATTAAATAAATCTGCTAAAAAAATAGTAAAAATTGATTACAAAAATCTGCATCTCATTCTAGGAGTGAGGTATTCCTGCAAACCAGTCTGAATTATAACACTTTCACGAGTAATGATTTTTCCACCTGAAATCCTGTTTACCTATTCTCTTAAACAATATTTAATTTTTTTTCATGCTGTTTTTATCTTATTCTGAAATTATAAATAGCTGCAATTAATAAAAGCTATGTGCTTGGAAGATGTGTATTGTATCAATAAGACTTACAAGCTTGAAATCAAATACTTGTGTATTCCACAGCTGACTGCATAAAATTATTTTTTTTCAACATGACTGGACACTTGAAATAACCTATTTTAATTTGCAGAAGCTTTTTTTGGAAACATATTCTACATCAACAGGCAAAGAGAAGAGAGAAATAGCAGGGTAGAGCTGTAGTCATTACTCCTCTGAGAAGCAGCATGGACCTGCTATGATGTATTTATACAGCAGCTTAAACAGAGGAAGTCTCTGGCAGAGACCCCAAAGAACCATGTTAATACAACCAGCAAGTAAGCCTGGAGTTTCTCGTTCTAAAAATAAGAAATGGCATGAAGATTTAACCGAGTGGAATTCTGCCCCACAGCTGATTTACTGGAGCAGAGTAGTGTGTTACGATAAATGGTGTGGGAATATAAATTTTAGAGCCAAGTTGCTTCTCCTTGTTGTATTGAGCAGAGCAGTACTGATACCAGTGTACCACAGACACATCTGTGTCACTGGCTATATTTCAAATAGCCCATTGCTAAAGGATAATTTCTGATATGTGTATTTATTTTCAGAGGTAAGTAATTTTCTCTCCGCAATTTTCTTTGGTTTGTAAGGTTGTTTGATTACTTTCAGGTCATACTGTCACAATAATTTAAAACAGAAATGTCTGTTATGCCCTCTGCACATTTGCATTTCATGTAACACTTCCTTTTGACACCGTGTCAAAGTGACCTTTGCTTCTCCATCATGGGGACTGAAAAAAAAGGGAGGTTTTGAAACTATACTTTGAGATTACCTGGTAAGGAAATTTGTGATTCTTTTCTCCGTGTTACTGTGTTCCTCCCACCATCCCCAAGCCTGATCTACATTACAAAATTTGCAGCTGTGGAGTGTCCATACCTGGCAATGTGAACCAGTCAAAAGGCTGTTTCTACCTTTGAATTAACAGTAGCTTACTGCCCTTAGTGTGCTTACTCCTGGTGTGTGCAATGCTAACAAATATTCAGTTGTCCATGCCCACAGCAGCATGCCTCTCTCCACTTCTGCATCTTCTCTCACAACACTGAACTCTTTTAAACAACTTCTGAAGTAGTTTGGAAACTCAATGACACTGTGTGACAATGTCTGTCTTCACCCCCTCATATTTTCCATGACACACCCCCCTGCCTTTAAAAATCTGTCTTTACTTTCTAATCTGTGTGTGTGCACAGAAAAGTCTGTTTTCACGTTAAAAGATACAATGCCTTAATATTCTGCTCCTGCCTGATCTGCCCATACAGATACTTTTGGAAGTTTTTGTGGCTGTGGGAAAAGACCTGTGATCTGATAGCCTAGTTATGGGGCTAACAGAGAAGCAAGGAAGCAGAACACAGGTTAGAAAGCAGCAGTCAACAAAATAAGAGGTCTGCAGCAGGCTGACTGTGAGGCAAGTCTCTAAAGTAGATGTGAAGCTGTCCCCAGGTCATATTCCCTTTATGATGGATATGCATAGGAGACATGTACTTCAGACACGGTAGGAAATGCACCTTTTCTCTGCTCTTTTCCATGGGTGTCTCATGAACACTCAATGAACTACTCTCTCTGTGTGAAAGTGTGGTGCCAGGGAAATGCAACTGGTATTTCAAAGGTCGAGTTGTGTTCACAGGAACCAAGATGAGAGAAGCAGGGAAGGGAATAAGGGGGAAACTCAGTTAATTATGTCAACTATGCATTTCCTGATGCATGTGTTTTTAATTAATGTGAGCATTCTGAGCCTTCCCACTTGATTCGAAAGTTCTGCCTTCACATGTAGTCTCAGAGCATAAGAATACAGGATTCTGAAGTAGGGTTTTTATCTTACAAACATATAAGCAATGTAATAAAGTAATATGAGGGTTATGTAATAGAACTGAATCAGCTACAAAACAGCAGGATCCCAGAAAACTGTCATGTTGCTAAGACAGAATGAGAAAAATACCTCTACATTATACTCTGCCTCTTACAGGAGCATAGCTTGTGCAGGTTGATGAACTCTTGTGTGTAATAGTCATCCCCTTGCTTCCTCTCATTTTTTTTCCTTTTATAAGGAGAAAAACATAAATGAGTCAAAGATGATGTCCCATTCACAAATGAATTGTCTGAGAAGGTGCTGGGGTATTCCTCATGCTAGGCCTGGGCCAGTCAAACCCAGGCTCATTTTACCTGTGCCAGTGAAGACAAGGACAACTCTTCTCATGCACAGGTACAAAATACTCTTTAAGTATTTGGCTTGAGGAATGCAACAAGTAAGATATTTTCACAGCAAATTGTTTTTAGTCCTTACTGAAGTATTGGTAAAATGCTAAAATTTATTTTCTGTGTTTAAAAAAAACCTGGATCACAGTAATATTTTTACAATATGCTTTTTCATAGATTTAGACAACTTACCATATTCATACTGACCCAAAATGGATGGTTGCATATAACTTCTTATTTTAATTCCATAATTTCTTAAGGTAAAACACTAATGCAAAATTCATCTATTTCCTGGCTGAAACAAAATAGTTTAAACACAATCATTCATCATAATATAATGATTATAGATGAAATATTATAGTTATAACCCAGCAAGAGTTAGCAAACAGATTTACAGAGATCTGTTTAATTGATGGGGCATTATAAGGAAGCTTTCAGTCAGCCAAAAGCATTCTGTATCTATTTAAATGGCACCTGTATCTTTTTTAGAAGCTACCTCATCTTTTTCTCTTTTCCTTTTATGCCCAGGCAGAGGCATATGAGCAGGGGCCCAAAAACAATGGAGACCATCTCTTCACCCCAGTGAGAACTTCTGAAGGCAGCCTTTCCAGAAATTTAAAACTCATCATAAGAGACTTTTTATTTCACTACCCAGCTAATGCACCTGTCCTCTGAATTTCCCTGCAATTTAACAACAGTTGCATTCCACAGAAAAGTATTATTTTTGTTTGTGCATCAGGGGAGCCCAAAATGGGATACTTCAGATCCCTGTCATATTTCTAGTATATTGACCTGCTCAATTCACAGCGAGACACAACTTTGCTCAACAGGCTGTTTTAACACATATACCTATTCCCTTATTGTGACTTTGCCAAGCCCTAAATGTCTTGTTTTTGTGTTCTTGGGACAGCTGGCTTCCAGAAGCCAGCTGGCAACACACTTTTTCAGTATCAAAGGAATGCTGTCTGGTGGCTTTGTGTTGAAGAGATGGAGTTAGAACATTTGCAGTGAGGCTCCTTCTATTTCCTTCTGCCTGCCTTTCCTCACACAGGTCCTGGCTTTGGCGTACACGGGAAAACACCAAGTGCAAATTGGAATGTTTAAGCATTTGATGTTCTGCTCCTTTGTGTGTCCAGGGGCTGTGTGTTCATGTTAGAGGTTCGTGGGACTGCACAGTAGTGTCTGTGGGGCCTTGCCACAAAAGACCCTAGCCAGGGTTGTGCTCCTTGCATAACATGGCTATGGCAAGGACATGGGCATGGTTCCTCTACTCAGCACTTCTCTATAGCACCAAAAAAACCCTCAAAGTGAACCACTGTCTTGGGTCATCTGCAATCCATCATTGCTGGTTGTTGTGATAGCTGACATTTTCATTCCAAGAGTGAATGCAAATCCACCAGTTACCTGCAAAGCAGAATAGGCATAAGCATGGAAGTCATGAAACAATAGCATGGCTTGCAAATTCCTTAGGTAGACATAGACCTAGAGTCCTTAGGAGTGATGTCTTTAAATTTTCAGTATGTTTTAACATTAAATTCCCATGGAGAGAAACAGGAGGATTCATCCAAAGCCTAGATAAATTAACAGAGAACATCTTCCAGATCTAACTGTGCCAGCAAAAGGTATTACACCCAATAGCAATCTCTCAACAGTTTTCTGCCAGAACTACTGGCAAAGCTTTTAGAGTGAGAGCCCCAGTTACTTACCAAGACCATACCTGTGAAGATTTACTATTTCAGTTGTTCCAGCTAATGTAGGTTTATTTGTGTTGTTTTTAGTGAATAAACCAACAGACCACAAGGGTGGTATTCTGTGGTAGGTGTGTGGTATCAACTGTGATGCTGAGCAGGGAGCCACAGCTGCCTCCACCAGTAGGAGCAATGTGCAGGGGATTCTACTTATTGACAGCCTGGGTTGATGGATGATGCACAGGAAAGCAAAGAGGAGTTGGATAAAGAAGTGTCCTGTCTACAGCTGAAGGAGGACAGCAGCAACTGAACCCATACTGTGCTTGTGCTACAGCCTGGGAACCTCCATCCAGGAGTGCAGCAGGGAGGGCAAGCCTCTGCACACTTGCCATGCTAAATGAACAGACTTCTTGTCATCAGAGAAAGTAGGCACCGGAAGAATTAAAAACAATATCTGCTTTTCTGTTCACTTATGATTAAGGTTAAACTACAGAACTAGAGAATTAATTACTGTAGGTTTTCTATTAAAATTTTACTCTTTATCTTAGTACTTTTAGTGAGCAATGGCAAAAATGGTGTCAGAAATGTTCAATCCAGTACCAAAACTATCTTAAATCACTTAATGTATTTCGCTGCACAAAACCTGTGTAGATTTTATCATAAAATCACATTGTCATTGCAGTATAGCTATGCCTATTGGTATTTTCATTTTGACATCCTAACTATCCATTGCATAAAGCCAACCACAAAATTTTCACAGAAGGGATCTAATACAAAATTTGGCCACTTTCCAGGAGAAGCAGGAAAGTATACCAGCCATTTCTGTATTAGTTTCAACTGCTCTGGGTTTGATCTCTATTATCCTGATGTGATGAGCACCTGATGTGGTCATTTTTTGTCTTAATATTATCTAATGCACTAATTATTAGTACACTAATGAACTAATACTAAATATCGAATACACTAATTATTTGTACAGTACTAATAAGTATGTTAATTGATGATTCCACATTTAAAGGTAGAATGACACAAACATACTTTGTCCAAAAGGTGGAGCTAATGACACTTCGAGGTCTTAGCTTTGTTATAGGTTGTGGCTTAATTACTAAATCTCCAGGCAGCCAGAGGACTTTCACTCCTTGGACTACTCCAAAGCTACCTTGTAGGAAAGATACAGCTTCACGATAGTGACTTGTTTCTCATTTGTCTAACAAATGGTAAAAGATCTGCTTTAAAGTATGTGTACATTTATGTAGTCTGTCTCCTTAGCTTGCTAAATCAGATCTGATCCTTCATATATATACTTTCAGAATGTACCAAAGCATGTAAGTAATTATGTGTAAACATTCTGAGACATGCTATCTGTAGCAGAAAGTTAGATGAAGTAAAATGGCATGCAGTTAGAAGTAGATGATACATGATTGTGTGTTGCAAATGTAAACTGCAGGTCATTCAAATCTTTATTTCCACTTGTAGTCAGTATCTTACTTGAGTCATTTTCACCTCTAGGGAGAAATATAGACTAATCTTCTGAGCAATTAATTAATGATTGAACAATTTAGAAGTAAACTTGAGGCTAATGTAGACTTGAACATAGGACGAAAGACAGAGTTTGGCATGTTAGTCCTATAACTAAATTATTTTTGCCAGAAAACTCCTTCTTGTTTGAACTTTGAAGACACATCTCTGGTATGATAAAGTTCCAGCTCTCCTAAATATCCTTCAGCTCTCTCTCTATGATGTTCTGCAGGGTGAATCCTGGCATGAACATGTTATTGCAAAGATCAAGCTGGAGGGAGGACATGGAAGAGAGGTGCCAGTCTCTCTGACTCCACACTAAGGCTAGAAATGCATTTCATTATTTGCAGGGACTATAGGAAGCTTTGAAAAAGAGCTGTTAGAAAGCAAAGGAGATTAAGATGGGTGCAAATCCTTGATTTTTAGAACTAGCAGAGGTGGCACCTGAAATCCCTCTGTTCCATCTCCTTAATAAAGGTGAACATCCTTACTTAACTTTGGTTCTTAGACAGCACTTCCTGCCTCTTTCAATAAATAAGTGAAATACATATTTTAATATCATAGAGATTTCTCAACCAAAAAAAAGGTGAGAAGAACAGTGTTGCTCAGAATGCTCATTCCAAAGAAAGCAGTCTTCTGGGGTATGGGCAGCCAGCATACACTGGTGATTATGGTGGAATGAGGCAGATTGATAGTCTGAATGAAGGAAGAAATGAATTTCACAAATAGATGTTAGGACTGGCACCTTCCATTATGTCAAACTTGAGAAACACACAAGCAATATGGCATCTTTATGATGCATATAGATAGCTGAAAAAAATCTTCAATTCAGTGAGAAAAATAACAGTGGGAATAAACAAATTTGGACAGGTAGAAAATCACTGGGACATTGTTGAGAATCTGCAACAGGAACATTGGTCTTCTGGATGTAAAGAGAGGGGGTTTTGCCACAAGAAGCAGCACAGGTTCTTAGAACTGCAGAACTTTTCCATGTCTCCAGTTCCCATAAAATAAGCAAGCAGTTGTCTGAAAAACCATTCATACCAAATGGTTTGTGAAGAGGAGTGTGTTACATATTGAACACAAAAAGATATACATAATAAAATAACTAACTATGTAATACATAAGCAATGTAACAGCGATCAAAATAAAATTATTACAGAAGATCAAAGACTTTGTTGTCCTTTGGAAAAAAAATTAGAAAAAAGGAATCCATACATATTAGAAGTCCTTGAAATTCACATACATTATAGGTGTTCAAAATCTGACTGCCAGTTTTGGCTGTGTTCCCTCTCAATGGATGAGACAGAACAGAAATCATTGACTCCAACATATTTTGCTTTTGGAGTGTATTTGATTCTAAACCTGTGTCAACTCTGAGGGGTTACTAGACACTCAAACTTGCACAGAAAAATGAGGTAAAAGATACCTCTGTGCAATGTGCTTTGGAATCTTACTATGTCCTTTTCCAGCAAGTGTGCCATATGCCTTAAATTGTGCTAGAGCTCTCCTCTTCGTCAATGAGATGAAAAAGGCGTGAGTTAAAGGTGTATATTCAAAGCTCCCAGTACAGCAAGTAGGAAGCAAATACATTTGTATCTTAGCTAAAAAAGCCAATGTTAATAGCATCTTTTTTTTTCTCCCCTCATCTCCAGCACATCCCTTGAAAATAAAGTTGTACATTTATTTGAGTTTTCTGTGAAATTATGCTACTATATAATTTTTAAGGTTTAAAGAGTGAAATTCACTCTCCACAATGTAGCTGATTAACGTTTTTCTTCAAAGGTCTATTACTATCTGGAAAAAAGTAGCAGTGAAAAAATTAAATTTTGAGATATAAATATTGAGATATTATTTATGGACTGTATGAAGAATACTCCTAGGTCTGTTATATTTATTCATTCTCATGCACACTCTTAAAAGTCCTGCTAACACTGGGGTTTGAAATTTGTGAAAATATATCTTTTTTCTTTTTGTGCAGTCAAGACATGTTTTGTAGAATATCTCATTCTAGTATTGAAATGCATAGGAATTTCTTTGATATTCACCATACTGGTATTGAAAGTTAGTTTAACACAATAACATAAGCCTTTCTTTCTTTATTCTTCAGAAAAATCAGGTGTATATTTCCATTTATTGATGGGATAAGTTTTGGGGCAAAACTTGGTTACAATACAATTTCACTAGCAAAGACACAGCACTTAACCAGCACACTTGTCCCATTCATCAAATGAACAGTTCTACCAAAGCTAGTTTGTCATGTGAGGTTTGAAGAGAATTTTTTCTTTATTTATTATGTGAATGACATCATTGTAATAATAAAAGAAACATAAAAATGTTTATGGGACCATGGGACCCAAAATATCAAACAATTATTTGTAACCAGAGAACATAGGGAAAAGAACCAAACATATTTTTTGTTGTTGTAGAGGACTGTGCACGTGTTGTCATTATTTTACAAAATGATGTCGAGTTTCATGAATAAACATTATTTTTAAATACAACCACACTAATCCTTCTGCATTCTAGTGTGCAAACATGCTCTGAGATACTCCATTAATTTATTTAATTGAAGCTAAATTATTTCCCTGTTTTTCTGAGTGCTACTTAATTAATGGAAGCTTGAAATAGTTGATACAATGAAAGATGCTTCCAGGGGCATGATACCACAAAAGACAAAATGTGCAGATTCAAAGGCATGTGGGCTGTGTCTCCTCAGAGAAACTGTGGCTTTTCTCAGGACCCTTCCCTGAATGCCTGTCTGTCCCCACTTGAAGGCTGGCATGTGATGACATGATGAAATTTCTGTTTAGAAATAACATGTTCTGACTTTGTGGCTCAAGAATTCATGCTAATAACGTCTTGTGGTGATTTCTTGACTCCATTACTTGAGCTGTGTGCTTAAGAAAGCAAGAGCTGGAGTCCACTATATTCTTTGATATCCTTACTACAAGTGTAAATTCAGTATCAGCAACTGAACTGCAGCCTTGGTCTAATGGGACATATTCTGAGAAGGAAAGCTCTCTTTACTAAGTAATGCATGAAAAGAAATAAATGCAACTTTGTCTTTTAGCTTCACACTGAATTGACAAGGCTTGGCACTGAGAAGGAGCTCTTCAGTTCCTCAGTTATGCACATGCAGGATAAAATCACCATTCTAGTTACCAATGTGACTAGAATTTTTATGATATGACAGCATTTTATTTACCTCTTGAAGTTCAACTTTACTTTTAGGAGTCTCAAATTGCAGCATGCACCATATTGCCTCTGATGTACTTGTCTTTTTTTTCAGTATCTTTATTTTCAGCACAGACAAGAATTTAAATCCTTGACACAGGCTTTAGTTTGCACGGCAAAAGATACACAGGAAAAAATAACAGCAAGAGACGTTTTATAACTTGTAGGAAAGCACATGCTGGTTTGCCTGAGCAAACATTCATTTACTAAGAAGGCCCTAAACAGTGTCACTATAGATGACAATAGACTAAGAACATTTCAATGCACGGTTACACTTGATCGATAAATGTGTGCTGAGACATTGGGAGAATGTCAGCTTTCCAGCTAGCTGCTGATATAAAGAGACATAGTTTATGCATTGGAGTTCCTCAAATCTTACATGTAATGACCCAAAGACATAAATTAGAAGCCTCAGCTAATAGAGAATTATTGCTTAGAGCAGAGGTCCAGTTTTCAGCATTGAAAAATGCTTCTGGTTTCATTTACCATTAAAGGAATCTGGAGAGGATAGGGAAGGGCAACTGATGATGGATAATGACAAAGATACATGGATGAGTATTCAAAAAATGCTAACATTGTAAAAGGAAAATGGGCTAAAAGAACAACTTGTTGGTTTTTTTTCTTTCTGTTCCAATAGAAGAGGAAGATATTTCTATTAAACTAAGAAGTACTGATCTGATTTTCCTTGTTTAGAAATCAAGTTCAGGAAAATACTACTTACGGTTACATGGAATGTGAATATTGGAGGAAAAGTGAGAAGTTGTTATTCTATATTCAGGTTAGTCTCTGACTGGGTATCTCTAGAAGGAAATATTGCCATAGAAGTCCCTCTGGCTGCAATTGCTAATGTAAGTGCCCTCTCTTCCCCCCACCCCCAGCCCCAAGTTGTGCAGTGTTACACATCACTTGTCTGATACTCATAATTGGTTGATTGGATGCATTTACTGGCTATTATCACAAAAAAATTTAAATTGAATGTTTATATATAAAAAATTCCTCCTTCAATCACTATATAGACCACTCTAGTAGCAGGGAAGAGAGAACTTTGTGCTCAGTGACTTCCTTTTCAGGGCTTCTTTTTATTACATTTAAACAAAGCAGTTATGCAACCTGGAAAGAATAACATTTCAGGAGGCCTGGAGTTCAGGAAGTGTTACTCAGCCAGGCATGAGGCACTTGCAAAGCTATTTAAATGCTTCTCATGGGTTTCCTTTTATGGTGATCAGTCAGACAGGCAGAAGTAAAAAAGCCCAACAAAACCCAAACCACCCTGCACAAGTTAAAAAGGCCACAAACCACAACCAGAAGAGAAATGGCAACATGAAGTAGCATCGTAATAAATCAGTGACTTTGCAGTAGTTAAGTTCTTCTTTAAAGCCTTGGAGGCCTGCACTCGTGAGCTTGAGACCCTTTTAAACATTTTATTGCATGTGGAAGGCATACACACACATAGATTTATTATAGACACTGCAAATACAGTGAAGGAGGGATGAGCTGGTATTAGAAGACTCCATAAAAAATATAACTCTGGAAAGGAAAATAGATATTAAGTCCTAATGCACTAATAGATATTAAATCCTAATGCACTAGAGGAAGGAAAAAACATTTTTTAAATTCTGCTTTCTAAGCTGAATAAATTGAATGTAATTTTTGCTTTGTTGTATAATATGTGATGAGAAGCATCTTTCTGTCAGACCAAACATATCCTTTCAGTGTGTCAAGATGTCTTGTGGCATCATCATTCTCAGCTATTTTGAAGCAGGATGCCCCTCTTTCCAACATCTTCCCTATACATCCACACACATACTTGTACACCTTCTACCCTCCAAGGAAAAACTACTTTTGCCTTGACACATCAGCCAGGATGAGGTATTTCATATTTCCATTTGTAAGAGAATTGAAATATCTGCTTGCTTTTATTTTCTTGCTGATTTATCACAGCTCCAGACAGTCAGGAATATCATCTGTGGGGTTTTTTTCAGAGACCTCTTTTTGAGGGTGTTTGAAAAGTCTTAGGAGATTGTGCAAGTCAGGTACAGAACAGTGTTAAGGCAATTCAATGAAATTCAATGACAGCTCAGTTTAAATAACTTTTCACAAAACAAGCACAGAATCGGTTGTCTTAAGGATCTGCACAAGTTCCTTTCAAGGAAAGACTGCCTTGTCCAGAACTGTGCATGACCTCAAGAAAAGGAAGACATAGAGCTTATAGCCTCAGGGTCTCAGCTTTCTCAGTTTTCTTCCCATGATTAAAATATCTCCTGAAACAGGTTCTCTGCAAGGTCTTACATGGGCTTTACATGACTACACAAAAGAAGACACAGGTTTCTTCTTCCAGAAGAAGACACAGATTTCTTGGCATTTAGAATATGGTAGGTTAATACCTTTGAAGTCTGCTGTTTTAAGTCTAATTACCATGAGACCTTGTAACTGTTCAGCAGCAAGGCTAGGGAAAATAACACAGCTTTAAACAGAGGTAATGAAAGAAAGGCAGTGTACTGCTATGAGCAAAGCTCAATAGCTGTGAGCATATGGATAATTTCTTTCTACGCTTTGATATAAAGAGGTACAAAATTGACTAAGAAGTGAGTATCCATAAAGCTGTCAAAGGTCTGCAAAATAAAATGAAAAGAAAATATTTTATAAAACAAAACCAATCAGGTTATGTTTAAACAAACATTGCCGAATGAAGAAAAAAATGGTGATTAAGGGATTAATGAATCTTGACTGTTTTGATTAGTTTACCTAGTCAGCGCTTCAAGTACTTCCAAAATTCTGGAAGATAGGTAAGACATAAGGTTGCCTTTAGACTTGCACTTTTCACTTACAGTACCAGTGAAGGCTTCCCCATTCAGTGTCCATGTGCCCATAAATAGCTGTATTTGAAAAGGTGGGACCAGAAATAGCGTATGCCCAGGCTCCTCCTGTTCCCAAATCTTACTCTTACTAATGGACCTGTATTTCACTGTGCATTCTTGCCCTTTCCAAGTCCAGCATGCTTGATTACTCTTGTCACTTACCAGTTACTGCCTTTTTATTTCAGAGAATAGGATCATCTATATTATAATTGCCTGCTCCAGTGTCTTGTTGTAAATGATCCACTGCCTAGTTTTATCATAATTAATTAGCAAAATGCTTCAGTTCTTCCTCAGAAGAAAAGGAAACTGATGCATTGAGTCATCATCTGACAGCACAAGGCCAGTCAGGGCAGTCTTCTGCACCATATGATAGGGCCGGCCTTAAACAACTTTCCCTGTGAGCCTGACACTTGGTATGGAGAGGAAGCTTTTGTGCAATATTTGTCCTGGTTTTTCTCAAGGTCCTGTTTGCTCAGTAATATCAAGTTCAAGAAAATACAGATACTACAATATTTTCCATTGAAGAAAAATTAATTTTTCTTTTCTATAATGCCTGGAATGCAAATGTCTTATTAGTAGCTTCTGTAATTATAGCAAAAGAACTCTTCACTTCTCCTGTACAAAAAAGGAATAATTATTACAACTTGACTATCCAATAAGTAAAAAATGTGATACTTTCAGGGGAAGGGAAAAGTGTTAATTGTGGTGTTGCCAATAGTGCCAAGCTGCATTTGCAAACAGAGGGGCCCAGGGCCAGCTCTGGCTGATCAGTAAAGCCTCTTGCCAGTGTTGGAGATGGTATGACACTGCTCACAAAGGACCCAGGGAGAGCACAGTCATTTCTGTGTATCCCAGAACTGTTCAGCTCTTGCTTGTCCACAATTGACCTATTTCTCTATTGTATGTGACCATTATATCCTGTTTTGTTTCCAATGGGGTTAAATACCACTTTCTTTCTACAAAGTTGTCAAAACTGCACGAATGTAATACTTCATCTAACAAACCCACTTTCCCTGCCTTAGCCTTCTTCTTGATCCCTAATCTTTTCTCTGTACTCTTCCCTTAATATTCTGATTCTGTTGCTTTCTGTAAGCTTTTGCTTTTCAGTCACGCTTCATGTATTTGGCAGAGTTCTTTGGTTTTTACTGCCAAATATCTTCACAGTGCTCTTTCAGAAACTTTAATCCAAATAAATACAATTTATTCCTTTGATAAAGTTAATTTTTGTCTTTACAAAATCTTCCTTCTTCTTGTACTCAACTACAGCATCTTTAGGGTCAGGAGCATGTGAGAGTTGGATTTAGGTACAATTAATGCATGTAGCCAGGCCTTGCTAAGCTGCACGTGGTATTTCTGCTTAGTCTAGTCTGCTCTAAGAGGTGGTTCATTGTGTTGTGGTTACTTGAGCAGACAGAGATGAGATTTATCTTGGTGTGAAGATGCTGTCTGTCTTTTCAGAGACAGACTGTAAGCTACCACCAATATCAGACCCACTGAGAAGGACAATCACAGGTGAATGGGAAGTTCAAAATATCTTTGTCAAATAGTTAGGTTTCTCAACGAAGAGTGATTGACATTAGCAAAATTTTTTTTTTTTCCTGCGAGGGAGATGCCACTGATAATTTGTCATTTGGCACAGCTAATAACAAAAAATATAAAATGTCAAGATTTGCGGCAAACTGAGTGAAAATTAAAATATCCTGGGGAGAACGTATGAGGTTTTGCCCTCTAATTATCTTAAGAGGATCCTGTTACTTGCTGAGATCAGTTAACCTTTAAAGCACAATGTGAAACAACACTTCTATGTAAATTCTTTCACTGCAATTGGCCAGGTGAAAAAACTCTTGCATTGGTTTATCTGGAAACAGTGACACACTGGCTTTCCCCAAAGGATCTGAAAATCTGGCTTGTGTTGTACACTGAGGTACTGCTGTCATTATTTACAGCACTCATTGCTCAGTAGATCTGGGCCATGTGGGATTTACTTTGGATTCATTATTTAGCAGTAGACTAGTGATCTATTTTAGTTTTATACAAAAATAAAACTCATTTTCTATGAAAGGCAAATCTAAGATGCCAAGAACTCTACACATGAAGATTCCTCTTGTTGAGTTTTTGAGGTGATGCTGTCTGAGCAATGTCGTGTGATTAAGTCTGTCTCTCTGTGTAAGTACCAGTTAAAACACCAGGCTGCAGCATGTTCTAAGACTTGTGGTAGGAACTCAAACAGTAGAATGAGCACGTGTAAGCTTCTGCAAAGTTATGTACTGATGAAAATACATCTAGTAGGGGAAATGACCTATGACATACATATCCTATATGCATATGAGAACAGCTGTCTTGGGTAATCCAAAGTGTTACTGTATTCCCTATCTATCTGTGCCAAAAAGTTGTTACTTTCTTTTTAAGACCTGGTGCGATGACTGGAAATGGGGCTGAGGGTTTGCTGGGGTCCCATTAAAAGCCAGAGTGCCCCAGGCAGAACTCTCTTGGCTTTTGGCTTTTTTGCCTTTATTGCTTTTGTTGGGAAAGCTGAGACAGCGTGGGCAGAGACTCCCCTACGTGTTCTTTTTTAGAGGCAATGGTAGCAAGCCAAGAAGGTGCATTTCACAAACACAAACTGGTTCAGAGTGAAATCTGCAACACACCTGCCTGCAGTGCAAAGCCAGCGCCGGTCCGGGGCTGGGCCATTGCACCTTGGTGTGGAGAGTCTGTTTTTTCCCTCCCACAATCACAGCAGCAGCACCGACACTGCCAGTGGGTGGCAGGAGGAAATGAAGGGTGGTGGCACTGACCCCACACGTGCCAGTAATTTCCATCTGCCACTAGAACTGCTTTGTAAGCGCCTACCTTCCCAGGAGGGTTTGTCCACCATCTTTTCCCTTTTACCTGCTGGAACGCGCGGTTGTCTGTGGAGATGGCCAGCTTGGGGTGGGGGGATGCTATCGCCACTTTCCCTTTGTCTGTCACCCCACTTGGTGACCTGTGGGGACAGCCATCTTGGTGGTACGTCGCCATTTTGTTTCTCTTTGTTCCCAGGGAGTTTGTGAGATTCAGCAATTTTTGTATCTAGTGATTTTTTACTGTTATTGTTTGCCCATTGCTGTTTAGCTCCTTAGTAAAATGTTATTTTCCCCCTTACATCTGCTCATATTTGTTTCTCATAATTGGTGGAAAGGAATTGGTTAAAACTATAAGGAGAGGTAACTCGTTTTAGAGTGTCCACCTCTTAAATTGTCTTAAACCAAGATAAACTTGGCACAGAACTAAAAAGGGCATGAGACAGAAAGTGAAAATATAATGATTTTGTCCAAAGCATTTTTGTATTGGACACAGAACTCACTGGTCACCATGCTGCCCAGTCTAATCATGGGGGTGTGGCACCGAAGCTTGTGTACTTCATGTATAGGGGACATTTTGACCGAGATATGGATTTTTTTTTGGATCAGGGATTCAAAGCAGGATTCCTTTGTTGCTATGCTCTGCTATATCAGCTTATGTAAAGATAACATCAGAGGCAATGAGAATTGTTTGAGATGTGTGTTCATTGCTGTTTGCCTGTCCTGGTCCTGGCTGCTACTTCTGAAGGTTTATTATTAATTGCTCCCAGCCTGTTGGAGGAAGAGTAGAGAATGATTTTTCCAGGCTATCACATCCTTCTCTCCCTTCAGGTCTGACACATCACCTTTTCAGAATGTTGATTTCCTTCTGAATGCTAAAAACACCGTATTTTTGTTCTAATTCTGCTCTATCTCCTCTATACAGCCTACAACATGATCAAGCCATCATGATCATAACATGCCCAATGAACAGGCCCAATATATCTCTCAGTGACAGAGGAATAAACAGAAAGGCATCTATAATTAATGCGAGATTTGGCATTAGATACCATCAGATGTTGTATTATTATTTACCAGGAGTACAATCCTGGCTCTGCTGAAGTCAAGTAGAGGCTTAGTCATTGACTTCAGTGGAGTCATGAACTTCCATGAACCTTATACTGTCATAACATTGGTGAAATTTATCCAGTGTAGAAAGCCAGAACTAGATGTAGACACCAGCCCAATTTTTAAAAGGACTGTGAAACTGGGATTTGAGCTCCTTTCAAAACTTCGTTTGATGAAAACAGTAGTTTGATGGGGTTTGGAACTAGAGGGTCTTTAAGGTCCCTTCTAACAAGTTCTATGTCTCTATTGTAAGGCACCAGATCAGAGATTCCTGGCAGAAAGCCACTGATTGAAGCAAATAATTTCCTGATTTAAAATGCATTTAAAAATGTCTGGAGGAAATTAAGAAATCTTTTTAAAGATTTGGGTGAGTTGTATCCACATAAGTCACTAATGGGGAGTTTATTTGCAGAACAAAACCCCCTAACAGCAAATCCAAAAAAGCATCCCTTAAGCCCAAATAGAAGTTGATTAAAAGATACAATTTCACTAAAATAAGATCCCAGATTCAATCAGGATTTCAGTGGATTCAACAGCTGTTTTAATTTTTCTGCTACAATGATTCAACTTCAAGGAGTGCTATCTACCCATTTTTAGAATAACTGAATAATAATAATAACTCTCCTTACACATAAGTAATGTTTGGATTCAAACAGAGTGGAATTTTTGAAGCCTTGAAAGCCATGGGAAACATTGATTTGTTCTAATGTGCAAGTGGTACAATACCATGCGATCTTTTAATATGTATACACAAGGCAGCAAGTCTCCAGCAGAGACCTGACACATTTCATGGTATTTTAAACTGCATACAGTATAGGATAAGATACTGTGCCTTGTCCTGCTTTATGAAACATTTTTTAATGGCAAGTTGCTTGTCTTTCTTAGTCATGTGATACACATAAAAGGTCAAAGGATTGATCTGAACCTAGGTGTTTGATCTTAGGTTGTTCTGCTGAGCATTCAGCTGTCTCTTGAGTCTCCAGGTCTGACTGACTCCAGTGGAATTTTCAGACAGCTGTAACACTGGTCAAAAGATTTATTCTCCCAGTTAATTTCTCTCTAAGTGGACAGACATGAATTCTAGCAATGATATGGCATACAACCCTCTCTCCAAATGAATATTTTTCATTGGTGACTAGTAAGAAATGGCATTTCATAGCCTGAAATAGCCATTATACATTGTGAAGATGATCTTTTTGAATGACCCATCAGGATTTGGTATAGTGCAACTAGATAGATGGTAATTGTGCAAGGATGCCAAATGGTTGGAATCGGTTGCTCAACAATTGAAGCAAGTCGAGAAATATTTGTAAGAAGATGCAGATTGTAACTTGGTTCAAAGTGAGTTTGCTGAAATCTGTGCACCTATGTAGCATACCAAAGGCTTTCCCTAGATGTCCAGTCTTGTATTCTGAGTCTGCTGAATGGTTAAAAGACATGTGAAAGCTGTTAATTTTCCTTTAAATACTGTAGCATTATTTCTGCTTTACAGTCTTGCCTTTTGTGTTTTTAAAGTTTCTCCCCCTTTCTTGATTGTTCTGCCTCTATGTTTCTTAAATGCAAAGTAAACCAGTTTAGAACGTAGAGAAGGTGCTGAGAGGACTGTTCTAAATGACTTCTCTATTTCCACTCACAGATGGTTCAGTTTTTTTGCTGTGAATCATGCGCTGTCTCTTTTGTCTGGAAAGTGGAAGATGAATGGTGCAGTAGGGATATTCAAAAGAGGTATTTTAAGACTAGAGGAGTATGTAAGGCACATGCTGCCTCATGGGACCACTGAAAAGTGCTGGCAAAGTAGGGTTTCTTGTTGGTTTGGCAAGATCCTACGTGTTATATTACAATGTGTCTTAATACAGAGGGTTAGAGTTTCAACCAACTTTTGAGGAGTTTATGAAGTCCCAGCTCTTACACCCCTTGTTCTCCTGTTGTGGTTGACTGACTGTACTAGCTTTCCTTCTGAGTGGTAACTTGGAAAGAAAGAAGACTGGTTTTAACTGGCATTGCAAGAATATCTTGGATTACATGAAGGTGTAACCAAAGGAATATATTCTATCACCATCTCCATCACTTCTCAATGTAGTGTTAACGACAGGTCATTCACAGCAGCTGACCACTGCACTCTCCAGACTGCCAGCTGGACATTAGATAAGAGGCAGGTGTCTCTTTATCTTCACATCAATGACTCAGCCCTGATAACGCCCTCTGAGAAGCAGCAGCTACTCTGTGGGGGGCCATGTCCACTAATGGGCCAATCAATGCCACCTGGAATGATTCAGAAATGACATCATCCCATTGTGCTATGCCCCGCCCTGAAGGGAGGAACTGAACCATCCTTACCTGTATAAAAGAGGCCTGGGGAGACACCCACAAGAGCCTGACTTCCACTGGATTTGCTAGAGGAGAGGAACTCTATAAGCACCGCTGAGTCTCCAGAGACAGACCAGATTTTTTCCTCAGGATCGTCACTCCAACAGGATGCAGACACCTTTTAACTGGACTGCTATCACCACCCTGACCAACAGGATGTCAGGTTGTACTGTGACCTTGTCAGCTGAGGCTGGTGTTTTTCTCTGTTACTGCTTTTATTTTAATTTCTCCTAATAAATTGTAGATCTGACTTGGAACTTCTCACAATATATTTCTGTGGGGTTAATTCCTCTGCTGGTTTGTTTCCAAACTAGCACAAAGAAAAAAATAAAACCAGCTTAAATGTTTGAAGCAAACTGGCCTATTTACATAATGTAATGCTTTCAATTCTTCCTAATCTTTAGACACTGGATTTTAAAAACTAGTAGCCTGTTTTTTTAGTAGATGAGTGGTCAGTTGCATTGATTGTTGGCATAATTATGCTGTTGTGAAAATCTGGAGTAGTAATTTCAATTAACTTCACCTGTATCAGAGGTAGGGCAGTATTAAACACATGTGGGAAAAATGTCTTGAAATTATTGTTAATGAAAAATAGATGAAAGTAGAGAAGTTTGACTACACATTTCTATTGTAAGAAGTTTATTAGTGTTGCTACACCACCAACTAGGAAAAAATTAATAGCTCACTGGTTTAAAGAGATAACCTATTTGTGATCTTGACTTTTCTGTTGGCTTTGTAGTATGCATTTCCAACCACAAAATCAGTCAGTACAGAACTTTGACAAGACTGACAAGATAGAGATGACCTTCAGTTTTAGAAAAATCCAACCAGTAAAACTGGCTGGGTGGGAATGAGTTCTTGCAGCCCAAAGGAGATTTTTACTGGACATCACTATTCAGGCTAAAAGAGGACTGAACCAGTGGCCAGCTGAAGCACATTTCTGTGTGCTGATGCATCACCGTGAAGTAATGCAGTTTAACATTGATACAGAATAAAATCAAAAATTGGCTAAACAGAAATATTTCACTTTATGACAAATCTAGAGCTAAAATACTTTATTCCAAGCTACATGGCACTGGATAAAAATAGCAAAGTTGAAATACACTTTTTCTATCAGGAAATAATCTAGTAGAAAAATTCTGACCTTCTCTCTCTTGTATTCATACTCTATATAAAACGTGCTCTTAATATGCTAGGATTCTGACGACTCCCAGGGAATCTGTAACTATGTGGGTGTTGGGGTGGGTTTTAAAAGTCAGCCCTGTGCTTTGAAGATGTTAAAGATTCTGCTTGCATCAGACCTCTTGTAGAGCAGCAGTTGTGATACAGCAAATCAGTTCTCCTCAGCTTTAGTTTCCAAGCTGTGGATGAGGTGGCTGATAACACTCAAGGCAGTCAAGGATATATGGCCACTGAAATATATTTTCTTCCAGTATGAGACAGATAGCACCATGCCTGGTTTCACCCTATTTTCTGTAGGCCATTGTTTAAGAAAACATAGGAAACAGGATGCAAAATTGATCTGACTCCATAAGAGTTGGCTAAATCTTAACCTCTATGAGACATACTTTTACAGGTTTCCAAAAAACTGCCTTCTTTACAGTGCAAGAAAAATGAAAATAAGGTAAATTCCATTAAATATGTAACCAAAAATAGACTTGGTTTCTAATTAAGGGGAAGCAGGAAATTAAGAGTTCTGATCAGATTTTTGCTTTATCACTGGCATTAGTAGTAGCAATTAAATAGAAAATTGCGCAAGATTGGGAACATGATCCTGTTTTTAATGCAGTGGTGGTTTTATCACCCATGTCGTTGGATAAGGTTCCTGACCCTAAGCCCTTTCAATTTTATTGTCTAGAAGCTTAGGCCTGCTTTTAATCATTTAATTATCCTTTTCTGAATTAGCTTTAATGTTCTTCCTATATATTTGTACTAAAGACACTACAACTATTCTTTCAAGTGCTTAATTGCTGCCTGGATGGGTGGTCTTATTCTTCTTGACCATGAAGTCCTGACATTAGCTATTTACGACTTCATATTAAATGTTAGATTGTAATTTAGTGTAGTCTTTAGAGCTTAAAACACTTCAATTTGGTTTATAAAGTAGATTCAGATTTGTTCTGGTTTAAAAGACTGATGTCTGCCAAGGAAGGTGGGAACCTTCCTGGAACAGAAAAAAATTACCCCCTCCCCCCAAATTATTATAACTTTGAAATTATGGGGATTCCAGGCAGAGATGTGGAGAAAGGAATAACAGTTCTTTACTAGAATGTGTGTGTGTATGTAAGGCAGACTGAAGAACAAACAGCAGCAGAGGACAGCAGCAGCAGTTCTCCCACCTGCCGAGCGCGCTCACCCCTTTGCTGCAGTTCTGCCCGCGGCCGCCGGGGGCGCTGGTGCCCCCAGTGGGGCGGGGCGGGGGCTCCCTGCGCCTGCAGGGGGCGCTCTGGCGCCAGCGCGGCCGCCCCTCAGGGGGCCATGGCAGTGAGGGCGAGGGGCGGGAGGGGAGGCCGCTCCTTCTTGTCACCTCACGGGCGGCAATCCGCCTGGGCACCGCCCCCGGCAGCAGGCAGCGAACAGTGAAGGAGGGCACATCCCATCGGGCACCAATGGCCCTCGGTATCACCCACCGGCAGCTGGCAGAAAGGGTGAAAAGAGGGCAGAGCACTGAGCCAGAAAGGGCAAAGAGCAGCTCTGTCCGCCCGGCACCTCTTGAGGCTTTACTGCAATTCCCAGGAAGAAGCCCCCTCGCCAGACAGCTCACTCCCCAGCCAAAACTAAAAAACTCTCCTTCCTCTGGCCGAGCCATTACTGTGGCATTAACAAATGGGAGAAATATTCCCTGAGAAACCCAAGCCCATGACAAGATTGTATAGGACTTACATTGTCCTCTCTGAAATTACTTCTTTCTACAAACAACTGGATGACTTGCTGGTGTAATTTCTAGGCATTTTTTTCATTATTTTTCCATTTGTTTAAGCAAAAGAAACCAAAAAATCCCAGACAGAAAATTAAATTCTTGAAAACATATAGCTTAATACACAGGTCTTAAGTGATACAAGGAGATACTATGTATGAAATGGCTATAATTAGCAATTTATTAGGTACATTCAACAAAAAAACAAGTCAATAGAAATGTTCAGAATATTGAACATAAAAAGTGAGGGTGAGATTCTGCTGCCATCAATAGCAATAACAATTCTATTCTACAAATAGAATGCACTAAACTAGTGTAAATAATTAGCTCCACACATGCTCAGAATCAGTATTATACCCAAAGACCGCAATGCAAATACGCAAACTGGACTAATTTATAACAGTATTTCTTCCCTTTTCCCCTTAGATCTTTAAAAGTTTTGAGGGTTCCAGTGAGAGATCACTGTGCCATGCAATTTATTTATATGTAAGGAAATGACAGTACTTTTTCATAAATGTTGGAGCCTAAATCTGCATGCACACACAAATATTAAAAACACTTTAAACTAATTATTAATTTGGTACCTCAATTTCAAGTAAATCAGAATGAGAAAGCTTCTCAATAGTATACTTTAACTTACAAGAGCTGTCCACCTTGTGAAATGTCATGGAAAATAAGGATACAGCCCAGCTCCACAATGGGGCCTAAGTATTATGTTAGTATGGGGCAATGAGAGCTTCTAGGGAAGCAATTAATCTGCATAAACACAGATGTCTAGTGCAGTGTGCTGGTTTGGAAACAAACCAGTGGAGGAATTAACCCCACAGAAAAATATTGTGAGAGATTCCAAGTCAGATCTACAATTTATTAGGAGAAATTAAAATAAAAGCAGTAATAGAGAAAAATACCAGCCTCAGCTGACAAGGTCACAGTACAACCTGACACCCTGTTGGTCAGGGTGGTGATAGCAGTCCAGTTAATTAGTGGCTGTAGTCCTGTTGGAGCAATGGGTGTGGTCTTGGTTGGAGTGGTGATCCTGAGGAAGAAGTCCCACCTGTCTCTAGGGGTTGTGGAGTTCCTTTCTTCTGGGAGATGCAGTAGAAGTGGATATTTTGTGTTGTTTTCTCCACTCATTTTATGTGGGTAGGATGTTCAGTTCCTCCCTTTTTGAGGTGGGGCATAGCACAATGGGATGATGTCATTTCTGGGTGATTCTAGGAGGCCTTGATGGCCCATTAGTGGACATGGCCCCCCACAGAGTAGCTGCTGCTTCTCAGAGGGCGTTATCAGGGCTGAGTCATTGATGTGAAGATAGAGACATCACCTACCTCTTATCTAATGTCCAGCTTGCAATTTTGGAGGGTGGGGGTGAAGAGGTCAGCTGTTGTGACTGACCCACTGTTAACAATTCATTGAGAGGTGGTGGAGATGGTGATAGAATACATTCCTTTGGTTACACCTTCATGTAACCCAAGACATGCAAGTAAGTTACATGCACACATTCCAAAATGGAAGTGCAGACATTTCATTTGAAAATGAGGGGACAGATGTGCCCCTTACCCTTTCCATCCTTCAGGTAGAAAGAGAAGAATAACTCACAGCTTCATAGAATAAGTAGCTGATTGGATGCTCCAGTCCAGATGTATTTTGTCCTGGTTTTTAGGGATCTTTACAGCTGCCTGGCAGAATTCTTATACACACCCTTCTTATATAAGTATTTTTATATATTTTCTGGTAAAACCTATCTTGATTCATCTGGTTCATCTAGTAATAGCCCTTGCTCTGTCACAGTAGACATGGGTGAAAATAAAACTGGAACTTACAACCCTTTTGTTACTTGGCTGGCTCCTAGGCCCAGAGACTGTTTTGAACATTTCAGGAGCACTCTGTCTGTTCTTTGCATAAGAAACTCTACGATGCCTTGTCTGGCAGCCTTCATTGTCCAGGTCAAGCTCATATTGCCTTCTATACATTTACATAGGACTGAGATATACGTATGATGGTTGAACCAAAGCACTGGCATTTGTCTGAGCTGCCATATCTGATTTGCTTGCTTTTTCATCAGTGACAAGTACAAAGCAAACACTTTAGCCTGCCTCAGTGTCTAGAGGGCTAAAAGCTCACACACAAGTGCAGGTTTTTGCCAGGGGTAAATCTTTAACCTGGGATATATTATTAAAAAAGATTAAATCCCCAAAGCATTTACTGAAAACAAGAAACCAGTCAATTCATAAAAGTATTGAAGGTAACAAAAATATCTAATTTTTAGATATGATTTTGCTGTGTAAAACCTGGATGAATGGCCAAGCCTAAAGAGTGGTGGTGAATGGAGTTACATCCATCTGACAGTCAGTCACAGGTGGTGTTCCCCAGGGCTCAGTATTGGGACTAGTCCTGTTTAATGTCTTCATCTGTGATCTGGAGGAGGGGATTAAGTGCACTGTCAGTTAACTTTCAGATGATGCCTAGTAGAGCGGGAGTGTAGATCTGTTTGAGGGACAGGCTGGAGCAATGTATGGAGCCACTTGTATGTGCCTAGTAGTTTTCTCATTAAAGAGGCTCAGTAGAAATCTCTTGTTAAATGCAGGCTTGTCTTACACCTCTGCCCACCCCAAAAATGAAAAACAAAAAAGCATCAGAAAAAAGCTTCCAGATATACAGAAGTATGTTTTCCCAGCAGGACAGGACTTGTATCAAATTCTAATGTGGTTTTATCTGTGGGAACTTTAGTTCTATGCTCCTTATCATACAGAAGAAGAAAACCTTTCAATCATTTACTATGACCATAGTCCCTTGACTTCCATTTAAGTCATAGGATGCTGTATTTTTCTACCTTTAACTTATCTACATTAAAGTAGGGGAAATACATCTTTCCCTCCCTTCCCTATTTTCTTCTGACTTTCACATCTAATCCCAGCTTGGACTGCAGAGGATGCCCAAAAGGACCTTCACCTGCATGGTCTACCATTCAGATGGCTATGCAGTAGAGCTTAGTGATTTATTCCCACTGATAGAGAACCCCATTAATTTTTCCATTTAGGATAGAAAAGGTTGATGGTTTCACCTAGAAAAAAAAATCTAAACGTGAAGAGAAAAGCAAGAACAGATATTGCTCGGAGTACTTAAACCTTTGCTACTTCCTGTATTGCTTAGGACATTAGAAAGTCTTTACAGTTTCTTGCAAATCAAGAACAGCTGTTTGTAAGCATAAGGGCCTGTCCTGGTCTTAACTCCCCTTCTACAAGTTATTTGAAAATCAACAATGAGTTTTCACATCATTTGATAATCATTGCTCTTATACACATTGTTTCTATTACAGTACATACTCCTTACTTGCTTTCTTTGAGATGTGACATTGAAGAGCATTTATACAGATAAACACCAGTGTGTAATTTATTATTAAAACTTTCTGTGGTTAAGATTCAGGTATTTGGGGTATCTGTTCTTTTGTGTACTAAAAAGGCAAAAGTGACAGCTTTAGTTTTGCCTGAAGAATCCAACGAAATTCTGGTTCTTTTATTCAGCTTCAAACTATTCCTGCAAAACTGTGTCATTCTGTTGTGAATTATTATAATTTCATCTATTTTTTCCTCTCTGAATTAATTGCTATGTGTCACCACATGAATCTTTTATAACTTGTTTTTGCTCTTTCTGATTCTGGAAGCAAGAACAGAAATGTCTCTGGTGGTACGGCATGTGTGTGGTCTGGAGCACATTGCCATGCATCTTAGTTCTTTGTGAAGAGCAAAAGGTCTGTGAGTAAATTTTGCTGATGATAGTATTGCAACATAGGTACAGTGTGGACATGCATCTGAAAAATGACATTCTTCCTGTGGCCTCCTAGGAATTGCATTCCAACAGAAGACCAGGTGACATAATCATTTTTATAAACCAAAAGACCTCGCATACTATATAAGTATATCTCAGGTGTTGGCAGACAGGATCGTTAAATCTCTCCTGCCTTCTTTTTGTCTTTGGCACTGGAACTAATTTATCCTCAGCTGAAGACATAGCAGGAGAGGGCTTACTGTTCTTCATTATCTTACAGACAACAGCCAAAATTGCTATTACATGGGTTCCAAGACAACCTTATTATTGTACAGATATGGTGGTGGCATTCCACAGGTAGTCAGATGTCCCCTCCTTGTTTCTTCAGCACACACACAACATATTTCTAAGAACAAAGTGGATAGGAAGGAAAGAGATGATCATGCAAGTTACATTCACTTCCTTTGGGTTGTTCTCTTCCTGGTTGCCTCTGCCACCCCAGGGGGCTGTATCATCCTTCACATAGTTGCCCAAAATTGTTCAATCCTACTTTATCTACAGACCTTCTGTATTGATGAGCCAAAACTCTCTTTTCTGGTTCTAAAGCCACCAAGAGAGAAGAGTACATTGAGTGTTAAAGGCTATTCAGAGTAGATTGGGGGACAGGTGCTGAGACAAAAAAATCATGGGTAATATATTACTTTTTCAGTGGGGTAAAATCCAGGTTCACATGATGTCATAGAAGCATGTGAATATTTTGTCTTCAGGACATTCACCTTCTGCTTTTTGGTTGAGTAGTTTGGGGTGAGGGTTAAGTGGAATGCTCACCCAAACTACACCATAAACAATCTCTGCATAATGAGTGATGTCCAGCCTGTCTTACAATGACTTAAGAAATGTTCATTGTCTTATGGCATGTCTCAGGCTTGTATTTTGTGGAGAACAAAATTGTCTTATGTCCAGTCCAAACGTGGGTGAACTGGATTATGGTCTCCTTACAAAGGCAAGGATAATTGTGTGGGGAGGGAATACTCTGAATTTTTCTAGTACGCCTTGAAAGAATATTTTATGCAACCTGCAGTATGAAATACTGTGGTAAAGACTGAGCTCTGTTCTGTAGGTCAAAATCTGCCTCCAACCAGAAATACCTGTGTCCTACTTCTGGCAGATGTTGATCTGATGTGCTTCTAAAATTTCTAGTAGCCTCCAGCCTCCCAGTCCAATCTAGTCCAATCCAGCCAATCTAGTCCAGTCTAGGACATCTTTATCAGTAGAAAATTCTTCCTAATAACTGACATCAATTACACTGCTACTGTTTAAACCCAGTTATTCCTTGTTGTTGTGCACTAGGGATACACAAAAAGCATTATCCTTCTTCATCATCACTGTGTATGTGCTTAAAAATGCATGTCCCCCCCACCAAATGGAAACTGCAGAAACAGAAAATACAGAAGCTGTGTTTTTTCAGCCTCCTAAGGTGTGTAACCATGCAAACTAGAGTCCTCTTTGCAGTGCTGAACAGTATGCTAGCTAGCATCCTCTTTTGTTTGACGTGTTCACAGAAGCTTTAATTCATAAGTATGTACACTAATGTTTACGCACACTAATGGTATGAAGACTGAGGTCTTAAGGAATAAGAAACTATCAAAAACCCCCAACCTTTGAACCTCCTTCTACTCATGCCCTCTCCACCTTATTTGAGCCACGCAGATTTGAAGACTACTTTCAGATCCAAATGGATGTATCTTAATGGATTTGCAGGAATAACTAATTTTTATTTTTACAGACTATTTTTTAATTTTGAAATTTCAAAGTATTGCAGAAACACTGATTAATTCAATCTAACTTCATATACTGTGTGAAAGATACTGCAGTGTTACGCCAACTTACAAAAAAAAGGAAAGGAGACTGTACAGGTTCAATCTCAAATTTGGCATAATTAAAACTAGACATCTTAATAAGTGATCACATTTTCAGAAGGTCAACCCTTCCTTCCTTCCTTAGTAGTGCAACTTTTACAAGTGTCTACTTATGGCTACTAATAAAACTGAATTGGTCAATTCTTGAAAAGGAAAAAGAATACTTAAATACTTTTTTCTTACCTTTCACAATTCTTTTTGTTTGCTGCAGTTGTTATACTGCTTCCCAAAGGCATTTGATATATTGAGCAGAAATGCAGCAAAGGTATTTTCTGCAGAGTCTATTACCTTCTTTAAGTCTTTTTACTTTGTTTAAATACAGGCATGCAGGTAAAGACATTGTCTGTATTAACCATTGGAATAAGCATCATCTTGGGTGGTTGACCCCAATTTATTTTTGATGACAACTGAACAAAGAAATACAAACTAATTTCCATATGTTGCTCAGTGTTTGCACTCTATCCACCTAAACATTCTGAGAATCTGGACATTCAGCATTGAAGGAAAACTTCAGTGAGCTTTTGGGGTAACAAGGGATGCAGGATGTAACTTCCTAATGAGAAGCTTGACAGACTTAAATTAGGTACATTGCAAGTGTTCATACAAATTCTTTAACTATTTCTTCATAGATTGCAGTGGCATTCAACAAAATTAATCTCCATGTCTTAAATCAGCTGGGGGAAATGAAACTTTACATATTTCATTATCTTAATTATTTCTTTGGCTAAAACTTAGTTTCCCTATAATGAATCATTATTAGTCAGCCTTTTTTACTCTGAAAACTTTAACACAAAATATTCTATACAATGTTAGACAATAAACCTTGGACAAAGTTCTGCTGTATTTAAATGCTTAATAAAATTAGATAATTTTGTTTGGATTTTTGATTTGAGAACTACAGTTCTGACTTTGAACTTTTTAGTTCAGCATTTTAACTTTTTATTTGTGGAGAGACTTTTCACTTTTGTTGACTTTACCATGGGATATTAAAAAATCAAAATCAAAAGACTGGTTTTTTTCTGATGCAAAACCCTCCATATGTTGAGGCTCATCTCCAAGATATATATATAAAAATATGTGATTTTAATGGGGATTGTTGAGCATGGTAGGGTTTTGTTTAAAGTTCAGGTGAATTTAGAAATTATGAATAGCTTGTGTGAGACAGGAAACTCATTCTCGGTTATTCATATACTCCTAACACGTGCAAAAGACCTAAATATTTTGCTATTTGTCAGTGCCCAAGTAGAGGAAACAATGACTTCATTTTTATAAAATGGAAATTTGAGTATGTACTAGGAACTGCAATGGGATAGTTGGGAATAAAATAACTAAAGCAATGTTGATATGGCTGCTTTAGTAAAGGGCATAAATGCTCCAGGTTGCAGTTACACAGTTAGATCAGTTCTGAGACTTCTGCAGTACTAGGATTGTGGGAGAATGGGGGTGGGGAGCTTGCCTATATGGCTTCAAAGCATATACCCATTTATTTTCCTAATTTTCCTGAAAATCTTGTTTTTAATATATTACGTGCACTAGAAATTTATTAAAGTTGATGCAACTAAAAGATTTCATCTGCTATTAGCTCAGCATATGCATCTTCAATTTAGCCATCTATAGTATCTCCCTATGTCAAATAATGTTGAGTTTTTGTGTCTGCAATGGAAATTTTTTGACCTTGCATTTAACAAATAAGCAATATAGGAGAATTCAGCAGCATGTGGGTTATAGGAACAGACAGTACAACCACATAGGTTTTCATGGGTTGAAGAGACTTAGATGCAAAACAACAAAGATGGAAAAGACAAATGTAAAATTGGAGGGGGTGGTTCTACCCCTTGAAGCAGCACACAGGCATTCACATAAAAAGTAGTTATTTTGCACAGAGAATGTTGTGTGGCTCAAGGCCCCAAAACCAGCTGACCAAGGTAATGAGTGTGCATGCTTTGGTCTGGCAGAGATCAGGCTGTCTTTTGTCCACCTCTTTTACCAAGGTGAAATACAGAGCTGAAAACTTGCCATCAAGCTTGGATTCACTTGAAGACGGCAAAATGTGAAGGCAAGGGTCCTCCCATGCTCTTTGATTGTCACTCTGGAGAAGGGATTGTTGGCAGAGAAGAGTAACACAGAGTAACACTTGCTATACTTCAGGGTAACTGAAGTAGTGACTTCCAAAGGTTAAGGTTTCAGCCCTCAGATTATCACACCCCTCTGTGGCTTTTCTGCTGCACACATCAAGAAACCTCCAGTCAGCTTTGCGAGACACATGAATACACACACATATTAAATTAGCAGAAGGCTCACACTGGACCCTGCTTCCAAGAGGAGCAGTATGCACATATGTAAGCATTTGCAGTTTGAGGCCTACGGTGTAGTTAATACACTGCAGACCTCAAACTGCATTAAAACTCCAAAAACTACGTTTGTTTTACTTTGAAATCCCACTTTTCTACCTTTCCTCCTCTTATGCATTTATCCTCATACATTTGCAAGACTCAATTATCTGTGCTAATTAGCTGTATCTGCATATCTGATCACCTGTTCAACAACCTATGGGAGACCATAAAAGCTAAACAGCTTTGAGTAGAACCAAATATTTTTTTCTTTAAAAATAACAGGATAAACATATCAAAACAGCTTTTCTTTTTCCTTTGGTATAAGTAAGCAAATGTGTTTGGAAAGGGTGTTTTTAATTACAGACTTAGAAGAAAGGGTGGTTATGATGAGATGTTTAAGAGTAGAGAGACAGCCTCGCAAGAGGAAAGTTTATTGGATACTTGGAGGAAGCAGCTTGTATAAACTGTCCTTAGTTCTGCAAAACTACTCTTTGCATGTGTTGTTGTTTTGATTTTTTTCTGAAGGCACCTTTTAGAGACAAGTTTGGTTATGAGTAACAAAAGTCTGGCAGAGATCAAGCTCAAGTCACCTGCCTGCTCCTGGAATGACCAAAGCACCAGAAGGCTGGGGTAGAGGGGATGTGGAACAGTTCAAAGGCTCAGACAGTGGGCAAATGAAAACACTACTGCAGCTGAGGACCATTTCCT
This sequence comes from Climacteris rufus, assembly GCA_013398175.1. Taxonomy (NCBI): domain Eukaryota; kingdom Metazoa; phylum Chordata; class Aves; order Passeriformes; family Climacteridae; genus Climacteris; species Climacteris rufus. The sequence continues at coordinate 217,309 of VZRZ01004300.1, read as the reverse complement.
GGTGTTTCACTGCTATTTTTTAGCAAGCAGAGATGGGAGGGGGATGGGTCTGGAATAGATTAAATTGGCCCCAGAGACCATTTTAAAAAAAGTGGAATTTTGCAGGCATTAACTATCTGTTGTATGGCTGTGTGTTTGGAAATCCAGCACGGTTATGTAGCATGTTTGGAGTTTTTTGTTTAAACTTTTTCTTTACAAGGTGCCACCAGAGTTTTGGCTATTGTCTTCATCACTATAATAAAAGTAAGTTTTAAGTATGTGTTCTTATTTTTCATCAATAACTAAGCTGATTTAAGAACAAACTCAAAACTGAACAATTCTCATTCAGATCTGCATTTATGCAGAGGTTTGCCTTTCTACTGTGTGAAACTCACTGTAAAGCAGCTTTTGACGAAAGACAACACTCTTAGCTTATTTACTTTCAGGGTGAGGCTTTATTTGCGGTGGGAGAGTTAAGGACATAACTATATGGGGAGCAGTTTCAATGGTTTAGCATAACCCCCTTTCCTGTCTAATATTTTCAGGCATATATACTAGGATTATAAAACATGTCTTTTCATTAGGTTTCCCAGACATAGTGAAGCTGTTAAGTCTGCCACATCTGTCTGTCCTTTCTCGACCTCCCACATTTTTGGCTTGGGGTGAAAGAGCAATGTTTTCCCCATAATCGGATGGTAGAACAGGAAATTGGGTGTTCCTGTAGCTGAATAGCAGAGCTAAATGACATCTTTTCCGAAGCCTTTTATCGTGGGCCTCTTTGAGGGGAGATTTGTTTGGTTAGGCTTTATTTTGAGGATATTAGAAGGAGAGGTTAACAGAGGTAATAGAGATAAGAAAATGGTCAGAGTGGGATTTTTGATAAGTGAACTTCGTTCAGTTTTTATATGTGAATTTTGTTCAATTCTTTCTCCAAAACAAGCCACATGAATTAGTTTATTTGCATATCCTCGTCTAAGATTGTGAGCCAGGGTAATTATACATCTTGGGTAAGTGGGTCATGGAGACTCAGTTCTTAGTTCTTGATGGAAATTATGTTCACACAGATTTTCTCAAAACAAAGTTCAGAAGAATATTTAAAAGTATCTCAAGAATAATGATACTTATTAGAGAAATTAAGGAATTAGAGGAATTTTGACATTGTAAAGAGGCCACGGTTGTCTTAGGAAACTTTCAGTTTCTAGCTCTAATGTTGTGGTTTAGCCCCAGCCTTCAACAAAGCACCACACAGCCACTTACTCACGCCCTCACGAGTGGGAAGGGGGAGAGAATCAGAAGAGTAAAAGTGAGAAAACTCATGGGTGTGGATTGACACAAAGACAGTTTAATAGGAAAGGCAAAAGCCATGTGCACAAGTGAAGCAAAACAAGGAATTCATTCACTGCTACCCACAGATAGGCAGATGTTCAGCCATCTCCAGGACAGCTGGGCTCCATCACAGCTAATGGTTACTTGGGAAGACAAACACAGTCATGCTGACCATTACCCCTTCCTTCTTCTTCCCCCAGCTCCACATGTTGATGTGCATGACATCATATGGTATGAAATATCCTTTTGGGCTGTTGGGGTCAGCTATCTCAGCAGTGTCCTCTCAACTTCTAGTGCTCCCCCAACTCACTCACTGCTGAGGCAGAAGAGGCTTTGATGCTGTGCAAGCGCTGCTCAGCAATGATGAAAACATCTCTATGTTATCAACACTGCTTTAAACAGAAATCCAAAATACAGTCCCATACTAGCTACTATGAACACATTAACTCTACCTCAGCCAAAAATAGCACAAATATATGCTTCACCCATATATATCAAGACGAGACTCAGGCTTAGTTTATTGCACTTCTCTCATACTTGTGCTGTATTCAGATCTAGAACTGATTAGGATAGCCTAGGTATCAGCCCCACCATTTCAGAACTCTTTACTGCTATTGGTGTACTGTTGTTGGTACCAGAGACAAGTGTAATGTATAGTGACTTTTGTTGAGATAAATACATGGGCCCTGATGGAAGGCACCCACAAGTGCTAATGTAGCTGGCAGACATAATTGCAAGGTACTCTCAATTATCTTTGCTCAATTACAGAAGCTGGGAGAAGTGCACAAAGACTGGAGGAGAGAAAATGCCATACCTGTCTTCAAGACAGGCAAGAAGGAGGAGCCAGGGAACTGTAGTCCAGTTAGCTGCACTTGATTCCCAGGAAAGGGATACTGGAAACCATTTTTGTCCTGGACAAAATGGCACATTTTGTGCCATAAAAGACAAGAAACTCCTCAGCAGTAGTCAGGATGTTTCACTACAGGGAAGTCATGCTTGCATAACCTGATAACATTCTACAATGAACTGATGTGTCTGGTAAATGAAGGAAGAGCAGTAGCTAATGTCTGCCAGGCCTCAGTGAGGTCTCTGACACTGTCTCCTGTGACAACCTCATAGACCCTTCAGGCAGGTGCTGTAGGGGCTGGATGGGGAGATGGATTAACAACTGGCTAAATGGCCAGGCTCTGATGGCCAGGTGGTGATGAACAATGCAAAGTCTAGGGAGGCTGGAAAATAGCAGTGTCAATACCAAGAGTCAATACCAGAGGAGTCTTGTTTAACATCTTTGATAGCAAACTGGATGATAGGGCAGAGTGACTTTACTGATGACACAAAGTTGGGAGGAGTGGCTGGTGGGTGTGCCAGATGGGCATGCTGCCATCCAGCATGATGGCAGGCTGAAGAAATGGGCCGCTAGAAACCTTGGGAAGTTCGGTAAAGAGAAGTGCAAAGTCCTGCACTGGTGAGGAACAGCCCCACACAGCAGTATATGCTGGGGGCCACCCAGCTGGAAAGCAACTTGTTAGCAAAAGACCTGGGAGTCCTGATGGACATCAACTTGGACATGAGCCTGTGATGTGCCCCTTGTGGCAAAGAAGGCTACCAGTATCCTGGTCTGCATTGACAAAGTATTGCCAGCAGGCTGAGAGAGAGGCTCCTTCTCCTGTGTCCAGCACTGGTAATGCCACACCTGAAATGGCAGTTCTGGGCTACATGGTACAGGGGAACTGTGGAGCTATTGGAAAGAATCCAGTAAAGGGTCTCTACGATGATTAAGGGACACGAGCATAGCTCCTATGATGAAAGGCTGACAGAACTGGGACTGTGCAGCCTGAAAGAAAAAGACTCAGGAGGGATCTCATCAATGTCTAGGAGTACCTGAAGGGTGAGTGTAAACACAACAGAGCCAGGCTCTTTTCAGTAGTGCCCACTGACAGGACCAAAGGCAATGGAAGAAAGTGAAATACAAGAGGTTCTCTCTGAACAACAGGAAACATTATTTTACTGGGAAGGTGACTGAGAACTGCCTCAGGTTGCCCGGAGAGGTGCTGGACTCTCCATCCTCGGAGATACTCAAAATCTTTCTGGATGTGTTCCTGAGCAATTGGTGCTAGGCAGCCCTGCTTGATGAAAGAGGTTTGACTAGATGATCTCAGAAGTTCTTTTCATTCTCAACCACTCCATGGTTCTGTGATGTTAGTATTTATTGATTGTTATACTGAGTCTGGAATTCACTTTGGAAGTATTAAACTTGATAAACCCGTTTCCCCCTCAACTCTGCATGCTCATATTCCTTCTCAGGAACAACAGTGTTTCTTTTGCATAGTTATCAGACTCAGGGATAGTGACCGACACCAGCGTATCACACTGGTGTCAGAGGGTCTAGGTTCTGCACTGCATAGCTGAGGCACTATTTCACCTAGCCTGGAAGACAGTACTTTAGTTTCTTTGGTCTTTAGAATGGGTCACCACCTCTAAACTCCTTACCAAAAGCAGTACTGCTTGAGCAGGCTCTGAAAAATGTGAAGTGTTATAGAAGAGCACATTCCTTCTTGTTTTTTGCTTGGCTCTTAGATTGTGCCATTTAAAGCACTATGCATTAAATGTTTGTTATGTATTATTACTCTCACAAAACATTGTTGGCTGAGCTCTGTTCAAAACTGGCTTTCATGGTTTAACCCCAACCAGCAACTAAGTACCATGCAGCTGCTCAACCATTCTCTCCTCCCTGCCCTAAAGGGATGGAGGAGGAAAATCAGAAAAAGGTAAAACTTGTGGATTGAGTGAAGAAAGATTTAATAATTGAAATAAAGTAAAATATACTACTACTAGTAGTAGTACTGTAATGAAAAGGGAGGTTAACAATAAGAGATGAATAAAACTAAAACCAAAACCCACCCTGAGTGATGCACAATACTGTGCATTGCTCACCCCCTGCTGACAGATGCCCGGTCAGTCCCCAGGCAGTGGCCAACCCATAGTGGCCACCTGCCCCCAGGTTACATACTGAACGTGACATTCTGTGGTCTGGGATACCCCTTTGGCCATTCTGGGTCAGCTCTCCTGGCCATGCACCCTCCCAGCTACTTGTGTGCCTCCTCACTGACAGAGCATGAGACAATGAAAAGTCCTCAGCTCAGAGCAACAACTAAAACAGCAGTGAGTTATCAATTTATTCTCATACTAAATTCAAACACAGCACCGTAACAGCAACTGAGAAGAAAACCAACTCTATGCCAGACAAAACCAAGACAGTAGTGTAGATTGATCTATCTGATTTAAGACTTAATTTTATCAGTCCAAGTAGAACTGGCTGTCATTTTTCTACTAAAACCATAATTTCTGTTATGCCCAGATAATCTGAATAATAGGAAACAGCCTGTTAACACATACTGCTAAGGCTAATGGGAGTCCTTTGGCAGTCATGTACTGAAATAACAAAACTTTCAAACAGAGCAAAGCTAAGTATTTGTAGAACAGAAGGCTAACAAATGGACAATATGTGCAAAATCTAGGGACTGTTCTGTTCCCTCTGCAACAATGCTAAAAATACTCGGAGCTTCGAAAGAATGTCGAATAACTTCTGTGCATCTTTCTCTGTAGATATTCAAACACAGATGCAGCTTCATGAAATCAAAATAATTTTTGTGCTGCTCAGTAAATATAATGGCACCACAAGGAAAATATCCTTCTTGCCTGACTAATTTCTCTCCCATGAAATAACTGGCTATAATTTCGACAATGACTTCACAACAGTGCATTTCCTGGAAAGCTAATGGCAGACTTGACACTAATATACCTTTGCCTCTGTTTGTGGTCATGTTCTGGGTAGCCCAAAGCGTTATTGTATTCCGCATCTCTCCGTGCCCCAAATTGCTACTGTCTCGTTAAGACCCAGCGCTGCGGCTGGAAACAGAACTGCAAGGGCCAGGGGATTGCCAGGGTCCCTTCAAAAAGTCAGAGCCACCCAAGCAGATCTTTTTGTCTTGTGGCTTTTGCTCAAGGCGAAGGTTCTGCTTTGATTTTTTTTGTTTTCCCCTGGCCTGCAGAGGGGGTTGTTTCCAGTGATTTCTGGGCTGGCAACAGTAGCAGCTTGAGAAGGTGCATTTTGCAATCAGAAACTGCTTCAGAGTGAATTTTGCAACACCTATCGGCACGGCGAAGCCTGGTGCGGAGGTTGGGCCACCGCACATGGGTGCTCAGGCTGCCCCTCCCGCCCCTTCCATCGGAGCAGGGACCGGGCCAGCAGCCCCGGCACTGGCGGAATCCTGCGGGTGGCAGGAGGCGGCAGCGAGCGGCAACGCTGGCCCCGCACACTCCGGCAATTGCCACTAGAACTGCTTTGTAAGCTCTACCTTCCCCATTTTTTCTTTTTGTTTCAGGGGGAAGGTTGAGCCAAGCAGAGTTTGTCCATTTCCCCTCTGCCTTCCAGACTGCGCAGTTGCCTGCGGAGAGCGCTGTCTTGGGACGAGGGTTTGTCTGCCATTTCCACTCTGCCTTCCCACATATGGTCGTCCTTGCCGGGCACCACCCTGCAGAAGGGGCACACTTTCACATTTTCCTTCTCTTCCCGGGGAGTTCCTGAGATTTAGCAATTTTGTATCTAGTGATTATTGCTATTGAGCTTCTTAGTAAACTGTGGGGTTTTTTTTGTGTGTTTTTTTTTTTTTTGGTTCCTCCCCNTTAAAACTATAAGGGGAGGCAACTCATTTTAGAGTGTCCACCTCTTAAATTGTCTTAAACCAAGACAGGTCGTTATCCTCTAGAACTGATCTATGTCTTAGCCACAGTTAGTTAATTTGAAATCACTACACATCTGTACATTTTTTGTTACTTCTTTCCCCACACTCCCTGGTCCTCCCCAACTTCCCTCTGGTTTTGCTTATGACAAGGCTAAAACCCGTCTTTACTAAATGTTAACAATGGAGAAGGAGGTAGTGGTGGTGGACTGAATAGTTAAGGAAACTCTTCCACTCCTGCTTACTTAAATAATGATGGGTCAATGCTTGCCTACCCCTCCTATAAATAAAAACACATTTACTACTTTCTTTAAAAATATACTCTTTCCATTTCAGGTACTGCACTAGATCAGCTTTGTCATAATGAGTTCCCTGAATTAGCAACTAATGGAAGTTGAGAGTGTTTGACGTGTCAGGGATGGGATCTCCACCTTCTAGAACTCACAGATAAAATTTCATTCTAATTATGAACAAAATGGATATTTTTGCACAGCTGACAAGCTGCCCAGCTGCATTTGAAGAATTGATACACAAAGGGGCAAAGAAAGCTCTAACCTTAGTCATTTACCAGTAGGACAACCCTCTGTCGTCTTCTAATTCTTGATTCTACTTTGGTTTAGAGAAAACAAAGACTGGTTGTTTGTTTTTTAAATACCAGAACAAGCACCAGAGCCATATGAAACGTTGGCTTGTTTAGCTAAGCTTTGCAAACCCTTTCATATAGATAAAATCATAATTAGAAGATGACAGTAATTAAAAGTAGGGTCAAAGCACTAAAACAATGGAAATGACCCACAAAGCAAGGTAGGATTGTGAAAAGTCTTTCAGGTGTTGACATTTCCACATTTATACCATTTCATTTCAGATATTTCAAACATTTCAATAGCCATTCCTATAATGTCACAGTGACAATACTGACTTAAGTTCTCCCCTGTTCCTGCCATTTATTTGTGAATCAGCCAACAAGGACCAGATGAACTCCCCTTAAAGTGGATGAGCCAGTACAGTGTCAGTGGGCGATGTTGCTGTTGACCAGCTCATAAAAGTCACCTTCATATACATATTCACATATCATGACTCTAGTCAGTTTGGGATATTTCACACACAGCTCATTAGTCATAATTTGTAACTTCTCAAGCAAAAGCTTATGTGACAATATCAGAATTTCAAGTTATTTAAGACTAGCTCTTCCTGTACAAGGACCCTTTCTGCCTTGATCTGTTTCTCACCTTGCAGAAAGAACTCACTTGTGCATTCAGACTCTTTGAACACAGAGTTCAGGCAATGGAGGGCAGGGGGAAAAGCACAGGAAGATTTATGCAGTGAAATTGAATTGATAGTCCAGAAATGACTGCTCGTAGGCTACTCAGTGTATACCCGAACTCCTTCATGCACAAGATCAACTCATTTTATGAAGCAAAATAACTTCAGTCTCTTGAAGTTGAGTGCCTGGCATAATGGCAGGCAAGTGCTCAGTTAGAACATCCAAACAGTACAAACAAATAATAAGAGTGTTAAACCCCATTTATTTAATTTTCCTTTTTTTGCTGTATAAAAGATAATTTTTTTTTTACATAAATCAAAGCATGCCAGGTGCTATCTCAACACAAATGCTCAGAAATAATTTCTCATTTCTTGTGTTACTTGAGGGAAAACAAAACTGGCTGACTCAGTTCCTCTAAATCTATTTTAAAGTGCTTCTGCCTGAATACTGAAACCCAGTGTTTGGAAATAGGTGATGAAATCTCTGCTCTTCAGACATCTTTTACAGTAAGACAGGGAAATAAATATTTCTTGAACTTTTCAGGAGGCATCAGAGGCAGGGAAGCACTGGTTTATACCTTGTCCTTTGTTGCACTGGAGGAAACTTGGGAACCCAAAGAGAAGACAGCTGAAAGGTTTTGCTCACAATGCCTTAATTAGAGTAACAAGAGTTATCCAGTGTTATGGCCTTAGATTCTGGTGAGAAGCACAGATTCTCAGCAGTGTGGGTAAAGCAGCTGTGCCTTTCCTAAAGCTGGACATCTAAAAATTATAACGTAAAATTATAGCACATTTCTGCTGACTTACAAATTTTTTTTTTTTTTGGCAAAGAAAGAAACTGTCAGTAAGCCTACAGTGCCGTGCTTCCATCACATGGTTATCCTTTCCTGCCTCTTAGCAGTATGCATCCTTTCACAGGCAGGGAAAAGAAGCCTCTTAAAATGTAAAGGGAAAGAATTAATGTACGCAGGCAGGCAGGCAGGCAGGTTACACAAAGAGGCAGGAAATTCCTGTAGGTTCTCCCCTTCTGAAACTGTTTTTAAAGTAATTCTTGGTGTTAACTTTACCCGTTTTTCGCTCTCAAGTTACTCGGGTACTATCAGCTTACTCTAGTGACAGACTGCTGGAAAGTTTGCTTTTCTTCTGCACAAAAGCAGCACACCCTCCGAAGCAGACTGCTTTGCAAGTTATTTGTTTCGTTGTTATTTTATCCATACCACTCAGTGATCCAAAAGCCCTCCCACCAGGGTAGGGAAGGCTAAATTTCTCCAGCTGGAGACAGAGCTTTCCGCACCGGCTCTCTGATTTGTCGTCCTGGCCACGGAGGGGGCACGGTGTGGTCAGCTCTGGAGCCCGGTAACAAAAGGCGAAGTGAAGAGGGAAGGGGCCGGGAGAGCGGCGGAGCTGCTGACGGCCGGAGGAGCCCGCAGCGGCCGGGGGAAGCCCAGCGCGGGCCGCGCAGGAGCGGGGGGTTCATGACGGCCGGCGCCGGGTGAGGAGCGCAAGGGGCCGGAGCCGCGGGGCCGCGCTGGAGGCGGGGAGCGGCCGGGAGCCCCCGATGGGTGGCCGGGCCAGCCTGGCGTG
>VZRZ01004300.1:184043-208301 GCA_013398175.1 Climacteris rufus | reverse complement strand
GCCGGGCGCCGGCGGCCGCTTCGCCCCGGCCCCGAGCGCTGGGGCAGCGCGGCTCGGACGTGGCAGCGGCAGCGCCCACCTCTCTCCGCCGTGGCGGGGAAATCCAAGGCGCCGCTTTGCGGTGTCTTGGCCGCCTCCTGAAGTCCTGAGTCCTAGCGGGAGCCTCCCGGCGCCCGGGTAGAGCCCGGCCGAGCCCGGAGCTCCGCTCGGCACCGGGGCGCGGAGGCGGGAGCCGCGGGTGCCGCTGCTCCGGGCAGCCCGCGGAGCCGGGGGGACAGCGCGCTGCTTTCCTGCGGCACCGCACACATCCAGAGCCTGTGTTCGCCTGCACACTCATGGAAATGTTCCTAGGTACCTTTTAATACCAACCTGAATCACTTTTGGGGCTTTTTCTCTTTTTGTTGTCCAAAACCGAGAATGGGTGACGGTCCTGAAGCACACATAAGAACTTTTCACGGGTATAAAAGTCTAATCAACATTAAATAGGTCTGGTTTTAAGTGATGGATTCCCTTTGATTTTATGACAGTGGACAAAAACAGAGAAACTGACAAAATAGCAGCTTCTCGGCACAACTGCGAATAGGAACCACCAGAAATCTGTAGGGCATTAGCTGACAGTCTCATGCCACACAGCTCATTCCAGAGGCTCATTCAAGCATCTCTATTTTTGGTTTGCTAAGCAAAGTTCTGGAGCTTTGAAGTTTCATGCACCTCCTTCTGGGTTACCTCTGGAAACTTGATTCAACAATGGCTGAAATTAATTTTAAGCATATGTTTAAATGTTTTTGCTGATTTGAGTTCGGCTTGGCAGTCTTTGTCTCCTGTTGCAGGCTTAAGTAAGCAACCTCTTTCAAATCTTTCTGAAAACATCCCGCTTCTGCTATAAACTTTTAGGGTTATTTCCTGGAAATTAATGGATAATATACCACACAGGTATATTATCTAAATAGTATGCACTAAAGGATCTTTACTGGTTTCAAGCTCCCTTTGAACATCTCACTACACTCTGTGAAACTATCTCCATCACTCTCCTGTCTGTCAAGTAGCCAAGTAGCTTCAAATAGCCATTTTGTTATAAAAAATTGCCAAGGAAATAGCTGAGTGTATGTTTTTCTGCCAGAGTTGCTTTCCTCTGGGGTGTAAGCTGGCTACTGAAGACAAGCAAGTCATTTAAAGGGTGAAATTTTTTGTCATCTCTCAGAATCAGAAGAATGAGTGTGATTCCATTTGAAAGCTTATACAATGATCTCCAGTGATCTCTTGACAAAGAAGCACCAGCCTGTGACCTTAGGCAGAATATTAAACCTGAAAATCATAATGCTACATTTGAAAAAAAATTAATGCACCCAACTTTTTTTTCCAGGGATTGTTAAATATCAGCTTTTGAGTAACTCTTAGCTCCAGCTCTGTGAGTCTGATTTTAGAATCTTAATGAAACCTGCTTTACCAGAGGGAAGATCACTTCTAGTCATTGTGCAGTGGCTCAGTTGGCAGCAGGGCCCCGATTCTACTGGATGGTCTTGAAACACATTAAGAAAGTGCACCACTCTATGTGACTTTGGGAGCAAAAGTCTTATTCTCTTCTTCATGCCAGCACTCATATTACTAGAACTTAGTTAGGGATGGGTAACCCTTCTGCTCATAAACCCTGTCACACTGCTGTGGTACCTGTTCACCGTGACAGTTTTGCCCCACTGTACTTTGCTGCTTTTGTCTGTGGATGCCTGGGGATGCTAATTGACAGTCTGTAGCTCAGATGGCTCTCCAGGTATTCATGTTACTAATACTGCTTAGGAGTAACTCCTTTTAAGCTAGATTTTACTTTCATGTTTGTTCTTGATTCTTCCTTTCCTTGTGGAGTTATCCTGAACAGTCAAGTGAACCTGAGCACTGAACCTAGGAGCAAGAGAATGAACTGAATGAAAAGGCCAAGAGAGCAAGTCCTTTTTATGTGACATTTAAAAGGACAGGGGAAAGTAACATTAAACAAGAAGATAACAAAATCTCGTGGTTTCCTTACCACTGGTCTATAGGGAAGTAGCAGGGACTGGCTGGGATTAAGCAGAGTTTCACCACCCCCATACAAAGTTTTCATGAAATGGATGGTCTGCATCCTTCTCTTATTCCATGTGATTATAAATCAAGAGTTTCTTCTTTGAAACCAATTGCATTTCATCAGTTTTAAATTAGCATGAGTGATAGGGGAAGTAGAGCTAGTAATTCTCAAAATATTAGTTATAAAATGAGTTCAAATGGTGGAGTAGTCTAAAAAGCTGGCATAGACTCCAATTAAGGCTGCTATTATAGAATAGAAAACATGTGGGCAGGATGTATTGATACTGGTGGCTTTGTTTTAGATCTGGTACTTAAAAAAGGAGGCAACAAGCAATAGCTGAAAAATGAGCTTTCTATATTGCTATTGATCTTTCTTTTCCAGCAGAAAGATAATTATACAATAGGCCATCTGAATTTCTACCACTGGATTGTTGAAATAATTGTAATATTAAACATTCTGCCTCAGAGTATGCCAAAAGGTCTTAACATATAGCTGAAGGGAAAATAGCATGCATTTGACTTTAGAAAAGTGTTCTGAAGCCTGAGGAAGTTGGTTTGTTTTATGTTTTCAAGGAGAGTGGTGGATTTTTCTGGTGTGATTACACTAGGCAAGTATTTTTCTCTTGAAATCAATGGAATTAAATTAACTAAAAATTGCCACTAATGTAATGGGTTTGCAGTTAAGGTATTTAGTTACGCCTCATCCTTGGGTGATTTATCAGCTTTCTGTGAGGGCTGCTTTGACACTGACTATTGAATTTCCTGTTCAGTTTGATCTAGAGTCAGGAATGAATGCAAGCACCAGCCCTGGCTCAGTTTCTGTAGGCAATTCTTCCTCAGCACATCCCAATGTCACCTGAAAACTCATTGTCTTAATCTTTACTTTTAAACCACCTCTTTAAATTGTAATTTCTTTGGGTATAATATTGTAAGGAAAGTCAAACTCCCTGAACAACTTGTAGTGAGATCAGGCTTTCTCAAGGAGTAATTTTTGTGATGATTTTGGTTTGTTTTTTTTCCCCTTGGAAGTTGACTGTGGGAGACAAGAACTGGTTTGCATACGATTTCTGATAATTTCAGTTCAATGTCTGGTGTTTTTACAGCTCATAACATTTTATGATAACAACCAACTGCATTTTGTATCACTGAAAGGAGAAAAATATAAATCAGTCCTGCTGTCTTCCATCAGCAAAAAAAACAGAGTGAAAACTGAAGTGCAAAGTAAAGCAAATAAAGTAACTTTTTCAGAATTGCTTAGCAAATACACAAAAGGCCTTAGGTTTCTGATCCTTATTGTAATGCTTTTCCACTGAAGTGCATTACTTTTTGAGTAGTGAGTCATCACTTGTGCAAAGCAAGGGAAAAGGAGAGCCTAAATGTATCTCTGTACAGTTCTCTCTTGTACAGTAGGCTTCTGTATTATAACTTACTATCTCTGACTGTATGGAAATGGGCAAATGTGAGTACTGTACATCACAGTCACCAATATTACACAGTCCATAATCTCCCTGCAGGAATATTCTGACTTCTGCTACTGATAACTTACTTGTACAGGTAGAAAGAATAGGAAGAAAAGTAGTTCTTCCAGGAAGAAAAATTTTAAGGGGTTCATGGATTGATTAATAAGCAAACAGCTGCTTTGTCTCAAAATGTCCACTGGCTCATAAGTCTTTAGCATCATTTCACTGTGTGGTGTTTTGCAACAGAAAAGCAGAATAAAACAGCAAGAATCCTTAAGAATATTTTTTTTTTTTGCCAGTGCTAACTCCTCTTTGCAGATTGCAGACCAAAATGACAACTGTAGAAGACTGAACCAGTGGGGCCATTATGAGTCAAATTCTGTTCAAGATGTTGATGGATCCTGTGGGCCAATCACCATTTTGTTATTAAATGTGTTCTCTCATCCAATGAATACATTCTGGAGGAAAGTGGCATAAATTTTAATATTTTGCATAGAAAGGACTTAGACTGTGTATCTTGCTCCCTCTTCATTATTATTATGTAACCAGTCAGGTTAATTCCTGTAATGGTGTCCCTGTTGCTAATGTTATTTGGTACATGAGAATCTTGGGGAAAATGGGAGTTAGCCTAATGCAAATAACAAAGCAGTGTGTGACTGGACTTCTTTTCAAGGTCTTCAGCACAGTGCCTGGTTCCTTAAATGCAGGTTGTCTCTCATATTTTTAATGACCAAGGAGGGGAAAAAGTTTTTTAAAATATCAAACAATTTTAGCTGCTTTATCAGTTAAGTTTCCAAGTGGTCTCAGACAAGTGAAGTACACTGAAACATGTGATGGCTGTTACTTGAAAGAATTACATATACCTTCAATATCCTGCTTTCTGTCTGACAGCTATGATATGTCCTGTGGAAAACAGGCTGGATAGTTTTCAGTCGTTATAATCTGACTTTATAGTGGTTTTCAGCAAGAGGGAAACATTTTATTTTAGGAAAATAAATGCAGCCTCAAAACCTAACAAAATATAATTTCCTAGAGGAACTGATAAGTGAAGAGGGATTTAAAACCCTTCCCTTCCACAAGAATAATAAGAGAAAAGTAGGAAAAGTTCCCAAAATGTCTGGGTTACTGCTCTTGAGAGATATTTGGTAAGATGAACAACTTTCCCATGAAACATACAATAGAAAACAATACTATTTTTGTTTTAGAGTTTGTGGTTTACTTTGAACATTGCTGTTGCATTATAATTTCAGAACTGTTTCTTCCCATAGACTTTACTAGTGTACAATAAATTGTATTACTCTAAAAAAAGATTCATTGTTGGTTCTCTCTATTTTATTTTTTTTTAAATTCTAAATTAGGATGTTTCCTGAATCTCAGAGAGTCTTTGGTTATCCAGAAAACTGATAGAACAAAAGTCTTTCAGAACAGTGAGGGAGAAATGAATGTGTTGAATATAAGAATATAAGTAGGTACAATCTGCTTCAGATCTATCTGCTTAAAAGCAAGGAGGTTAGTTTGGGTCACCCCACCATTTTATAAAGCAGTTTCTTTGCACCAATGGCTCAGAATGCAGACAGGTCACTGATACACAGTGTTTAATCATCCAAACCAATGAATAAATTATCGTAGTTGTTATTCAAAACATGTGAGGTTTTTATGACATATGCATTGAGAGTCCTTTACCTATTACTCTTTCATTTTAGCTGATCCTTCCTCCTAACCTTAAGGTTGATGCAGACCCCTTGACCCTCCAAAAACATAGAGAGTTCCTGCTGACTGAGTAACACTGGTGCCTGAGCAGTCCTGGCTTCTTTCATTAAAAAATTAAATGTTAGCAGCATTTCCCTTCGTCCTCCACTCAGCTCTACTTATGTAAGAGGTAATCATCATGAGTCTGCCATGGCTGAATGTTTACTTAGCTCCAGCAGCAGCATTCTTAATTCAACAAAACACTTGAACATTAAACGACTTCTTAAGCCTGTTCCTATACGATAAAATACTTACGGGCTCATGTGGTCTTGACATCTCTAGAAACAGAAAATGAATTTTAAAGATGACTTGGGATGTTTTGTATCTCAAGTGCAAACACTGAAGGAGTGTTTAATCCCCTAGTGACCCATGTATGGTGCTGGTCATGATAAATTTCTCCCTCCTCCCCAAATATAACAATACTTATCATTATGCTCTCCCTTCCTCTGAAGAAATACCTCCTTGATATTTCCTTTTGCTTTGTTGTGCCCTCTCAGGCTCGCAAAAGCAGCTTTCTTGCCCACTGCCCTTCTTTTTCCCCTGATGTGTGTACACAGATCCCTTGATGTTTGGAGGTGACACTGTATCTGTGTTGTATCCTGGTACAGATTTTCACTTGTTTAACCCTGATGTTTCCTACTTTACCATGTTCAGTCGTTATCTATAATATAGGCCCTGGTTTGGGGGTGAATTAGGGTCTAGTTCTGTGGTTATTAAAGCAAGAAAACTTTCAGTGCTGAACCCAGCTCTTTGTAGCTCTCTTAAAGCATTGTAAGAGACTTCTGGTGCAATGTAAAACACGTAAGTAAGGTTCAAGAATCCTGATTTAGTCTCATACAAAGCTGACTGCTCAAGTATTCCAGGCATGTGAAGATACTACTTCCCCAGGAAATAATTTATACAGCATTTAGCTCCCTGACAGTTAAAATATAAATGCCATGTAGGAAAAACCTTCCCTTCCACTGTGCCAAAAAACACCACAAATATGAAGTGGCCTTCTCTTAAAAACAGATGAAGAGAAGACAGCAAGTGCACTCCTTTTGCTTTCTTTACTCATTCAAGCCTGCTCTATTTTAAATGCATAAAGAGCCAAAGAAAATGGGATTAGATTTTCCAGTTACACACGATTTTGTCACTACAATTCAAGTAAACACAGCAGGAATGTGTTCAGTGCTGAATCTATGCTGTGAGTGTGAAGGGTTGAGACATTATTTTTGTCTTAGTTTGTGCCCCCTGTAGTTCCTTGTTAGGTGTTGTGGAGAGGAGTTTGACTGTTCTTCATGGCAACTGGAGGCTGTTTGTCAGCTCACCTATTTAAGACTTTAATAATGTTTTTATTCTTAGAAAAAGGCATTAGTATAGTCCAGGACTTCTTGCATTTGTTGTCTAGCATTCTATGGAGTTTCTGCTCTATTATTTAGCCAGTTTGTGAGTTGTAAATTATTTTTCTGCTTAACAGGTAACTTTTTTTTTTTTCTTGGAGAATTGCTCTGTGGTGTGTTTATGAAACCCTGTTTTTTTATTCAATGACCAAAAGGGAAAGGGAGTTCAACCTAGAGGCACAGTATAAATTTTATCACTTTTTTATTTTACCAAAATTTCTTCATAAAAAAACAGCAAGAAAAAGTATGAGATTCACCTGAAATGTCTATGTAAATCTTAATGCTTTATGTCTGAAACAATTACTTTAGTTAAAGGTTCTGTTTAAATGATGATTGAGAATAACCTTTACCTTAAAAATTAGTAACATATCCAAAATAAAACTTGTGTGTAAAGTCTTAGAAGTTCACTTTATCTGTACTTTAACTATCAGTCAATACTGCTTTCTGCACTGAAGGATTCCTGGCTTTTAAAAAAATTATTATTGTTAAAAGTTCTTTGCGATTAAAGCAAAATACCAGTTTCTTGTGGCTATTCCCTTCTTCAGTTATCCCAAATAAAGTCGATGTGAAATGTTTTAGAGAGTCAGCTGCCACTATGGTTTATCAGAGCCGTTTAAAATCTGGAGAGAATTAAACCAGAGCTAATTAAAGTGAATTGGCACTTGCATTCTTTCCTGGCCTGTTTCATTTTCTAGTATGTACACACAACTAAGCAAAGAAGATTTTAGGATGATAGTGTAAAGTGAAGTTTATCTCAAAGTCTTTGAGATATCTACTTAATACTAGCCAACAAGTACATTTTCTTGTGAGGACCTGTCAAACCTCAAAGAGTGTGCTACGACAAGGATGACCACTTTGAATCATGATAGTCAGGACGTGGTTGTCTGGTATGTCTGAATTGGCCTTTGAATGCAGAGTTCATTCCCAAATCCTGTGTGATGACCAGCTTTGAGCATGACTTGCTCCCTGACAATGCTGCTGTTAATCCACATATTTGTCATGCTGCTGTACTTGGTTTGTAGATCTTCCCACTGACCTTCATACAGCTGGTCATGGATCCTGTTTCTGGGCAAGGGTTAACACTTACTTCACCCTACTTTTCTGGCTTCCAACTCCAGCCAGCTGGTAATATAAGGAGAGCTGATTATATAGGAATCACCTTAAGATGACTTTCTGTTTTCTAAATCCCTTTTGAACCCTGTGGTCTTTAAGAAAGGTTACTTATATTCTAGATCCCTTTCGAAGAGATCACCCAAGCTTGGAGTTCTCTGTTACTTCTTGGACACTTAGGTTATAACAGTAATCCTAAATTTTACCTTTACTGCCTGTGTATGAATATAACCAGTTTCTGTAGCAAGAGTTCATGTTTTGAAAAAAAATAATGCATATGTTTTTACAAAATGCAGCACATAATCCATATGTGAGAGTACATGTATGAATGTATTCACACTGGTTGTTATTCATATCTCAAGTTACTTGTGAACTCCAGCATGTTTTTTACCATGTGGCTAAACTGGTGGTGTACTAATTTTAAATAATGCAGCATTTAGCAATAAATCATGATGATGGTGGATCTAGGGCACAGGACAGAGCTGCTTCTTTCCATAGGTCATGGTTTTTAAGAGTTCAATTATGCTGTTAGATATGCTGCCTTATGCATGCTCTGAAGTCAGCCATTTTTTCAGGAGCTGACACATATTGAGCAAGATGTATCTTTTTGGTTCCCATATGGATTTCAGGATGGAGGCTGATCATCATCGACTGTGAGACAGTTAATAGAAATGTATTAAAGGGATAATTCCTGTTCTCCCAGCTAGCTGGCCTTGGCCCTTTGGTATATTCTGCCCTGAGAAGACTGTCATCTGTAAACCTACTCTAACCTATTTCAAATGCATCTAGCACTGTGGAGGCACTAGCCCTGTGTTCCATGTCTGGCAGGAATGTGGAACAGAACTGGTGGAACATGGATCTTCACTGTTACCTATTCTTGTCATACTGTCTGACTGTCCCACCAGGGCACCAGGCAGATGGATGTGTGTGACATTCAGGGACAAAACAAGCGGAGTGAACTGTGGCAATACGTGGAAATATTACATCTTGTTTCCTTTCTCTTAATGGGAAGCACCAGTGATCAATCAGAGTTTGATGTCAAAAGCCACTTACTTATAAAAAACAGTTGTAAGGGGGACAAAGAGAGAATGTGCTCGTCAGCATCTTGTTTCTGTTGCTCTCAGTTCTCTGTCATCCAGCTACGGAACACTAACGACGAGCCTACTCCTAATGCTTTTTTTGTCAGTTATCCAGGCAATCAGAGCCAACAAATACTTTTTTTAAAGTAACAGACTCTCAGAAATGAATGCAAGTTTCGTCCTTGGAAGAGCAAAAGCTTTTCATTATGTTTTTAAAGCAAATGTCAAACATAAACTCTTTTTCATGTCCGTATAAGCCCAACAGGCATGTAATTCCTGCTTCCTGCCAAATCTGGTATTAACTGTGGCTATTACTTAGAAGAAAATTAAAACCATTTGGGTCTTTGTCCTTGAAGGCTCCCCATAAAATTTAAGAAGGCTCTCTGTAGATTTATTGCAATATCAGTTCATGGGTTTTCACTGCATCTGTGTATTCAGTATGGCATTTCAATGACAGGCTGATTGTGTTGTGGTCTTCAATGCAGTGGTCCAAGGGCATCAATTTAAGCCTATGCACAGTGGCACCAGAACCTAGACATGGTGGGTGTGTGTGCAGGCATGCATGTGTGAGAGAAAAAGAGAAAAGTGAGTTCAGCCTGGGGATTTTGACCTGTATTTCATATGGCTGTAATTTTGGTGGGTACTTAAACAAAGGGTTGTGTTTTTAGCCTATCTTTATGGTGTTTGGAACAGTTTTGTCTTGCCTTTGTGCTTGAGCAGGGGAAAGTGCTGCTTTTGCATGACTGTTTTTTATGGGCACTGTAAGAAGAACTATGTGGGAATTGTTTAGAGTTCACTACTTCACTCAGCTCTTTCAGTGCTGTGGCACCAGTGGCAGTACTAACTTGAGGGGGGCTGAGTCAGGCAGGGGGAAGTCTGGTGGCTGATCTGTTGCCCTGGGGTACCCTGATTGTAACTTTCTTATGTAGATTGAAGCTGAGCTTTGCAGTTATTTTGACAGATAAGTGTATATTCTGCTTATGTGGCATTTGACCTGTAACTTTTCACTGAGTCTGTCCTAACTTATTTCCCAATGACTTCTGGATAACTTTAGTTGCATGAAGTGTGTCCCCACCCAGGGAAAAAAGAGAATATGTTAGCTCAAACTGAACAAACCTTGCAGGATTTTAGGGTTCCAAGTTGTGGTATTTTGAAACCAGTGATCTGAAGGCAAAAGTTGTAATGTTCTTCACTGTGGAATCATGTTAGGCCAGTATGGGAATGACTTTTCTTTCCTCAGCCCTCATTTGTAAGGAATTCCTGTTTAGGAATGCATTTACACATGTAGTAAGAAGACTTAAGATGCAAGATTCTAGACTAAAGCAACACTGACAGAACCCTCCGAGAGTGCTGGGGTATCCTGTGTGTCACCAAACCACGACACTTTGTGGTTTTCCCCACAGAAAAAAGGAGCACAGTTTTAGTGTATTACCAGAAAAAGGAGCATGGTTTTAATATATCAGCTGGGATCAATGAATGCTTTGAATATCCATGAGAAGACAAATGGAAGAAAACTGAAAGCAAAAAGGTGTTTGCCTTACTTGCCTTACTTCTCCCTTGCAATCCATCAGGAAAGGACATTGATGCGAAGCGTTCATTAAAATGTAGAACTAATTGACCAGAATCAAGTGCTTGGTTTGATTGTGCACAGCCCCCATCTTGAGAGGCAGAGGATTTTTTAAAAGTGTGGAAGCTCAGCCTTAGGCAGCCCTGACTGGCATTCTGGCAATGCTTGCTTCTTCTTGGGTTTTGCAGCCCTATTGAAGTTGTCAGTGTAACAATATTGGAATATAATTCCAAAACTTAGCAAACCTGCACAGCTTTCAGCAATGTTGGAGAGCATTGGATGGAAAAATTAGTTGTGTGAAACTCACCAGAGAACTTTCTGTTTAAATTGTTTTCAACTTTCTAATTCCAGCTCTGATGGTTAGCTGCAAATGCCTATCTCACAAGATTTAAAACTATAATCTTAACTTTTTTGCTGAAACATGGTGAGAATCAGAAAAAAAGGGTAAGAATGATGAACGTTGCTACAGGTTTGTGCACTTCAAAGCAGTATTGGATTTACAGTGGATTTAACAATTTTCTTATAAATATCCATATTCTCTGTGTTGCTTCTACATACTGTAGAATTTTATGTATTGCACTTTGTTACAAAAATTAAAAGCAAGGAATATATGAATAACAAGAATCCTTGTTAATACTGCAGATGTTTTTCAATGCTATCTTCAGTGTTTTGATTATTTATCACCATAACTTTTTAAAGTTAACGATCTAATTAATTTAATTATTGTCTTCAACACTTTTGTATCTCAGATCTGACTGCAAACTAAAACCTGTCAAACACTGACAGGGAAAACATGAAAAGTGCATTTTCAGTCCATGTTTACCAAGAAGAAATATTTGAGTTTGGAGTTTGCAGTATGAAGCTGGGATCCACACTTGAATACACATTAGTTCACAGGGATTTGACACAGATGAATGGGCTGCTGGCTGATGCATTCTTGAAAATTCTCTGAATGTACATTTTTGGCTAATGATGGGTGGAGAATCACATTTTGCTCTTCCTGCAACAAGTCAGAAAAAAACTTGCCACAAGGCATTCTTTCTCTAAAATCCTATTGGCTGTTTAGGCCATTGTACAGAAACTGGGAGCCAGGAATAGAAAGAGAACTTTGCCAAGAAATCCTAAAAATGAAAAGCTGAAAAATATTACTGGTGTCATTTGGAAGACTTACACTTCTAATTACCTTTGTAATTGTGGCTTTAAACTCTGTGAAAATCAGAGTGCATTGAAAATCTTATTCTGAAAGTACTTGCAGATATTCTAATGTTTTCTAAAGTCTGCATTTTCACCCTCCACATGACTTTTGTCTGCTCTGTGTATGCTATTTTTCATGTATGCTCTTTCTTGTAGACTAAATATCGAGCTAATAGAGTGGACAAATTGCAGAAACGTTTACGGTGTTCAGAAAAGGACAATTCACGAACAATAGACTCCTTACAGGGACCTGATTTAGCCCCTCGTTGTGTTTTCTTTTTTTTGTGCTGTGTCAGTCCTTTGCATAAAAAAAAGGCAGCAATTGACAAACTTATGCAGCAACAGTGATCGCAGCCTTTAGCAGTGACAAAAAAGGGATGTATCATTCAGTGCTGAGGAAGATCTCTACATTGAGGTCATATGTTTCCTTATGACCCGGTTTTAGCTTAGCTTTTTGTTTTCTGGAGTATGTTCCAATTAGCGTGGTGTATAATGCCTACACCAGAATATCAGACTGACAAATCAAAAACCTCAGCATCAACATGGAGCAACAGGATGTTGGACTTTGTATCTTATTCTTAAATGAAACTACAGGAAAACCCTACTCTGACTCTTTGTGTTTTGGTGTTGAGGACACAATGGTTTAGACATCTAAGTATCTTCTACATGGTAATTTGTTGCTGCTATTATTGATAATAACAATAATTTTGAAATCCATCTATCCATCTTGTGGTCCTACCAGGCAAGAGAAACATTCTCTACGTGTTTGATCTGCAGATTAAAATGCTACTTGCCACATCAGTTACTACTTCATCTGTCCATCTTGCATAGCTTATAGCCTACTCTTTAGGAGAGACCTTTCAAATAATTTTCAAATTTCAGGTATATAGCTTAAGGAGCTAGGATGTCAACATCCAAAACCATGTTCCCAAAAAACCTCGCTAAAGGGCTGCCTTGCTGCTGAAGATAACTGGACTCAGTGAGTGCTTCCTTCACAGTTTTTGCAGTATATTCAGTCTTATAGCAGTGGCTAGATCAAACAGATCTGGTACTGTCCACATCATTAGTGGAATGACTTTGGGGCACAGTCTTTGCTTATGTGAGTGAGATATTTGTACAGGACCTTTTTGCCTAAGACAGAGCTTCCTCCCTTTGGCTGATTTCATGCTGTACATTCTTCAAAGGCACACAGAGATTGGGAGGATTGAGGATAAAAATATTGTACCCAGTGTATTTCCTGGTTGTGATATTATGGTGACTGAAAAAGCACCTCCAAGTACTAATTATAATATCATCTCATGGGCTGCTGGACTGTATTTTGAGGCACACTTATTCTGACTTCATTGACTGACCTCTTTTTATCAACTGGAAAGATGCCATGCAAAGACCTACACAAGAGAAACAAATGGCTTTAGGAAAAGGTATAGAACTACATATGGGATTATAAGATGTTTTGCTTTTCTTTTCAATTGCACATAAAAATGTTTAACTGGGACACAACCTCATAAACTATGGAATATATGTGAACCTAGTTCTCACAATTGAATACCATGCAGAGTGTGGGAAAACCAGAAACTTTGCTCTAGAGAGAGGCTTCTTCTGAGCCAAATGGATGACATCTGAGACATCAGATTAATGTGCAAGAGGAGGAAAGACTTGATGATTACAGTGTCAGATGCACACAGTTCTCAGGACATAGCAGAAATCATAGGTTGCAAACATAATTGGCAGAGTGCACCCAAAAGTCAGGTCACAGGCAGATATTTTCATTCTGTGCAAACAACATGAGGCTAACCGGGTTTAGCTGCAGTACTAACCAGAAGGAGAGTTCAGGCTTTTAAAATTATATAGTGCTGTCAGCTGCAAAAACTGCAAAAGGTAACATCATGTCCTGCTTTCAGGGAGACTGAAGGCAAAATTTGGTGCATCAGTTTGCTGTTGTTTACTGTATTTATTGTATATTCTTGAAACATTGCCCTTGGAAGCTGAATAATCGATGTCAGCAAAGAAGTGCGCTGGCTTTTCCCCTCTGGCTTTTCCTGCCTCAGTGCAGGTTGCATACATTCTCCCAGTGTTGTGACCATCTGAAAGGCTAGGTATTTATAAAGGTACAAAAATAATTTTCAAGAAGAGATTTTTTTTTATTTTTTAGCCTTTGTCAAAACTATCTAGAAGACAAGTACGAAGATCAAGGGCAGGAAATCCTGACTCCTCCCCAGAGCAGCACATCTCTTCTTGGGTTGCTAGAGCCACAACATCAACCCCAGACCTTTCATTAGGAAAGGCCTGTCTATAATTGGTCCATGCCCTTCTGGTTGTTACCACTGTTATGGATCTGGATATCCCTGAATAGATGTGGTATCTATTCTATTTGCAGCATGCGTTGCTGGTACTGAAATTTTCCCATTACTGGAAAGGGTGTGTGGGTTGGGAAAGCTGTGTGTTCCTTGTGAAACCAGAGGGGTGTGGCAGTAGCAGCAATTCTGACCAGCATGGGTCCAGCACTAGGGCCAAAGTGGGAATCCCCACAATCAAATATGGCCACATGGAACCATTTGGAATTGCCATGCATACTTGCATCTGGAACGTATTTATATGTGCTGTGACCTCTTACTACATGATGCAGAAATTTTATTTTTTATTTATTTGCTCCCGTTTCTCCCTCAGATTCCAGATAGATGCAGCAGTGGGGGTTGGGGAGTTGAGAACCAATTAAATGACTATCCATCTAGTTGTACTAGAAAGCAGCAGGTGAAAACAGAGCAAATGAATTCTGAGAAAGACCTGCTCCTAACAAGTGGATGAAAGCAAGTAAATCCTAAGAAGAGTATGTTTTCCAACATTTCAGCTCATGATTAATCTATCATAATTAAGACTAAGTATCAAAAAGAAAAGTGAACAGCAGAGTTATTCTCATATAGGGCCACTGAAGACTGTACAGTTTTCCCAGCATTTGGGGGCTGTGGTCTGCTCTGATCAAACCCTACAGAAATGGTAGGTGAAGGGAAATAGCCATGGAAATAAATATGAAAGTCTTCTGTAGTTTTAATTACCTCTTATACATGGCCATGACAGTTTTGTCAGAGAAGAACAAAGAAAAATGATTCCCATTGATGCTTTCTTCCTACTGTTCAATTGTTCTCCTGTCCCTTGCAATGCATGCACCATTGTTAGGGGATTTCTGGTTGTGATGTACAAATGGGTTGCTATGGGAAGTTAAAAGATATCCCTATGAAACTGATTGTGGAGATCATGAGAGAAGTTTCACGGAAACTGTGATCATTTCTTCAAAGGTTGCCTGTTCCTGTATTAGGAGAAGGAAGGAGAAAAAAACTACAATGTATTCATATACCAGGAGGAATAAATGAGTTTTTATTTTTCTAACACTTTTTTATTACACATTTTTCTTTCTCTGAAATTATGTCTTATTCCAGCAGGCTTGAATTTTTAATG
This sequence comes from Climacteris rufus, assembly GCA_013398175.1. Taxonomy (NCBI): domain Eukaryota; kingdom Metazoa; phylum Chordata; class Aves; order Passeriformes; family Climacteridae; genus Climacteris; species Climacteris rufus. Next base: position 193,252 of record VZRZ01004300.1, on the reverse strand, counting down.
AAAAACCCTATTAATAATTTCCTTCCTTTTCAGTTGTTGCAACTGTACTCTGTGATTTACTACAGGAAGGGTATCTTATTTCTGACTTCCTGATCTGTCTGCAAGCAGATCTGGTGCAATCTGGTGCTGTCCTGAAAGTCACAATTTTGGTTGCTGGTCCACCCAGCCATGCTAAATTTATATAAACAAGTTTTACATATCTAAAGGTGCCAGAGAAGCAGATGTTTTATGTTTACTCAGGGTCTTTTGTCATCAAGGCATTAGAGAACAAACTTTACACATCCAAAGCCACATCCCTGTTTAAATTGCATCTATATTAGATTTGGTTAAGGATTACCCTTTGGTCAAGCAAGATATTTTACTGATTAAATTGTTGACTGGTAGCTGTGCAAGCAGGCTCAGTCCTGAGTCTCTTTTTAGCTCTCAACAGGAGAAACTGGTCTTTAGCAGATATTACTGTTCCCTCTGTTTTCTTCCTACCCCATGTGTGTAACAAAGCTGCTTCTTGATCACTCTTTTCCCTTTAAAGCTTCAGTGACTGGGAGAGAGCAATGAAGAGAGAGGGTAGAGTAATGGGGACTCAGAAGGAGGAGGCATGTTTGTGTGTGGAGATTCAAAGAGGAACGCAGAGAGCAAAGGAGATCTTGAGCAGGAAGGACCAAAAGTTGGATATGAAGGCAAGAGCTGCAAAGAAAAGTGGTGGAAAAGTGAAACAAAAATAGCTGAGGAAATTAAAGAGGGGGTGAGGAAGAGACAGGGAGATTGAGCAAAAGATGAAAACCGCAGAAAAGACAACTTAGCACAAGCTGCATAAATTTCTGTAATATGTATGTATTGGCTTAAAGTGATATTTATCCAGAAGTTAGGCATCTAGGCTTCCTAATTGAGTATTCCAGAAGATGATTTATTCAAACGATTTTATGATTGGCTACTGCTGTTTACTGAACACAGAGGGAGCTCAGACAGCTAAAACTTGAAGGCCAGCTTTTATGTGGCTCAAGTTTGGCAAAATTATTTCTACTTACTGTATTAGAGTTGGAATTTTTTTTTTAAACTGTAAAAGATATGGCTTTCTTAGAGATAACTTGGTGTTCTTACAGGATCAGGATGGAACTGTAGGTCAGCAAACTTACCTGGTGGGGAAGAAAAACGGTTTATGTCAAAATAATCTAGCTAGACGCTGACTTTTTTTTCTTCACCCATGTGTAAAAAGTATAACAGTGTTTGGTTTGTGCTCTGCTTTATCTATCACTGAAGAATGAACTCTAATAGCATTTTAGAGATCTTGCCAAATTGTGAGGGTGTAAATATAAGTATAGGAAAGGTCTCTGAGCACAGCACCTTAGAATGGAGATTAAAAAAATAAAAATTGTGATTATGTAAGAAACTTAATTGTGTTAATAAACTGTCCCAGTCCTCACACTTCCATAACAGAGACTATAAACCTGGGTTACTGTTATTCAATGTAAATTAAAGGATCTTATATGTTTCTTTGTCTTCTGACTTCTAATTATCTAGCAGCACTGAAAGCTATAGGCTTGTCTTCAGTTGAGAAGGGGAAAGTATTGCTTCAGATTCAGTTGTGGTAATCATGAATACTTGTGGGAAAAAAACATTGCTAATTGTTTTCAAGGGGAGAAACAAAGAATTTTTCACACACATGCACTTTTACCATGTTTACATATCTGTCTGTAAGTACAGGTGTTTCTTAGTCCTGTTGTTTCAAAGTAAAGTATTAGGAATTTTCTTTTTGCTTCCCTGAAAATGCCTTGAGTAGGGACCCAACAGAAAGTGAGTATAAATAATTTTGCTAAAATGCTGCAAGTAGTCTTGGGCACCTAGGACCATCACAGGATTTAGGTTCAATTGTGTACCTTTTTACTTGCCAAGTCAGAAGTAAATGGTAATGTTTGCCTCAGCTGTGCTAAGACAAAAAAAGCAATGTGGTTATTTTGTGTGTGTGAAAGATTAAAACATATGTAAAAGAGGATGGATATAGAATATTTCTATGGGAAATAAAAGGATTTAGCAGATAACTAAAATTTTAAATCGGAAAGAAGAACTACTTACTGGACTATATGGCCTTGAGATTAAATGCTTCATCTCCTTCCCTGTATTTCTGAAGACTGAAATGTGCAAATGAAATCAGCACAGTACATCCTGATACAGATAAGCCAAAAGCCTTTTCTATGTTTTCTGCATGACTGCACCTGTGCTTGGTGATTTTTATTATGAAGTCTGTAAAGAGTGAAATGTGTGAATGTGTGCTTGATGCTCCAGCTTGAAGCTTAGTGTAACCATTTCTCTGGATACTCCTGCAGCATACTCCAGTACTCCTTGTTCTATGTGTTTGTGCAGTCAGTGCCCTCATGCTAACTGAAGCTGTGGCCGTGTTTTCTCTTGCTCAGAACAAGAGAAAATCAAATTTTTTTACGACCATCTGTCAGGTGCCTATGCACTGACCTGATCCTAGAGAGAATAAAAATCTATTCGTTATTAATCAATTATATTTATTTATATACAAAACATTATCTAATTGTTTTAATGAGTTATTAATGATGAGCAGCTTTGTCCACCAGGGGTGTTTAGAAGCGAGCAGACGCTTTTTGCAGGGTTGGGGTGCCACCTCTCCCTGCTGTAGCGGGGGAAGCGCAGGCAGCGGCAGGGAGCGGGTGCTGCCGCCACCGGAGGGCGCTGCAATCCTCTCGCTCCATCGCCCTTCCCGGCACACGGCTGCAGTTCTGGGAAATACTTTGAAGTGTCAGGAGGAAGCTTGAAGTTTTAACTTTTTTTTTAAATACCAAAAGGTGTCTTCTCCTCATTTTAGGACTAATAAAGTAGCCTCTCAGTTTAGTTGTATTCCAGCATGCACATATTTACAAGGTTTCATCGTGGTTACCCGTGAACAATTTGTGACTTAATCCTCTTTCACTATTATTCCATCCTTAATTAACCATCGATACTTCTTGTTTCTCTCTATATACTTTTACATTCCTCTTTATCCTTATTTTTCAGGGTGACTGTGTATTATTTTATTTATTGTAACCAAAATAGAAGAGTAAAACCTTAACACAATCCTACCACCTGTATTTAAGATAATATTTATGTAAATCAAGAAAAGGCAATATTAAGGATGCCCATGCAAAGAAGCCAAAGGAAATCAAAACTGAAACCCAAACTCACCACCAAAAACAGATGCAAGTGTCTGTTCCTTAGGCCTATGCATAACTCTGTGATCTGTAGTTCGCCTAAATAAATTTGTAACCTGAAAAGTAAATAGTTATTTAACTTGAGGATTTCTCTACTGAAAATGGAAATGATTAAAAAAGAAAGTCTGGAATCTATCAGACCATAACCTGAAAGGAAATTTTATCAATGTTACCAGAAACAGAAATTTATGTGATTATTATTGCTCTTGTAATATATCCTGCTTTTGGTTACACCAAATATTTTTTTCTTTACCTGTGGTAAAAGCTGTCTGCACCTGAAAGAGACATCTCATTTACAGCTGTAGTGCAGCACTGATGGAAGCCAGGGAAAGTGACTCTGAATGGATTGCAAACACAGAGATATTCAGCATTCCATGCCCGCTTTCCTACTCTTTCCAGATTGATATTCCTGCTAATTTTTAACTTGTAAGCAAGCTACCTCCAAAAAATAATGTCACCTGATAAGATGACTTTGTTATATGTAGTGTGACATTTCCAAGCCTCTATTCTGTAATCTGAAGAAGTTGTTGCACATTGCCAATAAGCCCCTTCTAATCCCCCTGCTTGGGCTACCACGGCCATCACTTAACCCTCAACAAGTTAGTCTCCATCTGCTGGTTTCTGTAGATCTCTGCTGTATTTCCGTACATCTCTACATTTTGTATCTGTCTGTGAGTTTGACTGGTCCTCGATCCCACTGACACTAGAGAAGGAGCAGCAAAACATTAGAGGTTGCATGTTCATCACGGATGGAGAGAATCTTGTCTCACATGTTAGAGTATTTTTGTAATTAAATGAAATGAATGAGAGAAAAGCTGGTTTTTCCCTCAGGTGTGCTTGTAATTTGATGCTGTCCTTGGTCCAAGCAACACAGAAACATAAGTTGTGAAGATGTCCTTCAAAAGCTGTTGTTTAAGGCTAACTTCTGCTTAGAACATGAAGAAAAGGACAAGGGGGAAACTTTCACTAGTGCAGGGTTCAGTTAGAGGACTTTGGCGGTCTTAAAGATGCTGTCCCAGGATTTCACTCAGTGTGTCATCATGCCTCCAGAGGGAGAGGTAGTGAGGGAGGATGAACCCTTGTTCACCAGGAATGGGGTGATTACGGGACAACAGACAAGAGGGAGGGGGAAGGCAGAGGCCAAATATTTGGCAGGTTTGTGAAAGGCAGAACTGTTTTGTTGATACGTGTCCTTCTTATTGTCTAAGGACAAAGTTAAGGTTGAATTCAGCTGTGGCAAACACTGTTTTTCTCTTTTGTGCTCTAGATGCTGAAGCTTGTGTTTCTTACTGTGGTTTGGACTGTGGAGAGTCAATTAAGTGAATGGCCTTTGGTTTGGGAAAGGAGGAAAGAGAAGAAGTAATTGCATTTAAATGCTTTAATGTCTTGAGGTGAGTCTCTTGAGTGGACTCGTTGATGAACAAGGATGTGCTCTCATGATTGTATGGATGCAGGCATCAGCACAGTTTGCATCCTTGAGGTACCTCCTGTTTTCAGGAAATTTGAAGGAACTATCCAGGACTGAAGTTGCTGAGTTTGAAAACTGCTAGGAAAAACAATTAAGACAAAGATCTAAAGCAAGATGATTTTTGTACTCGCAAGTAATATCTACAAAACCAAGCTAAAAATAAAAGTAACAGAAACAAATGCACTATGCAAGGCCACCACAGCCTAATTTGAGGTTAGATGTGCTGCCTCACACTACACTTAGCTGTGAATTTTCAGCTTGTCAAGCATTAAACGAGAACATGTTTTATAGTGATTACTATAGTGCTATTACTGAAAGGCTTGTGGGAATACACGAACAGCTCCAGCCAAAGCTGAGTCAGAAAAACCTAGCAAATTTGCATGAGGGTGCTCTGTAACAGGTGTGTTTAAAAACCTCAGGCAGTTCTAATGTCGCTGAGAGGTACTTTTTAAGGGGAGTAAATACAAATTCAACACATTTCATGGTTTAACCTCAGCCAGCAAACAAGCTCCATGCACCTGCTTGCTCGCTCCGCTCAGCAGGACTGGAGAGAGAGCTGGAAGGGTAAAAGCCAGAAGAGTCGTGGGTTGAGATAAAGGCAGAGAGACAGTTCAACAGGGAAAGCAAAAGCCATGCACAAAACCAAAGCAAAACAAGGAATTAATTCACCGCTTCTCATGAGCAGGCAGATACTCAGCCATCCCCAGGAGAGCAGAGCCCATCACGGTAACAGTCACTTGGGAAGACAAATGCCAGCACTCCAAATGTCCTTCCCTTCCTCCTTTCTCCCCCCACTTTATTATACTGAGCATGATGCCATGTGGTCTGGAATATCCCTATGGTCAGTTTGGGTCACCTGTCCTGGCTGTGTCTCCCCTCCCAACCTCCCAGCCAGCCCCACATTCCTTGCCAGTGTGGCAGTATGAAAAAGAGAAAAGGCCTTGACTCTGTGTAAGCACTGCTCAGCAACAACAAAAACATCTCTATTATCATCTCTATTATCAGCACAAATCTAAAACACAGCCCCATACCAGCCACTGTGGAGAAAGTTAACTCTACTCCAGCCAGAACTAGCACACATCCTCTTTCATGATCATTAAACCTTTATTAATGTTAAATGTTTTTCATAAACAGTATTCAGATTACAGACAAAGTTGCTACTGCAGCATTTTTATCTCACTATAAAATCGTAAGTAATTTCACTCTGATTTTAACTGCTCTACCTGATTATTAGAGACAGTAAAGGAATCACCTCTTGAAGTTAGGTGCCATTTGACACATCTATCCCTTGGGAAAAAGAAAGCTTTTCACTGACAAGCTTGACACAGGAGTGGAAACTCCTGTTGTAATGGCCAGTATAACCTCAGAAATTTAGGATGATTTGGTTAAACATCTGAATAACCTTAGTAGAAGGGAAGGGCCAGAGATTCTGCCCTCAGAGTCACTCACTAAACGCACTCTTTTTTCAAGCATCAGCCATAATTCCCTGCATTTCCTATGTACTGAGAAAGTGAATGCTTTAACACAATACACTGTTGATTGTGTGCTTCATATTACAGACACTGATATATTGGCAATGGTTTCCCATGTAATCAACAGAGACAGAGCTATTCAGGCCCACTGTGTGCACCAGATGTCAGTGGCTAAATCCGTGTTGCAAGTATGGTGGTTTTTTTTTTTTTTTAATTGCTAAGGTACTCCTTTCTTTATTTTGTTATTTATAACTGCAAGCCTTGGTGAGAAAGAATATCTTTCTGTGTAATTTTAAATTATTTCCCTTCCTGTTGGTATTCTTTTTTTTGCACTGATTTAATTGTCCTATAACACAGCGAAGCACTAGGAACTTGTCTTGAATATATCTTTCCCTGGTGACTGAAATGAAAGGAAGCATTGTGTATGTGAGGCTATAGCATGAGTTGAATGGAAGGAGATGGTTTAAGATATGCAGTGGTGTGTCTCACTATGCATAAGTCATGTGCATTTGATAGCTGCCTGCAGAAGAAGGTGCAGATTATCTGTGGGACTGCCAGACCCTGATGTCAGTGTTACAGCTTCTGCCTGCACCACTGTGATAGCAGAAGTCCAAAGAGAGGTGGCACAAATTCTTCAAGACCAGAATGTCATCAAAATGTGTGCAAATTATTTAGACAACTTTAAGGACTTATTCTGAAGAAAGATGCTAGTGTTTTAATTTCTAATTCTAATTTCTGGAACTAGTGTTCTAGTTTCTAACCTGTCAGTTATTTTTGCTAGATTCTTTCCTCTCAATACTGGCAGAAAGTTTCTCTAAGGTATTATTTATCTACCAAAAAAACCCCCAAATAAACAGGAGTTAGCCCTATTGCTAAAATCAAAGTAATTGACATTTAATAGGAATTTAAAGAAATCTAAATTAAATATGAAATCTGATAATCTGGAGATTGTTCTAAAAATGGGATACAGAGAAGAAACTACAAACTTAGCAAAGGAGGGCGATTTAAAATGACTGCAGGTGCAGGTATTTATGGAAATAGAATGGCTTGAGTTGAGTAAGAGGGCAGAAAATGGATAGAAGCTAATGTAATTCTGCTTTATGTGATACCTAGAGTTTATGTGCAAATACTCTGATGGCAGAAAGGCACCCCAGGTTCTGAGGGCTACAAGCCTTGCAGATTGAGAAGAAGCCAGGAGTGGATCCCACTTAGGATGAACTGTGCTATTAAATAAAAGAATGAGCACATTCATAGTTGATAAAAAGGTGACACCAGCAAGTGTAAAGCAAAGCAGGCACTGTATACATCAGCTGTAACAGCAGCTACCTATGTGGTGATCGAGGCTGAAGATAATAAAACGGTGCTATAAATAAGGGAAAGTAGTTAATACAGAAGAAATAAGAATCAGTACTAATCCCAATAGTATTCATGGTGGAAAGGACAAAAACTGTAACAGGACTTCCACTAGAAATGAAAGGGTTTTTCATGGGTAAACCTTAATTTCAAAGCATAGCTCTCTTCGAAATGGATTTATTACTCAATTGTTCCAAACTAGTTATTTATGTGATTCCCTAATTTCTCTGTTGAGGTTCTGAAAAGGGGACAAAAATTCCTATCTCCAAAGTTTTGGAAAGTATTTTAGTGGTAAAATGAATATGTATTGTTACTCTTAGTAAGGAGAAGGCAGTGGCTGACAGGATGGGGCTTATAATACCTGAGCCTATGCTAGGAAAAATTGTTACGTATACTTGTAAAGGCAGTCAGATGCACTGTATATCACTGTCAGTGACAGCTCAGCAAAAAATAGCAAGATGTGTTGGATGTAAGAATAAATACATGGATTTAATTATACCTGAAGTCACAGGTATTGTGATAAACTGTTACACAACTACGACCACCCCCCCTTCTAAAGTAGCAAGGGCTTAGCTGTAAGCAAGCATTGTTACCTCATCTATGCAAAATGAACTGTGACCTTAACACAGCTCTTGCTGAACAGGTGTCTGGTTTGAGTGATTCTTGTAAACTCAAACAGAAATGCAGCTTATTTAGCATTTCTGGCATTTCATCTATTTCATCAAAATGGACAGATGAAGTTGAATTGGCTGTATATTCAGTCATCTTGGCTGTTGGAAGCCTGGGCCAAATAGTTGTGGGGTACTTGTACTATCACTGCTGATTAAACTCAGCCCTGGGATCTAAATCAAGGAAAGGAAAGTAGCCTTCCTTTGAATAAAGGCATTCTCTTTCTTAACTTGAATTTAGTTTCAGATATATCATTACCAAATATCGAACATGAGATCTCCCCTCCACTCCTATACCTATAAATTACAGAGCAGTAGTTAGCAGAATTCCTCGGGGCACAAGAGTTAAGGTTGCATGATGTGCATGCTTGAGGTTTCTGTGGCAACATTTGCAAATAATAAATGTTGTGTTTTTATCTTATTTCCTTTGGGGAATATTTTTTGTGTAATTTGGTTAACTGATACATGGATTATAAGTGTGTGCCTGTGTGTGTGTGTATATAAATACATACCCACAATTATCCCCAGGCAGAAATATGAATAAATTGCTAAAGGTCAACAGTTGCCTTGTTGCTGAGCCAGTAGTAAGAGGCTCTCTCTTGATAAGCCAAGGAATATGTTTTCTTAGTTATGTTCACTCAAATAAGCTAATCAAGTGTGAGAGAAGAGTCCTCTTGAATTTTAAGGTGCTAACTAACATATCTTAAAGACGTCTGCTGCTCATATTTAATGCTGGCTCCAGGGACCTGCTCGAGGCCACTCAGCGTTATTCTGGGAGTGACCCTGGTTTCCTGGGGGCTGCAGCTTGCAGTTTCCCCAAACACAGGGCGTCCTCCAGCAGCTCATTTTACATTCTCTGCTCTGTATAATTGCCTTAAACTAAGACAGGTGTCCTGATAACTTGGCTTCAGATGTTCTGTGAAGCTATAAACACAACATTAGTTAGAGCATAGTGCTAGTAACACCAAAGTTGCAGGTTCAATCCCCGTATGGACCATTTACTTAAGAGTTGGACTCAATGATCTTTGTGGGTCCCTCC
>VZRZ01004300.1:105518-175356 GCA_013398175.1 Climacteris rufus | reverse complement strand
CGGGCGCCGGGGCCCCGCGCTGCCGCCGCGGAGCGCCTGAGGGCGGGAAGGGCGCAGCTCCCGGCGGTGGGGCCGGGCGGGGGCTGGGGCAGTCCGTACGGATCGGGAGCGCCGTCCCCTGGGACAGTGTTCACGAGTTGGCGTTACCGGGAGGGCAGAGGTGGTGGAGCGCCGCCGCAGGGGAGGCAGGATGGCGCCGCGGCTGAGGGCCGTGCCGCTCGCAGGCAGGCTCCCGCTGAGGGGCCGGGAAGGCGCTCCCTTATCTCTGTAGCCAAGCGAGGTCTTTCGTGCTGGGCAGCGGAGTGGCCGGGCAGGCGTTTCTCTCTTGCAAAGTTACTGAAACCTGTGGGTTTGTCAGGGAGCGGGACCCCCGGGCCGGGGCTGAGCGGCCCCCACGCTTGGCTCCAAGGTTCGCCGTGCACGGACAGCCCTTGCTGAGGCTGCCCGGGAGCGCTGCAGCGCATCGGGGTGTGTGGTACATGGTGGTGTCTTTGGTACCCACGCAGAGCTCTCCCGATCCGTTCGGAACAGCTTCTGAACTCTTGGCAGTGTCTTGCCATCACTGGCTAAAAAGTTGCTTGAAGCTTCCTGGTGCCTTTGTTAGATAAATGATCCTTACTGAGGATGGAGATTCAGGATCTTTGTGTGTCTTCTGACAAACGTCCAGGTCATAAACAGCTTTTGGCAGTGGTGCTGGTCAGTAGTGCAGGCTGGATGGCACAGGGTCCAGAGCTGTGATCCTCCAAGTCGGGATGTCTCCTGAATGGTAAGGAGTTGCACCTTAACTAATATTAGTCAACAGAGTCACATTTCCAAGCCTAGGATTAGGTGAGAATTACAGCATTTTCTCTAATTTGATTTTTTTAAACATTTTTGAATGCTGCATACGTGTTAAACAGCTTTTTTTTTTTCTTTCTTTTTTTTTTTAATGTTGAGCAGTGCCTGGTGGTAGTGATTACATTTGAAAGTGCGGTGTTTACTTTGTGCTAGGTATGAAATGAAACAGTGGCAAGAGCTACAAGGGCTTTTTGTCTATTTTATGTGATATTTGATAGGAAATTTCTGTGTGCTGCTCAACTTTGACTGATTACAGATGTCTTAAGCTGGCTAAGTTTTAAAAGAAGCTGCTGCAGTTAGTCTAGTTTATTGTATAGAAGGCTAAGCAGGACTTTGGTGGAAACTAATAAGAATCTAGATGAATTTGAAGCTGTGAAAGAGAACCTCTGAAGTGTTGAAAGTAGTGAGTTTTTCATCCTACATAGTCAAAATTTGCTTTTTTTGGTGTAACTAAATTCATTGCTTTAATAACTAGTGTTTATTGGAAAGGTTAATTAGTCATTTAATTTGTTGAAAGGACATGTGCTCATGAATCAGTGCCATGTTGCCAAGAGTTTTCCATGAGTTAAAACATTCTGTTTCAGCTTAGATGTGTTTATGTGCCACAGGGAATGATTAGAGAAGGCAGTGGTCACAAGTGGTTTAATCAGCGTTCCTTGCAATCTCTGTTTTCATCCAAAGTACCTTTCTGCAGGTCACACTTTGTTTTACTGAAACAACTGTGATATTTTGGGATATTTTTACTATTGGTGTTACCTTCTTTGGCCTGCTCTTGTTTCCTGGTCATTCAGAAAATACTTATATCTGGAACACAGAACCCACAACAGGGATCTTTTTCTTACTATCTCTGGGCTGCTTGCAGAGTGGCATGTGAGTCCATTCCTCAGGCTCCTCTGCCTCTGACTATAAGCTCTGTGGCTAGCAGAAGATACCCTTGAGACAATGATATATCAATGCAGAATATTGGAAAAATACAGCAATTTCTTTTGCATTAGACAAAGCTGATGGGGAGTTTCTTAATCTCTTTTATCTGACTTTCCTTTTCTGGAAGTGACCATAATGACAGAGAATGACTTGGTATTTTTGAGAGATGGGTGGTGCTTATTTGGGTAAAACTTATTAGTATAATTATCTGTGTGTCTCCTAAATATATGTTCTTTAGTAAAAACAGAGATGGTAACTAAAATAGCAAGCAGTTCTAAAATTGCAGAACAGGTGTAATGAAGGAAAACCAATACAAAGAAATTAATTTAGAAGTCACTAAAAATACTGTAGAAACTTAATGACTGGTTAGGCATTTAATATTAGGGCTTATAGTTCAGTTTTATTCCTAGTGAGAATTTCTAGTGGTGTTTTTCTGGCTGCCAGTTGAAGAATCAGATTGTTAATTCATTTGCATGGTGGAAGTATCTTCTGATCCTTACTGAGTACCTATTGAGAATCTACAATTCCTCCTATAGGAATTAGTACTGAATGTGCCTTATCCATCAAATTCACAAAACTTGTCAGAACTTTACAGCTTTCTTTTTTGCCACAATTTTGTCCTTCAGGTGCAATTTAAAATATTGTATGGGTTGGTTTATGCCCTCATTCTGGCACTGAGTCATGGAGCAAAATCATGAAGATCACAATGGAAGTGTTTAGCTAGATATTAAGTAAGGTATTCATGTTGATGATTTAAGAATGAAAACGTGTTGTTTGAGTGAAATGGAGCTGTACAGAAATCCTTGTTGTTTACCATCCAGGGATGTCAGACCTTTGTAGCACTAGGGTTGATCTATAGGTTAACCTGACCAGCAACAAGGAAGTGAAGCCTAGAAAAGAAGAAGCTTTCCAAGTGAAGTTAACATTATTTCCTCTGTCTCCATGGAGAGGGCTCAAATGCAGGACTGAAAGTAACCAGAAGTTACCATAGCCTAATGAGAGTCTTTGTATCAGCATCACGCTGGAGCAATTATCTTGGAAAATACCTCTTGATGGAGACTTCCAGCTATGAAGGAACATGTGTGGTAGGAGAGGTGGGGTACAGGGAGCGAGTGATTCAGCCTTTTTTTTTTGTTGTTGTTATTTGTTTTGATTTGTTTGTTTGTTTTGTTTTGAGTTTGGTTGGCTGGGTTTTGGGTTTTTCATTGTGTTGTTTCTCCTGGCCTTTGTGGCTGGACGGTGAGAAGCAATCCAGGTGACTGGACAGCCTCCCTGAAAGTTCGTTTGGTCCTTGCTTAGTTATTTCTTACTCAGCAGGCCTGGAACAGGGATTTGTATGTAAGTATTTGCAGGTGTTTAGCAGCAAATTATTTCAGTGAGGGGTAGAGAAAGCAAACATCTGGGAAATGTCAAAGCTTTTAAAGTTTTGGCAGGCCAATGTCCCCAAAGTGAAGCCTGCCATTTGATGATGAATAAAAACTGAGTTTCAGAAAAACAGCTTGCAAGATGATATTTTGCACCTAGGCATAGAGCAGGTTGCTACTCTGCTCCTTGCAGCACCCTTTGCACTCTGATAGAAGTTTACTTCATTGCAGTAATTTTGGCTTTTAGAATTAATCTTTCAGGGCAGTGCTTGGGTTGACAGAATAAACATAATAAGCTACTTCTGATAAATGAAAGTCGGAGGTTTTCTTATATTTATCTTTATGGCAGTGTGAGGGAGTCTGCAGTGATAATGGTAATGCAATTCATGCATGCAAGTGCCCCTTCACCCTTTTTTCCCCCACTTGATTCGGTAGTCTTCTGTATTCATGTATTTCACCATGTAAGTGTGCTTTTAAAATTGCTGTTTTTTTCCACTGGCTTTGCATACTCCAGACTTGTGAACTTCGGGAAAAGAGTATAGCTGTTCTGTGCTTGATGTATTAAGCCAGAATTTTCGTAGCCTGCAGGGTCTGTTGTAGTGATCTGCCAGTGCTAGGAAATTAACATTGCCTTGCTTCACAGGGATTAGGTGTCCACCTTTGTTTTTTCTTTTTCTCCCGATCCCCTCTCTCATCCTCCCACCATGCTGCCATCTAATTACCCTGCGGGTACAGACCTGTGTGATAACAGAATTGAGATGATGAATTGCTTGAGGCCTAAGGTGGCAGATTGATATGCAGCAATCCAATGGACAGATGTGTTGATGCAGCCTGCTTTCAGTGTACCTCCACTGAAAAGGATCTGAGGAAATGAAGCAGCTTCAGAGACAGAGGAAGGGAACATGCTGTTGTATCTTTGTAGTTTTGTTACCTACATAGACACTCTCTTAACTTTGGGGATGGCAGAAAGAGGATGTTAATCCATTTAGGAAAATACTTATTTGTGTTTTGGGGAATGAGAAAAAGAATGGTGGTGTTTGAAGAGCAGTCTATTTTATTTTATATATTCAGGAGAAACCTCTTTTTTTCTCCCTGTTTGGTCAAAGCTATATGCTTGCAGACACAGTGAGAAGGTGAGTGATTGTAGACATATTATTTTACTTTCAATTAAAATGCTGTATTATTGTTTTTCTTGAAGGAGATCATTTCAGTTGGGGAAACTGTAGAATCCTGTGATACGAGTTTCTTTTCAATACAAGGAAGAATGTACAATAGACCATATATAATACTTTTAATGTACCATACTGCCTTCTTCTACCTTGCATACCATTTCTCAGATTCTAAGCTTTGTAAGCACATTCTCATTGATCAATAGAAAAAGCATATTTACAGCTCTCTTTTTAGTTGAAGTTAAATGGGTTGGCTTCCTTCTTCCATAGGTCTTTCTGTACTTGTTCTTTTTCTGCAGCTAGTACTACAAAAATTCTTCTGAGGAGGCAAGGTAAAAAGAAACCAGTAGTGTGTAATTTCATGAGGGGTTTGTGTAATATTGTCTTGTTGGATACCGGGGTCCCTGCTGAAATATTTTCTCTATCAGTGTTTCTTTGTGTCGTATAAAACACATTGCACCTTCTGTCTTTCAGCAGACAAAATCTTCAGGGTTTTGCAAGGCTTCTTGTCCAACATAGGACATTTTTGTGTCCTAATCATCCTTATTCATCTCAATTAATGCATTTTGAGGCTTTTTTTGTGCCCTCAGGTTTCTTTATCTCTGTTTTAGTGATCCAGCAGGTTGCTCCAGTTGAAAGTGACCCAGAGGACACTTCCATCTGCCTTGCCACCTGTTCTCTGGAGCAGATGAGGAGGGCCCATAGGGCTGTGTGCTACACTCTGCACCTCCTTTCGTGCTGCTGGTCAGTGTCAGGGTGCTGCTGTTGCTTCTTGTCCTTGTAGAAGTGGCTGTATCCTCTTTCTCCAGTCCTCTGTCAGCAGTAGTGTCAGTGGCTCGGTCTCCTGACAAACCTGGCTTGTTTTCCTGTCTCAGGGCAGTGGCTGGCTTTGTAGTGGTTGGTGGAGTTAGCTTGTTGCTATTAGACAGATAAGTTGGTAGTTAGCAGCATGGGGGAAATTGAGGGCAACTCACTGTGAAGGAGGAGGGTAAAATTGGTGTTGGAATCTGAGACTAGACCATTGTGGTAAATAATCCAGTATTCACAGAGCCAAGAAGAGACAGACATCGCAGCACTGTGTTTGGGGTGCTCATCTGCAATCTGGAAGAAAAGGAGAGAAGAAGCCTGAAGCTGAGCCTCCCACATCAGAGGAGAGTGTATGGCTTAGAGGTCCTATGGTCTTACCTCTTTGTGTGCTGTACATGCAGATTATCCCCTTCCTGCTGCAGTGCTGTAGTATGAAGTGCAATTGCTGTAACAGGAGAGGCAGAGAGACTGAGACGTGCTCTGGCTGGGCATTCCCGGGTGTTTGGTACCAACCACAAGCTAATGGATGACTCCATTAGAGGTTTCTTCCAGAGCTGGGTGGTTTGTAACCCTTTGCTTTGGTAGTGTTGGGTTCTGTACCACATTGTGAGCATCCTTGTTTTCTGCCCTTCATGGAGCTGGTGAAGAGGGGGACGTGATCTGTGTTCCACAGCCTGGTATGACTTTCCCCCTAATTGTAAATGAGTTAGTCATGGAAGCACAGCTTGTGTGCATGCAAGCTTTTGTTTTGTCTAGCTTTAAAGATGAATGAGTGACAGTGACTTGTTACAGGACACTTTTCTAGCAGTCAGGGTCCTGGAAATAGTAGCTCTGAGAGGAAAGAATATCTTTGTGGGTATTGTGTACTTCTGGGAACATCTAAATTCCTGAAAATATGTGTTAGTTTTTGTTTACCTGGCGGATCTGAGCCTTTCTGTAGTGTTTGGAATTGAAATGTAATTTTTAACAAATTGTTGATATTGTATGTCTGCCACGTTATGGGTAATTTGCCTTTTTTTGTTTATTGTATATACACAAAGAAACTTTAGCTGCCTGAATTTTGGTAACAAACTGTTCCCTTTGGCTTTGATGAATGAGTTGTTACCAGGCTGTAGCTCATAAACACATTGTCTGTTACAGTGGTCAAGAAATGAGAACATAGGTCTATGGTTTAATTATTTGATTTTAGTTTGTAATCAATTTAATTTGCACTTGAAAAACTTCTGGGAACACTTCCTTTAACAACATGAAGTATTTCACTAATTTATAAATAAGCCATTCCTGAGGCATGTTATTATTTTTTTTTTTGCAGTCATTCAGGTATTCTTGCAGCTATCAACCACACTCAGACCTTAGGATTATTTTTATTTTCAGTTGAGATATATTCGGTTTGAAAGACGAAAAGTCAAGGATAAACTGTTACTGCAGGTTCTGAGAAAACTGTCATTTCCAGTGGCAGTTTCAATAGGTTAGGATGTCTAAGATCAAACTCTGGGGGAAAATGTAGGTTTTCACTAATAGATTGGATTTTAAGTAATAAATGTTTAGATTAGTAGATTTCATTTGAACCGCTGAGATTTTATTAGCATGTATCTTAAAATTCCTCTCTTTTTTCTCTGGTCTAGCCCAAATATTGGATTTTTTTGAGCTGTAAGGTTATAAGCATCTAAAAAGCCCTGCTATCCTATCTTAGCTGCCCTTGCTCTCTTTGACTATGGTTTGTTGAAAGAAAAATTGTGTTTTTCAAATATGAGCAATATGCACGTTTTAGAAGTGCATCTTCATAAATAAAATATAGCAAGGAAATATGGGCAACTCTTACACACTTTGTTTATAAGTCATGACTGTAGAAAGAAATTATTGACAATTCTGTAGTTGTTTTCAAAGGAGTTGCATGTTTTGTGCTTTTTGTAACCTCACAGGGGTTCCCTTTCAGCAAATATTCAGCAGTGGCCTTGCTGCAGGTGATTCCAGCTGTTCTGTGTTATTTGGAGAGCTTTGTGTGTTCTACAGTATTTTATGGATGCCAATGTTCTCTTAGCTAATGTCTTTCTGTCTTATATACTGTGGTTATATGAAATACTTTGGTGCTGTCCTGCCGCTCCTTTGCCTGCCTGCCTTCCAAAAGCATACTTAAATGTGTGAGCTTGAATCTTATGTTAAGATTTGTCTGTCTATATTATATTACTTATGTGTTTCAAGATGCTTAATGATGGGGCAGAGGAGGAAATAGGTTTAATTCTGGCTTGACACTTAATTTTCTACCATAGAGTTCTCGTCTTTTGCATCTTAAAAATTCTGCCTTTTCAGTCTAATATTTTGCTTTCACTTCTGTGCTGCTTTCTGGAATGTACTTAATTTGTGATATTTTCTCCCTCCTCTCCCCCTCTGCTTTGGTAAGCACCGGACTTTTCTCCAAGGAGTGGCCTTGCTGAAGCACAATGGTTTTATTGTTAGGGTTGATAAAGTGCACCATGGGATTTATAGTTCTGTCTAGGAAACAAATCTCTAGAGGAGTTATGCCAGAAGCCAGTTGCAACTCCATTCCCCAGGAAGTGCAAGAGTAACATGTTAAAATTTTTTGGCTTTTGCTGAGAGTATTGTTTTGTTAAATACCTGCTTTCTCTGCTGTGCAAAGGTACTTTGAAGAAAGCTAATTTTAAAAAATGCAATTTTAACTGTTTGTTTCTATGTAATTGAAACACTTGGACTGTTTCCTGTGTGTATGCACGCTGTTCCTCTGTTCTGTTTTGAAATGCAGATGCTCATTCTGTCCTGAGAAGATAATAGCTGTGCTTTTTGTATGTTAGGGTCATGATGCGTGTCGACAAACTGAGCTTTCCTGAAAGATGGATACTAGTTAATGAGGCACTTCAGCTTTCATTATGGCCTGCAAGAGATGGTATAGCACTTCCCAAGAAAGAGGATTGGGGGCTAATTGGGACAGAGTGGCTATGTTCAGCTCTGACATCTGGAATCTGCAAGTGCAGAACTACTGGGGAAAAGCAGGACTGAGACATTGATTCACCATCTAGTTTAAGACAATGGTGTCAAAGTGGTCAATGATGGCGTGGTACAAGATCATGTGTTGCTAGAAGGGACTGATAAATAACCAGAAGAATCTTTGAGAATTGTTTTCTAATGGTTTGTGCTCGTTTGTGAAGAGAAAGGCCCCTAGTTCAATGAATTAACACTTCATGTAAAGACCCAGTTGTGCTGAGTAATGCCTTTATCTGTGTGCTTTTAAGTGAGACTGCATTCCCTGCAGTTACGAAATTCTGTGAAAACATACTTCTTATGCTTAATTCAGAAAACATGGCTAGGCTGAACTGGAATGAAATGTGAGTAAAGGCTTTCCTTCCTTTTAATAGATTTTTTGATTTGGTTTCATTATGTTTTTAAAGAATGTGGTGACTAACATGTGCAGCACAGGACTAAAATGCAAGCAAAGCAGACTTTACTGTCACATGTTCTTGCTGTTCTGAATCATTCTGAGACAGTCATCACAAACACAGCTTGAAATGGAAAATGGTGTGAAGGAAGAGTGCTTGACACAGCCTCCTTGAATCCATTTTCTGTCTTTTGGGATTTGATAACTGTTACTACCTCTTACAAATCAACTTCAGTTTCTTGCATGTCATTTGCATCGTGATGCCTGATGTTGTTTAACCAGGTGGCATTGTGCATCCTGCTCAGAGCAGGGCTGTGGGTGTTGCTGCTGTGGAGAAGTTTTCAAGGAATAGATGCTTCCTTTACCGTGGTTGTAGAAGGAGCATTGGCTGCATTAACATTTTTTGGGTGTTCAGTTTACTTGCTTTGGCTTAAGCATGTGGGTGCTGTTACAGTTGTTTGTAGTGTTCTGGAGACCTGTAGAGCTGAGAAGGGAAAAACATCTCAAAACAGTTGGAATGTTCAAGCAGACATGTTTGTTCACTTCGTTGTACTTGAAGTGGTGAGAGAAATGAAGCATGTATGCAGAGCAAATCAAGGTTTTCCTGTGAGTCATGAACTATCTTTTGACAGTTCTCAGGAGTGGTGAGCTTGCTCCATTAATTTTTTAATGACACCAAACTGGGCACCAGTTTTAGTTGTTTATTATGGCCATGAAATTTTCTGTACATGCTAATAGATTTGGGAGTTTCAGTTCAAGTAATTGATGCACTGTATTCAGAACTGAAGTTCTCCTGCCCTTTCTGAAAGAGTGTTATGTTCACATGAAGATTGAATGCAACCTCAGTGTGAGAGAGAGCTGATATAATGAAGTATTTCAGGTGTAACTGGATCTATTAGCTAATGAAATGTGTTGATTTCCTGAATGGTACACTCCTCAGTATAGTGGAGCTGATGGGTGTAACATGGGTGATAGCAGAATAGATTTGCTTGTAAACTCACAGGAGCATTGCCTCCTTAATCTAGCCAGTGTTCTGATGTGGTGAGAATTTGCTGTATTTCTGTTACTCTTTCTCTAACCAACTGCAGCAACTATTTGATATCCTGTTTCTAGCACCTTTTCTGAAAAATGGGAATTTTGATGCTTCTGTAGGACTGAAGGTGGGCTGTTTATGTTAGCAATGAGCTTCTTTAGACTTTTTTTGTAAGTATGTAGCTGTTTTATTTGTAGGTTATCGGAACAAGAATCTCTTTTCAGGCCTTCTCCAAATCATGATAGTTTTCAGCTTGCCTAAGAGAAAGATGTAGAAATGTTTGACATCTAAGCTATTGTGTAAAATGCACTTGAGCAGTGGCAGCTCAAATGGCAATATTAGAAGAACTACTCTCTTAATATTTGCTTCTAATATATTTAGATTCTCACTTTCACTTCTTCCTTTTAGTAAAGCAAATTTGCGTCAAAGAATCTGTGTTACAGATGGTAAATAAGACTTTTGCTATTTTAGCATTTGGAAGGGACAGACATATGAAAATGACTCTTGTGTGATGTAGGTGCCATTTCCAATCTGAACCTGCAGTGAATAATTTTGATGAAGCACAATACCATGTTTGATAGACAATGGGGATAAAGTCGTCTCTCAGCTATCTGCATGTGCATGTCTGGAGATGGAAAGGGAAGGGGGAGGAACACAGTCCTTCAAAGAGAAATGAGGGCTGTGTGTATTCTGGGGAATCATACTGATTTCAAAGAGTTTGACTTTTTGCTCTGGGAGGGACTGGGGGGATATAGTATGTGTGGATGGGAGGTGGTGAACATTCCTGAAGGGGATTAATTTTGAGGTGACTTAAACAGACGCTTTGATCCTTTCCATCTGCAGGTTGGCTTGTTTTAGCTTGCTAATGTATGGATAGCAAATTCCCTCCTTCCTTTTATGTTTGGAAAATTGCTTATAGCCCACACATGACTCTCTAATTGGGGAGAGATTGTTCATTCTTGCCTGCAGGAAGACATTTCTCTGTCTGCTGACATGGAGTTCCAGACTAGATAGAGGGAATGCAAGAAGAATGTAGATGGAAAGCAGGGCTGCACAACTCCTAAGCTACAGTTCTTGAAGAAATTGACACTAATCCATCTGAGCTTGTGTCCAGAACAACATCATGTAGGATGAGGAAGTGAAATAGCTCAGTCGTGCTCAAAGCCTCCCCTGTGCCTCAGTGTGTAGTGTTGTGGTTGTCTGTGGTACTTGGTTACTGCATAGAAACCTTAGTGAGTTTAGGAAAGTTTTCTTTATTTGCAAGCCACAATAGTTCACTCTCATGAACATCTTTTTCTTGTTTATTTCAACTTCAGATATCATAAATCGGGGTAGGAATGATTATATACATTTAAGTGATGTGAAAATAGACAAGGGTCTGGTGACAGCAAATTTTATGCTCTGTTTCTCAACCTGACTTCTTAAAGACTGTTAAACTTGTTCTCTGTTAAACTTGTATTGCCCTGCCTTCTCTCAAGTTGCGCTATTAAGTCAAGATTTTCCAAAAGTATGAGGATTTTCTTTGCATTGTAATTTCTCAGAATTCTGCTTGGGTGCTTTTCCTGCAGGTAGGATAGCACTGGTTGAGTTACAGTGAGATTTAATCTCCTGCCTCCTCCCCACCCCAGAAAATGCTTTGGAAAGGTCTGTATGTGCACGTGTGTCATTTGGAAGTTTTCATCTCTGTGAGGGTATGTCATGCCACAAGTGAACATTATATTTCTTAATTAAGATAGAAACTAGCAGCACGTAAGTCAGACTCCTGACATAAGCTTATAGTATTTTTAGTGGAATTTTTCCCAGTGTTGCTTCTACATTTAAAGATTTTAGGTGTTTGCTTTGGATTGGGAGTTGCAGATCATTCTTTGATTATTTAAAAATCTCACAGAATTTTATTGAGAAATGTGTTTGACAAAGGCCACATTCTAGGATGAATAAACACAGTCTGTCCAGTTTTATGGACTTACTTTGATGCTTTTGTAATTGGTGGCTCATTCTAGCTGCTTTGGGATCCTAAGGAAAGAATATTAAACACTCTTCTCATTCACCTCACAGAAGTCTTTTTAAAAGAAACCTGGGGGCAGTTGAATCCTCCTGAACTCACAGTGACTCTGTCACCTGCTGGTAGCTGGGCCTCTGCTAGCAGGAGATTGTGTATTTGAGGTTAAATTTGAATAAACCAAGTAAAGCATGGGAGTTTTTTATGTTTGAGACATCTTAGGTGATACAGTAGTGTTAAAAAAATTTAAAAGAGTTGGCAAATCTTACCATTTCTCAGGAGCAATAAGTGGTTTCTAGTAAATGAATTGCTTTCTTAACAAATGTCTCTTGAACAAAAGAAGCTGATGTCTAAAGCAAGTTGAATGAGGCAAAGAAAATTAACTGTGCAATATGTGCAAAAATGATTTTTTTTTCTTTTTGAGAACTGTGTTAGATATTGGGAATTATTATATGAGGATCTGTGGAGGTCCTTGAAGGATAATTGTGTGTTGCTATCTCTGTGGAAGTATTTGCTTCAAGATTTAGATTGGTCAATGGTGAAGAGGAAGTCTTAGCATAGGTCATGATGCAAGTAAGCATTGCAGTGCATTATAAGCTATGCAAGCTCATGTAGGCTGAAATGCTTGGAAATGATGGCATGCATTGGTCAACTGTAATACTAAATTCCAGGTCATCTGATTCTGCTAGAAATTTTCACTTAGATGACCTTGAAGGATCACCTTACTTTCCTGAGACTGAGCTCAATGGTACACTGAATGAATGAAATCTTAATTCAGGGAGCCTGATGTTTGGAGAATACCTCACATAAACCAACAAGTCTGTAAGGGGTTCTTTCCTTTTTACAAAACACACTCCTGCGACTACATTTGGTCAGAGAGACAGTTAAACACAGCCATCCTCCAAGAGGCAGAGTAATAGAAAAAGAATAAATTTTCTGCAAGATGTCACTATGACAAGACATGTCATTTAGTCTGAAGGCATCTGTCTGTACTCGCAGCACCTGCAAGCAGTAAGAGCAAAAAGGACATCTACATGTTGTGGTACAGGAATTATACAATTCATAGTTTGTGTATGTGTGCATGTTTTGCATTGAAAAGATTAATTTGTCATGGTTGAGTGAATAGAGTACAGTAGTTCTGGTTACTGAACTGCAGAGTTTGGTTTGGCTTAACTTTAAAGAATTTTATCACTTATTCTAAGAAAAATGCTTTGTCCTTTTTTTGTTTGCAAAATGATATTTCTCTTTTTGAAAATATCTGCACTGGTATTGATGTCTTACTACCTTTTCTATCAGCAGTAAATTTTGATTTCCAGAGTTCAAGTTGCTATCATGTGTAAACACAATAATGCTGCCAGCGGTGTGGAGGACATTGTGGGGGCAGGTTGGAGTCTCGGGTGCACATGGTGAACTCTGGTGTGTTAGGTTGCTCAAGGTCGTGAAAAAATAACTGGAAAGCAAAAAGGTGGAAAATTTAATTGCAGCTGGGGAAGGTGACAGTTGCAGTCAGTATAGTAACAGGCTGTGAATTGAACTTAACCTGAACTGAAGGCTGGTTTGAACAGTTGTCTGGCATTTTACTTTACTTTATGTATTTCCCCCTGCACTACCACCCTTCCCTCTGCCCCCTGTAAAGAACTTCAGACCCAGTGGGGTGTCATACAGGTCTGAAATTAAATGTTACCTTGATCTCTGGTAATAATATAGGGAAGCTTTTTCAGGTTCTTTGGGAAACATTTTTACTGCTTACTTAACTGTTTTTTTGATGTACAGAGGAGAGATGGATATACTTAGAGCATACCCATGTGGCTATGTAGGGGTTAAGTGCTATTTAAAAATTGTTTTAATGGGGGGGAAAAAGGTTTCTGATTGTAGTGAAGTATTTTTGGAATTTGCCCTGTCAGTTAGTAATATTTCACTAATTAAAGCAACCCTTTGTTTAAAACAGGCTGACAACAGTTCATCTGGAGAGTTGGCTGGTGGACAAACTGAGGTATGTTCATTCATCAGTGATTCAACCTATTTTATATGCTGATGTTTCTGAAGTAATGCTTTTAACTTGGAAGAAGGTAATCACATCTGTGAATTACTTGTGGTTTCTCTGTTGCTGAGGGTTGGAGCTTATAAAAAATTTTACTGCCTTACAATCTTGTATGTAATGAAAATTAACAAACAAAACAAGCATATAGTCACTAGGCTCTCTTTGGCTGTAAGTAACAGGTTTGTTTGGCAACATTAAGGGATTATAAATCTTTGCTGAAAGAACATTAACAAGAGGCAGTTCTCTTTTTTTCCCTTTCTCTTATGTACACCCTTGCTTGGGAGAACAATGTGTATTCTCACTGTGGTTTGGTCAATAAGGTTTTCTGTGTTTGTAGAAAAGTGGGCTCTTGTTTGGAATTGTACCTTTGCTTAAAGAAGAGGACAGGGGCTTTGTTGATGTACAGTGACAGTTGAAAAATTTTGCAGATTTTCCTGCCCTAAACTGCATTATATGAAGAAAGTCACATAATACTAAAAAACCCAACACACAAATCTTGAGTAACTAACTGTACATTTGCAGATGGTGTTTTCCCAATACTGCAGAATTACTGCTTGCTCTTAGTTGCTTGGTATTGTCAAATGGCTTGCTCCTTGTTAAGAAGTCTACTTTGCCACATTGAAGATTCTGACAGAGTAGAACCTCTGACCATCCTGGCACTTTGAGTGAAATCTGTTGAGTGATGAAGACTTGCTAATGCTTCTGGCAAGACTGTGACTTGGTAGCTTTCGTTTGAAAGCTTACCTCTTCTTCATTAACAGATGATCACAGACACACCTCAGGTTTTGAAAAAACAGTATTTGTGCTTTCTCTTCACAACATTTATTAAAATACCAACCTGCAGATCTGCCTTGTCAACATACCTGCAAACAAACATGTCCAGGCAGTGAAGATGCTTCAGAAGTTTTATTTGATTTCAAGAGCAATATTGATACATTACATGATTGTACTCTGCAATAATGAAGATGATACTGGAATAATTGGATGTCAAGACTAGCTAAGCCTTTTAAATAAGCATTCTGTAATTTTACGTTTTTTGTTATAAATTTCCACAAAATTTCAGCTTTTGGCAGGTGTATCGCAGGACTGTTTGCTTTTGTAAGTTGTTGTGATCTAGAATATTATTTTGTTTAAAGAATATAGGAGTGTTTTCTTTTTTTTTTTTCCTGTGGGGCTGAAGGAGTAATAACTGCTATGGTAATGAGTGAGATCCTCTAAAAGTGCAAGAGAAGAAATCTAACCTACAATAGAGTAGAAATTATGAAGGCTTTAAAGGAAACTTGTTTTCTGACAGAAGGGTAAAAAAGCAGAGTACTTGTCCAGTGTGCTGATATGAAAGTACCCTTGGTGCTACAGATGTGAATGGAAACTGAAGAACCTTGATGATACTCATGAGATTAGAGAGTATGTGATAAGAAGTGTAAAGGTTTGTGGAGCTTTGTGGTTGATGGAGGGAAGAATTTAGTGTTTCAAGTGGATTCTTTGGGCCTTTAAAAAAGGATCATGAAAATCAAGTTAAACATATGTCTTGGTGAGGTTTTTTTTGCTTGCTGTGATAAGAGAGCCTGATTTTAGTGCCAGGGAAATAACTAGGAAAGCTGTTTGGAAATAGAAAGTGTATAGTTTTTGAGTCAAAA
This sequence comes from Climacteris rufus, assembly GCA_013398175.1. NCBI lineage: Eukaryota > Metazoa > Chordata > Aves > Passeriformes > Climacteridae > Climacteris > Climacteris rufus. The sequence continues at coordinate 160,154 of VZRZ01004300.1, read as the reverse complement.
GGAAAGAGCAGGTCAGTTGAGTTAAGCAACAGTTGCATTTTGTATAATTGTTTTTCTTGATGTAATAGTTTAACTATTTGTCCTTGGGTGAGCGACCAAGTTAATCAGCTACAGAGCAGGCACTGTATAATAACTCTATAAATGTCTGTTGTGTTTGATTTCCATTTCCACAGGAGCTTTAGATCTTGTAGCTGAATGCCATCCTTGTGCTTATGCCATTTTACATTATCCTGGTTCATTCACACGGCAGAGGAAGGGAATTAAAGTTCCAAGCCTCAGGCCAGTAGCAACAAATCTTTTCCTCGCTGGGTGGGAACATAGAGTGCTCCCAGTTGGTTGCAGCCTGCGCTAGTCAGTGACCCGACTTTATAAAATTTGTCAGGATGGCTATTGTTTTGTACTCTGGCTAGAGGTTAATATTTGAATGGGAATAGCTAACTGAAAAGGTGGAGACCATTCACACAGGCAGGCAGGGGTGTTATTCTGTCTCCGGTGTGGGATTGAAGTGACTGTGAAAATGGATTGTATTAATAAGGTGGAGTTAACTTAATTCAAATTCTTTTCTGTATAAAAATCTGAGGTTCAGCAGAAATAGGTATAATTATGATTAGCTTGCTATTGATGCATTCTTTTAGCATAACAGGGTATGCTGTGCTGCTAAATTTTTCTTATATTGGCTTTCTCAAATAGAGTTAAAAGTTGAATCTGACAGGGCCAAGGCCTGAACAGCCTACTTGCCATAGTACTGATTCAGGTACCAGAGTGTGAAGGAAGGTTAGAGCTAGAAGCAGTGTGAGGATTGGAAGAGAAGCCTTATTTTGCTGTTTGCTACAGTGAGCAGTGTGTCTGTTACCATCAGGATGACCTTAATTCCTCCTAAGCATTTTTTAGGATAGTTGTGCCATCACAAAAGTGTTATTGTAGTATGAATGGTAGTTATAATCAGGATGTTTTGACACTATTGCTTGCAGGCTTTTGTTTATTTATTTTTATTTTTTTTTGTGTGTCGTTCATGTTCTTCAGTAAAAATACAAACCTACCTAGTTCTAACCTGTACTCTCTCAAAGTTTTCTCTGATTTGCCTGTTAGGGCTTAGGTGGTGAGTGTAGGTTCTGTATAATATTATCTGTGGTAGCAATAACAGAATATGATTGAGGCTTTGATTCAGTATGCTGTTATAACATGAAACGCTTGTGTTTAGAGTGGTCGGTACCACTAAGCTTATAATATCAAAAATAAAAAAAATAGAAGGTATGCAAAATCTACAACTGCAAGTAGAGCGTTTTTCATCAGCTTGTGTTTTCAAAGACCACACAGGAACACCAGGAAAAAACCAAAATAAATGACTAACCACAAGTTGTCTGCTGTCCAATGAAAGTAATAAATTTGTATCCTGGAGCAGGATTGTTGAGAAAACCTTTCTGATTTTTGGAGTGACACTTATCCTATAGAAATTTTTGTAGAAGGCTGTGTAATACTAGTTTGTTTCTGTTTCCTGAAAATGGTTGATTAAAACTGGGTGGAAAAAATTGTCAAAGCTTCAATAAAATAGCAGCAAAAGGTGAAACTAGGTGTTAGGAAGGAAACTAAGTTTTACCCAAAAGTGCACAGTGAAGATTTTAGTGTTCCACTGAGCTCACGTTCATAACATCCACGTGAAGTTCTCTCCTGCTTCTTAAATTACTAAATACAAAATTTTATAAGCCAAAAATTTTGAATCCTTGGGATTAATGAAATGCAAAAAATGTTTCTGTTTTAAGTTGTTATATAAAATACGTTGGTTTAGATTACTGTTTTGAACAGACTTAACTACATAAAGTAAGATAAATTTATAAAAAGAGGAAATAGAAAAGGACAAAATTCCAGGCATACACACAGTGTGTTGTTTTGTATATGAGTTACTATCACTAGCGCAGATGGCAATCTGTATGGGATTGCTTGTTTAACTAGTGCTGTTTACAAGAGTGTTCAGAATACCATTGCTTCTGGCCTAGAGGAATAAATTGAAGTACCTGCTTTGGTGTGAAGAGGATGGGTGTTGAGTGAAGATATTTTGGCCACAGGTGCTGGTCTGCACTCTGTTCCTTGCTCAGTCTAACTCAAGCCTGTCAAAGTACAACAACCAGGTTGACCTCACACAGTTATTAATTCTGACTTTGTTGGTAGGTCCTATGAGCCATGCTGATAGTCTGGGTTAAAATAAAGTAGTTAAATAAGAATACCTGTGGGGAGAGGAGGAAACTGTACTGAGATTGCTATTCCTGCTGAACACCTTTAATGAGATTTTCATGGAGACTTGGAAGTTTTCTGCTTTTTGAAGATGTAATATTCTGACTGATGACCTCCCTGATAAATGCACTTCCAGCATTCATGGTTCCTTGTTACAGCAGCTGCTGAATGCACCTATTTATGGAGTGTGCAACTGTCAGCTTTCTTACCTCTGTGTACTTCTGCCCTGGATACTGATTTTTTTGTGGAGGATAGCAGGTGAAAAAGATTTATCTGAAAGGTATCACTTCTGTGCTGCACACAGTACCTGCATGAAGTGCTGACTTGAGTGTGTATTAGTATAGCACACTTGCCTCAGGATGGTCAGGGTAGGATAGAAAACTCAAGCTGTGAGCCTATATGAAATGGGTAAAATTATTCACTGCATTAGTATTAGGAATATTTCTTCTATTTCTCAGGTATTTTTTTTTTTCTGGTGAGTGTTCTGACACACAGTTGCTTCTGGGTGTCATTTTTCTAGCCCAGGTCTGACCTCTTCTTTTGCTTTTGCTGCTTTCTTTGCAGAATTTGGTAAATTTCCTGGTTGTTCCTTGTTAGATTGTTCCTAATTTTTTTGTTGGCATAGATTTCCTGGTGAGGTTTGTTTTTGTGATTTTTTTTTTTTTAGGTTATTGTTTTGTTTGTTTTCAATATATGGTTCTTAGCACATCAGAAATTGCTACAAGAGAACTCTTGGTAGCTCTTCGGTATTTGGCCTTGTATCTGCATTATATCACAAGAGGGTTAGGTTGCACGTTGCTGCAGTCCTTTGTTGCTTTTGTAAACAGGTTCATTAGAGACTATCAAGACAGAGAGAGGAAATATGCGCATAAGCATGTACTTTGCTCACTGTGTTTGTGCACCTGCAAGAATTCATCTGCAGTGGGAAGAGATTTGCTTGCAGATTCTAGGTGGAAGATCATTTTCAAAAAAAAGTAAACATTAGCTTGCAGTATTTCAAGCATAGATGCCTGAGGTATCTGAATTTTAACTTTTCTTATGCTCTTCATTTTTTTTTCTGTGAACAGAAATAGCCCTTTTTCCTCTGTTATTTCAATACATGAATTCTAGTCTTCAGCTGTCTAGCTGTGAATATGTGAGAGTTCCAATCTTTGTGTAATAAAAGCTGTGTTGTAGTCTCAGAGAAGACAAGGTCAGTTCAATTAACAAAGAAGAAAAATAGCCATTGAAAAACACTGAACTTTCATTATGTGCATAGTCCTTTGCTGCTTTCAGACATTTCCTTTCTACGGTATTTTCCCATAGAGAAAAAAGTGTTGGTTTGCCAGTGAGATGAGGATTAAAAAGACAAGTTTTTCAGTGTGTGGACTAATGATTGTCTTAATGGACTGTCCCTCTGTCTCCTAATTGCTTCTCCACTTATACAGATGCATGTGCAGTGGTGAAATGAAGGTGTTGAAGCAAAAGTGCAAAGAAGTGATGAAATGAAAAGATGTGAGATCTACTGCTATTTTATGAGTGAGGAATGACCACAGGCTCCCCTCTTTGTTCCTGTTGGTAGGAAAGGGAGTCAACCACTCCTCTCTATAGGAAACTGGTTCCTAGGGATATTAGGATGAAGGAGAGCAGTGAGGATTTGGCTGTAGAAAGGTGAGAAGGTTGCCTTTCTCCAGTAGGTGTGCTGCTCTGCCTGCTGTTTTTCTTCAGCAGATGTCACCCACCCCTATGCAGATCTGGACCTATTATTTTCCAGGCTGAAATCTCAGCCAGATCATAAAGGGAAGAACTTTATGGAAAATTGCAAATATGATGAAGTTTCTATATGTTGTTTAAAGCTACAGGTGACCAACTTCAAACCTTAAAAAAGGGGAAAAAAAATCTAATTAGTCTTTTTCAAATACTTTCAAATGCTTTGTTCTCTTATATTACCTTTGCATCTTGTAGAAATTATTTTTCAAAGAAAGCTGCTAGTGCTTTGTCTCAAGAATTTAAAACTTTTAGAAGAGCACATGCAATTGATGGTCTGGATGAAGGACCTCCTCTGAGGTGAACTGTCTACAAAGGACAAATGTGTGCGGCATGAAAGAATAGTGTATGAGACATAGGTCCTCTCCCTTGTTAGGGAGCAGTGAAGCTGCTGTTATGTTCAGTCATGGACCAAGTCACTTGTTAGGGTGGTTAAGGCTGCAGACCCCCATTCCAGAACCCTGTGGCAGACAAGGTTTGTGCTGCTGCTTCTCTACTGTGTCCTGCACTTCCTTGTGTCTGACTTTTAATTTCTTAGCTCTCTCACTTATAGCTCTGAACTAAGTTGAAAAGCTTTGTGTGTGAGGGCCAGTACGATTTTCCTTTCAGCTACCGAGGTGTTTTTTTATTCTGGCAGCTGAAATTAGAAGCATCTATGTCTGGAAATCTAGGTCTAGAGTACTAGGCTGTATGAATATGCTGTGGAGCAAATCTATCCTTTTGGATTCTTAACCTGAAACTTTGAAACCTTATGTATCAGATCCCAGCCTGTATAAAAACATGCGGTAGGATGACGAAAATGGTCATGGGGATGAAACAGTTGCTTTTGGGGAAGGGACCCTTCACTTTGGTTTTCCAAAAATGTAAAGATGTTGGGCAGTTAACATAAACAGAGCCAAGTCATGCAGTCCCACAATGCAGAAACTATAGCATGTGTCAGACATGGTGGGAGCTCACTTTAAAATGAACAAATAAAGATACTTTAAGCAAAAGAGAGTATGATTTTTTGAAACATTGTCCTGGTTTAGGACAGTTTAGAGGAGAAAACCTCTGGTGTGAGTTACGTCCTTTGTGGTTGCAAATAAGGAATGAATGCTGGTAGGTTAAGTGAAAAAATAATTAACAAGCAGAACAGCAACAGTCAGAAAGCAACAGCAAATAGCCACTGGATACAAACTGCTCAAATCCCATGGACTTTCCAAGGTGGTGCCTGGGATTTTGACCATATGGGTTGGAGGACAAAGGGAAAAAATGGTATCAGTCTTTTCCCAAGTCCCCCCCACACCTGTCCGTTTTTCTTATCTCTTGCTCTGCTTATCTCCTGGCGGCTGCAGTTCCGACTGGAGCCTTTAAAAAAAACGCACCTGCTGACCTAAAACACTCCCTCCCTGCTCCCCCAAATTCTCAGCTGTGAAATCTTAAAGATACAATGACAATTTTTTTGACACAAATGGTCATGGGATACCTTATAATTATGAGCCACCTCCAAGACATTCCACCCCTTATCCCATATCATTTGATTAACACCCAAATTAATACATTTCAGCTGTAAACACACATGTTTATACATATGGCTATATACAAATACAATCATTCCAGTGGTCACTGACCATCCCCAGGATATGGATAGAGTTCATTCGGTCCATGACTGATATGACTGTATCAGTCCACTTTCATTGTTCATGGTAGTTAAAGCAGTAGCAGTGGCATTGAGCAACCAAGGGTACACAGGCATTGCAACATTACAAGCTGTTCTCACCTAAAATCAAATCCCTCTCAGGTACACGTGTTTCCCCATCCCTCTGAATTACCCACCAAGTGCAACCAGGTCCCTGGGCAAAGACAGCTCCATGGATGGGTTTGTCTTTGCTCGAGGCAGAATTAATCCAAACAGTCTTTCCTAACATAACTCTCATATAAACTACTGGAACTTTATCTCTGTCTCCTGTATGCAGGGCTTCAGATTGGTCAGGGCCAGCTTGGTTAGTGGAACCTCTGCTGTTAACCAACCCTGTAGCCTTTGCTAAATGCAGATCCCACTGCTTGAAGGTCCCAGTCCCCTTTGCCTTCAAGGTTGTTTTTAATAGTCCATTGCACCACTCAGCTTTCCCAGGAGCTGGTCCATGGGTAGGGAATGTGATACACCCACTCAATACCGTGTTCCCTAGCCCAGGTGTTTATGAGGATTTTCTTGAAATGAGTCCCATTGTCTGACTCTGTTCTTTCAGGGGTACCATGCCTCCACAGGACTTGCTTTTCCAGGCCCAGGATGGTGTTCCATATTTAGACCACCTTCCACCATACCATAGGGGTTTCACCCACTTGGCCTGCTTGATTGCAGTGCACGTCTCACAGTCATGGATAACCTGGGAGATACTGTCCATGGTCAAATCCATGCCTCGGTTTTGTGCCCACTTACAGGTGGCATCTCTGCCCTGGTGACCTGAGGCATCATGGGCCCACTGAGCCAAAAACTACTCCCTCTTGTGTTGCCAATCCAAATCTATCTGTGGCACCTCAGTTTTTTCAGCCTGATCCACCTGTTTGTTATTGCAGTGCTTCTCATTAGCCTGACTCTTAGGAACACAGTCATCCACATGATGGACTGTCACAGTCAGCTTCTCTACCTGAGTGGCAAGTCTTGCCATTTCTCAGCAGCCAAGGTTGGTTTTCCTCTACGCAACCAACTGGCCTTTTTCCACCTTTCCAGCCAACTCCATAGAGCGGTCGCTACCGTCCATGAGTCAGTGTAGAGGTAAATCTTTGGCTTCTTGTCTCGTTCAGCAATGTCCAGGGCCAAATGGACGGCGTTGAGTTCTGCAAACTGTCTCAGTCCACCTTCTTGTTCAGTAGCTGCTGCGACTTGTTGTGTGGGACTCCATACAGCTGCTTTCCATTTTCAGTTTGCCCCTACGATGCAACAGGAACAGTCAGTGAAAAGAACATAGTGTGTTTCTTCTGTTGGCAGCTGGTTGTGTGGTGGAGCTTCCCCAGCATGTGTCTCCTGTTCCTGCTCCTCTTCTTCTGTCAGACCAAGGTTTTCACCTTTGGGCCAATTTGTTATTGTCTTCAAGATCCCAGGGTGACTTGGGTTTCCAACACGAGCACACTGTGTAATCCAGGGCAATCCGCTTACTCCATGTGGCGTTGTCGAGAGTGTCATTGATGTATGGTTAGCGAAGAGAGGACATGATAGGGTGCAGCTGTTGGGATAGTGGTTTTCCACGGGGCAAGCTGAAGCAGTTACTGTGTCCTTGAGCAAGAAGTTGTACAATAACAAGATGTGAAAAGCAGGACTTAGCCAAGTGAAGGGAGGCAACAAGGAATGTTAGAGATAAGAAAGTAAGAGAGAAGTGTGTATATAAACTGTAACTTTTAGCAAATAAAGTGAGACTTGAGGATCATCATCGGATGTGCTTGTCTCCCGTCGTTTTTCCCACATGGCATCAGTGGTGGGATGGGTGGAGGGAACCTTTCCTTTGAATGTCCACCCCAGCACCAGTAGTTGGGGTGCCAGAAGTTGTGCCTTGATGCCAGTCACCTCTGAGGCAGTTTCAACCTCATAGGCTGCCAGGATTTCCTTCTCTGTTGAGGTGTAGTTGGCTTCAGACCCTCTGTAATTTTTGCTCCAGAATCCAAGTGATCAGCCCCGAGTCTCACTCAGCACCTTCTGCCAAAGGCTCCAGGAGAGCCCATTGTTCCTGGCTGCAGAGTAAAGCATGTTCTTCATCTCAGGTCCTGTCCTGACTGGACCAAGGTCTGCCATGTGAGCAATCTCCTGCTTGATCTGGGCCTGTTGCTGTTCAGGGCCCCAGTGGAAATAATTCTTCCTGTGCATTACTGAGTAAAGAGGATTTACAATCTGACTGTACTCAGGGATGTGCATTCTGCATAAATCTATGGAACCTAGGAAAGCTTGCATTTCCTTCTTGCTGGTGGATGGAGACATCGCTGTGATCTTGTTGATGACCTTGGTGGGTATCTGCCATTGTCTACCTTGCCACTTCATTCCCAGGAATTGAATCTCTCGGGGAGATCCCTTGACTTTACTCTGTTTGATGGCAAAGCCAGCTTTCAGGAGAATCTGGATGATCTTTTCTCCTTTCTCAAAGACTTCTGCTGCCGTGTTTCCCCATGCAATGATGTCATCAGTGTATTGCAGGTGTCCTGGAGCCTCATCCTTCTCCAGTACAGCCTGGATCAATCCATGACAGACAGTGGAGCTGTGTTTCCACCCCTTGGGCAATCGCTTCCATGTGTACTGGACGCCCCTCCAGGTGAAAACAAACTGTGGCCTATACTCCACTGCTAACAGGATGGAGAAGAACACATTAGCATTGTCAATAGTAGCGTACCACTTCACTGCCTTGGACTCCAGCTCCTGGAGCTCCAGCATGCCTGGCACAGCGGTGCTCAGCGGTAGAGTCACTTCATTTAAGGCACAGTAGTCCACTCTCAGTCTCCATTCCCCATCAGAATTGTGCACAGGCCAAATGCAGCTGTTGAAGGGTGAGTGGGCTTTGCTGGCCACCCCTTGGCTCTCCAGCTCATGGATCATCTTGTGAATGGGAATCATGGCATTTTGATTCATTTAGTACTGTCGAGGTGCCAATCGGTACTTGTTGTTCTACGTTCAAGAGTCCTACCCCAGAAAGATTTTTTGACAGTCCAGGCAAGGTGTTCAGTTGCTTTATTCCTTCTGTCTCCACATCAGCAATTCCAAAAGCCCATTCATGTCTTTTTGGGTCTTTGAACTATCCATTCCTAAGAGACAATGGCCAAGATATGTGGGCCATCAGGGCCAGTTACAGTGGGGTGCTTCTGCCAGTCCTTCCCAGTCAAGCTTACTTCAACTTCAAGCTCTTGAGAACCCTGTCACCCCAGAAATGGAGGCTGTTTCTGACCCCACAGGTCCTCATGGCATTAGAGTGCATTGTGTGCCAGTGTCAACCAAAGCCTTGTATTCTTGTGGGTCTGATGTGCCAGGCCATGGGATCCACACAGTCCAGTAGACATGGTCATTACCTGGTGCCTCTCCCTGGCTAGAGACAAGGCCCCTTTAGCACTGGTTTTGTGAATACACACAGGAAGTCCCTTCTAGTGGGTTGGATCCTTGCCCTCGGGAAACTGGCATTGCACTCGCTCTCACTGACTTCCCTTTTCCTTTTTCTTCAGTTCTAGTACTCAGACAGCTAGGACACGGGTAGGTTTCCTGCATGCCTGCTCCCTCTAGCTGGGGGTTGTCTGGCTCTGACCTTGGCTGTGGTTCCCACTGGTGCCACATGGAAACTGTTCTCCCTAATCCCCTTCCTAATCTCCTCTCTAATAGCAATAGCTCTGACCCCACGCCACAGGGAGCGGGAAGGACTGTCTCAGCAGCCTTTCAAAAAACACGTGCCGAGCTAAAACACTCCCTCCCTGCCCCCCCAAATTCCTGGCTGTGTAATCTCAAAGATTCAATGTCAGTTTTTTGGGCACAAGTGATCATGGGATACCTTATCATTTTGAGCCAGCCCCAAGACAAACATGCTGCTGCAGAAGGTTGTGGGACAGACAGCACCAGTGTGTTCAAAGCAAAAGTTTGATGGAACTAGTGAGAAATGGGTCCATTGGCAGAACTGGGAGGATGGGTCAGTGATGGATCTTCAAAATGCCTGGTGTACAACAGGAGCATGAAGGGAGTGGGACACAGAAGGGATGTGGCTGGCTTCCTCTGCTTGAATAGTGTCTCCCTTTGAAACAACAATAAAGTACTTGGGTGAAGGAGATGGATGTTGTGCTAACCCAGTAAGTCATAACTTACATTTTGAGACATGTTTTTTACAATTGACCATTGATACATTGAATAAACCTTGAATGTAGGGCCTTTGCACATCTCTGACCTCTTTCTTTAAATCTATATGGCCTGTAAGGTTATTTGGACAGAAACTTGCCTTTTTTTTTTTTTTTTTTTGGTTTGGTTTGATTTGGTTTGTTTGTTTGTTTTTTGAAAATGTATAGGTTTGAAACCCTGGTACCTGGGCAGAATTTCTTATTAAAATAATGAAGACCTGGATTTCTTTAGTCTGAGAAACTACAAAGGCTTCTGTTGCTTAAAATTGTAGTACCAAATGTTTTAAACAAGGGAGGGAAAAAGGACCCTCTGTCATTTCATGTTACTTTTTTGGCCCCTTATGCTTGTACTGTAAGGCAACTGTACTACTAAATGACATGATTTTTTTTCTTTTTGACATGAACTTTACTAAGCTGGTTTGGTGAGACTTTTTTTCCTCACCAACTTCTCCATGTGCTCTCATTTGAACCATGAGTCAGGAGCTCCACTTGAAAACATATGGCCAGTTCAGGCTGCATGATCCTAAGTCGTATGTCTCTTCTCTAGCTTGGTCTGCTTGTCTGTCTTTCTGTGAAATGCCTTGAATGAATGAGGAGGAAATGGAGTGTTTATAACAAATATTCTATTGTCTGAAGTTATTTGGTGTTAGTGTTAGTAGTATAACCAGCTCTTTGCGTACATTTGAGTGTGTATGTGTAAATATATATATATATATTTATATGTGCTATGTCTGTCACTGTAGAAATAATCTTTGTGAGTGAAACAACCAGAAATGCCTTATTTCAGCCTGGGTAAAAATACTTTGGTGTTCGAATTCTGTACCAGCCTGTATTCTTGTCATGTAGCATGGGCTCTTCAAAATTTATATATTCACAAGTGGTACTTTTGGTTATACTGAAATGTATGTGACAGGTTTAGTTAATGTCATTTGGCTACTTTTGAAGCAATAATATGTTTTTCAAGAGATTCTCATATATGAGAGCTGCAGAGAATCTCATACACTATGGGCTTTGTTATTTCTGGAAAGTTCTTAATTGTATATTCATATTATCCTTATGTGAGACTTTTGACATAATCACTTTTCATAGTTACTAAGAAGTTGTGGTCTGCCCTGTTCTTCTACAAGCCATATTTAGAGGAGAGATGGATAGTATCATATTACCTGGTCTGCATGCATGGTAGGCACTCTTATTTATTTTGCTGGAACTGAAACCTACAGCTAATGTGGAGTTCAGGAGTAGGAGAGTTTGAGAGTGCTGCTTACTGCATAGAGAGGAGAGAAACACTGAACTATTTTGTTTCATCAGTTTAATACCAACTGTTGTATTTTGGGCAGTCCTGTCTAATCAGTATTTGCTTGAGGAATGCTAGTTATAGGAAAGTCCAGGTAACCTCATGGGATTTTATTCTTTGATTTTTTTCCATGGGATCTTTAAGTAACTGTGCAGAAATCATGGGACTCTTGCTGTGCACTTCAAGTAAGAGGGAGGAGAGAAAGTATAGAGGTAACAGAAGTAACAACGAACAAACTCAACAGAAAGGCCTGAGAGGTGACATTCTTCTGTTTGGTGTGCTGTTTTTTTCCTGGTAATGTGATTGATTTACATGGCTTAGTTTTACAAAGGTTTCTCTTTTTTTATAACTGGGGCTCAGCCTTTTCATGAAAACTTTCAGTTATCTCTTATTTGAACTTTCTTTTGGACTTCACCCATGGGCATTTCTCTAGCCTATAAAAGGTGGTGAAACACCTATTCTGGTAATACACTGCTGGCCCCTCCCTCTGTGTATTTAAAATAGTAGTTGTAAGCCTTATATCATCTAGTAGATTTAAGGCTTCCTGGGAGAGTAGAAGAATGCACAAAGAGAGTCCTAGGAAATTGCAGTATTGGTTGGTAGGTTAGAGGATAGGGAAAAGGGATCATATTTATCTGACCACAAATATGATGGTGGGGAGTGAAAAAACTTATTTTTGCTTTATAGGATTCTGCTGCTATGTTAAGAGGCCACAGAAAATTCAGCAGAACTGGAGTGTGACGCGTGGAAAGTTAATAGGGCTTTGTATGTATGTTTATAATTTTCTTTTAGTTGGAATGTGACATGGATTGTTACAAGATTTGGAGGTGGAGAAATAATGTACAAACAGGTTTTGGCTTCCCCATCAACCTGAAATAAATAATTTCATTTTAAAAGTCGAACGATTTTTGTTGAGATCTGTATTTTCTCTAAAATATAACGTAGTCACTGCCTGGATGACTTTGTAGGGAACCAATTCTGTAGAAGTAACAATCAGCTAAGTGCCTTTTTTTTTTTTGTTTAGTTTTAATGGAGCATATATGTGTGGGAAAATAGTTATGTATTCTTATTATATTTCTCTTGAAGAAATGTAATTTCCTGAAGATTATATTTCCTGAAGATTATTTGTAAAGGTTTAATTTTAGAATATCTCCTTGATTATTTAATAAAAGATCTAAACCCTCTGACTAGCTCTTCAAAGAATGAACTGTTATCTCAATTGCAGTTTACATGTTGGAAACGTGAAGTTGGAATAAACTAATGTTGCTTAGGTCTATTATTCATTGAATCATTGTTATGATGTGATATGGTATTTGGGAATAATATTGTGAATACCTGTTCCATAGGTGCAATGAACCAGTGCTAAGTCTCTGTCAAGCAGGAACTACTGTATCAGTATTGCCAAAAACAAAGTTGTGCATCTTGACTGTTTTAATCTGTGTTAGCTTAATTTCAATCTGGAGAGTGTTTTGTTGTGTAAACTGCTTTTATCTTTTCAAAGTGTGATGTGTCTCAGAAGTCTTTGACAGAGTTGCTGTGAATTTTGCATCTGGTGATATTCAGCCGTGATATTCAGCCTGTTGCTACCTAAGGAAAATGCTCAGTGATGAGCAGTATTTGAAATTCATCATAGCCAAGGATGCATGTGTAAGTCTTTACACAGTCTGCAGCATTACATTGATGCAAGTCTGTGATAGAGTTCCAGCTTCATTAGATTTCTGCATGCCACAGAGAGCACAGCATGGCAAAATATTTCCAGAGTAATTTTCATAATGCTATCAATTGAGACCAGATGTAATTATAGCCTTTTCTTTGGGTGAAACCTGAGTCTAGCCTGTGATTCTGCACTGTTTTCTTCCATTTTTTGCTCCTAACAATTATATGCACTTTAGATTTCAGTCTTGAGCCTCATGGAAGTAGCATTGCTTGATGTCTGCTATGATTGCTTTGCTTTTTTACCCCCTTTCTTCCTTTTTATATATTTTTCTTTCTTTTGTCGTGGTGTCTTTGTGGTTCTCCAGTAAAGCTGTACCAGGTGACAACAAATAAAGCTTGGTCTAGGCTTCTGCAGGTTTCACTGTAGGTAATGCTGAGGTCTTGTGTAAGAAGAGTATAAGTTGTGAGTACTGAATTTCCTAAATGAACAGTTTAATTGAATTACTTGGAGAGCCCATAGTAGAAGGTACCTAAAATGAACAACAGGGAACAAAAAAATGCGTATTTTTTAATGGAGGTGCAAAGGCTGCATTGCAGAATATTTCCTAAATGCCACAGAGGAAAATTGCATTTGATCTTTATATTATAAATTAAATGGACAGATTGACTAGTTGATCAACTAATGTCAAGACCTACTTACACTAAAATCCAGTACCTAAGCAGTGAGTTCTCATGACAGTTGTTTTTCTTTGGAATAGTGCAAATGTCGAAGTTTGTGTAGAAGTGTTTGTGAGGTAGGAAATAAGGAGAAGCAGGCCTAGCTACAGAATAAACTTTCAGTGAAGTTTATCCATTAATTTCTTCAAAAGTGCAAGCTCTGCTAAGCTCATTTTCTGAGAGATGTCCCAAAAGTAGAACTGTGCAGGGAAGAAGGGAGGATAAAATCTGAAATGAGAATTCTGTTTTTTTGTTTATAAGTTTGCAAAGAGAAACTACAGCAACCAGTGGAGATTGCTGATTTTTTTTTTTTTTAACATAGAAGAGGCTATGGAAATGAGGGACTCCCAGCTCTTTGGGAACAGTGCCCGAACCCAGTATGGCAGAGAACCTCCTTGTGTTGGATTAGAGAAGTTACCTGGATGTAATGACACTTTTTCTCCCTCCTAGACCCCTGTCTCTTTGTAAGCATCTCCTGTAGTTTCAAAGGCAAAACCACCAAGCCCAACAGAGATTTTTCAGAACTAATAACTTTGATCTGTTTGCCATCAAGTGTGTTCCTATGTAATTCTGGAGTTCAGCTGTTCTTTTTCTTTATGGTTTGTTTTTAATATGAATCATACTTCTGACAACAACTTCCAATTTAACCTGAAGTAACATGATGCAAATGTCATACAGGGGAATTTGTGACTTTGATTTCTACAAGAAGTGATCAAAGTGTCTAATTACCCTGGTTTCAGCTAGGATAGAGTTAATTTCTTCTCAGTAACTCTTACAGTGCTGTGTTTTTGATTCCAAATGAGAAAGGTGTTGGTAGAGCACTGATATTTTGTTTTTTGCCAAGTTGTGTTTGTAGTAAGTCAAGCACTTTTTTCTCCCGCTTGTCTTATGCTCTGCCAGTGAGGAGGTGAGCAAAACAAACTGGGAGGGAACATATCTGGGACAGGTGACCTGATGTGATCAAAGGGATATTCCACACCATAGACCATCGTGCTCTGTATGGGAGAGGTTACTGAAAGGGTGGCCGATCTGGGTTTAGAAAGGGGGGGTCTGGCATGAGTCAGCAGGTAGTGAGCAACTGCATTGTCCATCACTTGTTTGTTTCCTTTTTATTATCATTATTATTTACCGTGGAGAATAAAGTAAAGTACAAGAACAGTTATTATTAAATTGTTTTTATCTCAAGATACAAGTTGAGGGGGGGAAAGAGGGGGCTTGACCGAGTGGCTGTATGGTACTTAATTTCCATCTGGGCTTAAACCACAACAGACTTGCTCCTGGGTTTTGGCACTGAAAAGACTGTAGTGGGTTGACCCTGATTGGATGGCAGGCACCTTCCAAAGACTCTCTATCACTCCCCTCCACAGCTGGACAGGGAAGGACTCATGAGTTGAGATAAGGACAGAGAGAGATCACTCACTGTCATGGGCAAAGCAGACTCCAATTAGAGATATTAATTTATTACTAACAAAATCAGAGCAGGCTATTGAAAAGTAAAGTGAGACCTTAAAAATACCTTCTCCCACCCCTACCTCCTTCCCAGCTCTACCTTGCTTCTCCCCTACCAGTGCAGGGAGATGGGGAATGGGGATTATGGTCAGTTGATCACATGTTGTTTCTGCCACTGCTCAGGGAGAGGAGTCCTTCCCCTGCCTCCATCATGGAGTCCCTCTTGCAGGAGACAATGCTCCATGAACCTTTCCAGTGTGAGTCCATCCCATGGGCTATAGTCCTCCATAAACTGCTGCAGTGTGGGTCACTGTTGCATGGACTGCAGTCCTTTGAGAACAGCCTGCTTCAGTGTGGGTCCTCCAGGAGGTTGCACGTCCTATTAGGAAACCTGCTCCAACGTGGCCTCTTCTCTGTGTGGGTCTGCAGGTCCCTGCCAGGACCCTGTTCCAGCACAGGCCTCCCACAGGTTCACAGCCTCCTCTCAGGTATCACCTGCTCCAGTGTGGGTCTCCTCCATGGGCTGCAAGTGGATCTCTGTATCCCCATGGATCTCCATGGGCCGTAGAGGGACAGCTGCTTCTCCGTGGTCTTCATCACAGGCTGCAGGGACATCTGGGCCTCCAGTGTCTGGAGCACCTCCTGCCCCTCCTTCTCCGCTGACCTTGGTGTCTACAGAGTTGTTCCTCTCCCATGTTCTCACTCCTCTCCTCTCTGGCCACAGTTATATCTGCGCAGTAACTTTTTTTCTGCTACTTCAATCTGTTATCACAGAGGAGTTAATACCATTTCTGATTGGCCCAGTCTTGGCCAGCCGTGGGTCCATCTTGGAGCTCTCTGGCCTTGGCTGTGTGGGACATGGAGGAAATTTCTAGCACCTTCTCATAGAAGCCTGTAGCCTTCCCACCCACCCAAACCTGGCCATGCAAACCCAATACACTAATGAAGCACTGTATATGATTCAGTGTAATTTCTCACGTGTTTCATCCCCTGCTTCAGACTTTCAAGGATGTGGCCTACTGGATTATTTCTCTCACTAATTTCTCTTGATTAATACACCTTACCAGTGGGAAGATTTTTCCAAAAGTCCAGACTAAGGTTTATTCCTGCAGCCTCTGTAATTTATTTTTTATGGAAGTACATGAATTATCTTGGCTTTACACTGTGAGTGAGAGCAACAATATTTCCTGAAGCTATACTTAAGTTCATGCTGACTGTGAACCCCCACCGAGGACGACTTCTGAGCCGCCAGCCTGCTCAGTGTGGTCAGTTGTTGCTGTTTGTGTTCCTGGGGGCTTCTCTGGAGTTTTGGGTAGGTCCATGGGGAGGCTGTACTTTAAAGGTGACATTGATTTTTATGGCTGTTCTTGTGCTTGTCATGTGGCTGTGTTGTAGTTATTTTTGGAGACAGTAAACCTTTTGCCTAGGAGCCATGTTGAGTTGCTTAAAGCTATAAAGAAATCTCCTTGCCATGTTACCTTGTGCATTGCACCATGTTGAGTAACCGTCTCATTTGAGGTATGGGTGGAAGTCTGGTGCTGCAGTGGTCCAGCCATGGGACAGCTTTCTGCTTCTAGACACTTGTGTTGCTAAAGCTCAGCACAGGTGTTGCTGTTGAATGCAGGTCTGTGTGCAGTACTGACTTTAAGGACAGTAAGGTGCAAATCTGAAATGAAAATGAGGACTGTGAAGAGCGTTTGGGGGTTTTCATGGTGTGGTGAAAGGTATTTTTCTTCTTGAATAGTTAACTGATATTTCCAGAAAATCTGCCAATGAAAATGAATGTTGTTACACACCTTCCATCAAAGATAATGGCTGTTATAGGCTTTTGGTAGCCTCCTCTGTTTTGCTGCATAAGCTATAGAAGCCATAAAATAGCCATTGCATATATGGCATTGACTTTTTGAATTCTATCCCCAGTTAGAAATTTCATTATTGCATTGTATTTTAACATGATATTTCAGCTACTGCGGAAATAAGGCTACTTTAAACTAGTGTATGTTTCTTATGCAGAAAATAAACAAAAGGGATTTTTAAGTTAACTTTAATTAAATTTACTACTGTGATAGAGCATTGCTTATATTTTTAACGAGTTTAAACTGAACCAGTGCTACTTTTTAGGTAGACAAGACCTTAGATCAGAAAACTGTTGGGTCATATCACAGACATTATTCTGTATTTCCTCTTTAAAGATAAGTTATAGAGTTTATGGTGAAATTGTAATAAAAAATGAATTGGAGTGGCTGTGTCCTGATACACAAGGCATTCCTCACATTCTGTTGTCTCCCACCCTTGAGACTGGAAATCTGATGTTATTGAACAAGAGCCAGGATGAGAGCAAGCGAGAGCACTTTCATGTACTACTATTATACTGCTAAATAGAACATGACTGTTAAATTATACTATATATAAAAGTATATTGTTAAATTATGTTATATATATAATATATATATATCACTACTGTTATGTTTATTTTAAAATTAGATTTCATTTAAAATTACGGCTCAAAAGCGGAGTGAAGGTCTGATGTTATTCTCCTTGCTTCCAGCCTCAAGAAACAGCTTCAAGGTCTCACATCTTCAAAAATAAGTCTTTTAAGAAATCCAAAATCTGTGGAATCTGCAAACAAGTAATTGATAGCCAAGGAATTTCCTGCAGAGGTGAGTAATATATGATGTGGTGTTTATATTCTTGCTTTGTTAAGTAAATTAATTTTATGTTAATATTAAAGTTTCTAGGAATCTGTATTTCTGGAATTCCCCCTGGACTAAGTTACCTCGGGTTTATTTCCTTACTTTGTTCAATAATATTCCCTGTTTCTGTCAGGGAAGAGGGTGCTGCAGTAGGTAATTGAACTTGTATAATCATGTGCTTTTACTATTGTGCTATTCAGACAGAATAAGGCAGTGCCTGTGGAGGATCAGTGAAGAGCATATGAGTGATGTGTGCACAGTGGGTGACATGCCTTTGGAATTCAGTCTCCAAAGGAGGAAGTGTGTGACCCTTGCTCCCTGAGGCATGAAGGTTTTATCTATGTTGATTTGCAAAAAATCACAAGAGCAGTCATCTATTTATTTACTTGTTTTTTTCTGATTGCAATATGCTCTGTCTAATCCTTAGTCCTTCAGTCTAATCACTCACAGAAAGAATAAAGATCTTCTGGATAACACAAACTAGAGACAGTCTGCCTGTGACATTGCTGCCTGCACCTTACTGCTGTTTTCCCTCACTCTTCTCCCTTGCTGTGTAGAATTGAGCATACTTCCCTCTTCTCCATGGGATACCTGTGATGAAATTTAATCTTGGAAAAGCTCAATAGGTCCTTTCTGCAAGTTGTCCAGGGATAGGGCTTTTGATCCCCTGTACTGGTTCTGTCTGATTAATGTTTGACTCCTGTTATTCTAGGTTAATCAAACCTTTCTTTACTTGCTGTATGCATGGTTTGTTTCTCAGAATGAGTATGTTACTGTCTGTTCCTCTAAAAAGTAGTTGCTGTTTTCACCTAGAGGTGTTTGCACCAACTTTAGGTTCTAGTTGGATCTCCTCCCATCTCCCTGCTCCCATATTCTTCAGACACCTTAGGATCCCTCTGAGGGTTTGAGAGGGAGATGAGAGGATGTGGAAGGAATGTGGCCATTTCCTGAGCTATGGTGCAGACTTTGCACATGAACAGCTATATATTGAGCATTATAGTTATCATCATAGGAGTGGTACTTATGTATTTATTTCTTAAATGTATTTCTTCTGTCTGTCCTTCTGGAGGTTGGTTCCAAAGTTCTTAGGATTTAGTTGTTTTCAGCTTAGCAGAAATAGTATTTTTGGGAGGAAGACTGCTTAGTGAAGGAACTGTCTGAAGACCATCTTGATCAGGTTCAGTGTAAAAAGTACTGTACCAGGAGAGAACCAGAACTTTGATTCATAGAATTATTTAGGCTGATAAAGACCATTGAGTCCAACTGCTAACCCATCACTTCCCAGAATACCACTAAACCATGTCCTGAAGTGCCACATCTGTTTGTGTTTTAAATGCCTCTGCAGATTGTGGCTCAACCACTTCCCTCCAACACAGTCCTCATTCAAATACATTAATATTACATTAATATCTATGATACATCTGTGTCTACAGCTAAGTCAGCCTGGGATAATTTGCTCTAGGTTTCTGGGTGCAGTTTTCAGAAGGAGCCCCTTGATACTATTACCTAGCCTGTTTTGTTGCTGTGAGCACCAGGCAGACCCCACCATTCTTCTTTGCTACCGTAACATTTTGATTGTTGGTTGTTTGATACTTACTTATGGGAGGGGAGCAAACAGAAGTTACACACTGAAATGATGATTTCAAGTAGTTTCAGTTTAACAAGAACCCATTTGTATTTTAGCTTACATCATGGACTTCATAAAGCATAGTTTTGGAAAAGCAAGAACTAAAGGTTGTCTCTTTCCTTGCCAGCACCACAGTGCTTGAAATGTATTGAAGTGCTAGTACTGTGAAACTCTTATTAATATGAAGAAAAATAAACTAGTTGTTTAAGAGTCAAATCCTGGTGCTGCTGCTTCTTGTAAATTCTCCCTGATGTTGCAAGTTGGAATTGCAGGGAGGGGAGGAAGAACAGAAGCCTATGTTTAAGAAAAGACATTTATTTGTCTATTAATGAAAAATCTTGCTTTCTAACAGTTTCTTCAAAGAAAATGACAGCTCTTTGTACAGACTGCAGCTTCCTCTCAGACTATATCTTATCAGTTAAAAGAAAGTTACATGTAAGAGAAATGAGGATAGGGGAAAGCTCCAGATAGGTCAGAATGTAGTATTTGCTGTTTATCTAGCAAAGAATCATCTACTTGTTGTAAGGAAAAAAAAAAAAAAAGCCATAACTGGGTGTTGTGTAGGTTAGATAAGTTTTCAGTAGCGTGTGGTAGTCATTTTTGGGGTATGTTGTTTAGCCCTGTTCTGCAAATGCAATGCCTAAAAACTTGCTATGAACAATAACAACTGATTGAAAGGTACCCTTGCATGATGTCCCTTTATCCATTCATACTTCAGTCCATCTCAGTAAAGCATACTCAGTTACAGTTTTTCTATTAAAAAAAGGGCTACAAGGAAAGAGAGGGTTGAAGAAAGGGAAGCTCCTGGCTGTTTTCCTGCCTGGTAAGCATGTTTGTAGCTGGGCTATGACTTTGATACAGGTTCTCATTATGAAGTAAGGTCAAACAGCTGTTGATTGATTTCTACAGTACCTGCATATTTTGCAGCAAGCTGAGGACCACATGACTCCCCAGGTCTCTTCAGCACTACATCAAACTCGAATGCTCTGGTTTGATTTTCCCTGACATGCAGTACAGTTTAATTCAGGGCTAAGCAGATAACACATACAAATCATGCACATTTACATAGTCAGCAAAAGGCCAATAGAATTACAGAAGCCTTTTGATTTTAATTTTTTTAAGCTATTTACCCTAAATGTTGAATATTCAGTATTTTACTTTATTTGTAAAGAAGCTGTCATAGTGATATAATTTATGTATTTTTCCTGTAATTTATATTTTATTATTTTAATTTTATATTTTTTATATATAATATAGATGTTAAAATTTATTTTACTTTATTTTCATTTGCTTTTTAAAATTACTATTTATCTTTGTTTTGTTGTGATCAAATGATTGTTAGTGTAGAACAGAGAGCTCGTAATCTTCTGAATCTCTAGACTTTCTGGCAATTAAAAAAATTGAAGACCAGATTTGGGAAATTTGAGTTATTTTAAATAATACAGTATTATTTCATAGCTCTTAGAGCATTGATGTGAAGGGTGATGTGTGAAAAGTTGAAGCACTGTACAGATGTCTTTTGATGAAACTCCTCTCATCTCCAGTTGACAATTAAGTTATCTAGTTTTGGTTTAGCTGCTGGTGAGGCTTTACATGCAATACAAAGCATTCCATAAACTGAATTTTGAATTTTAATCAATTAATGGTTGTTTGAATGAACTGAGTATCTTTTTGTTAATCTATCGTAGCTATGAATGTGTTGATTTTGTAAATATATGTTGGAGGGATCCAAATAGGAATTCTTGTAGAATTTTAGTTCTTTTTTTCTTTCTGAAAGCTTTTCTTCCTTGATTTTTTAACTACATTTGAGTTTTGCTTTCTTCCTTTGAAACTCTCTTACTTTGAACCATATATAAATGTTAGCCAAAGAGGTGTTAAGTTATATTGGCATGTGCTGTTTGCTATGTTGTGAGCAGAGAAATACTTTTCATGGTATTATGTGCAAGCTGAGTGTAATAAAGAATGCAATTCACCTTCTTGACTTATTTATAAGTATTGTAAGTTGTTATACAGATGTATAAGAACTTTTGTCTTATAAGTTGTGTTAACATATGGTTTCATTCAATTGTTAATTGGCTTGTAGTATATAAGGCCTGGACTGTTTCGTTGAGCAGGTAATAATAGTAGAAACTATATGTTCTCATCAAATTACAATATCTGTGTTTAATAAAGTGCTTTCACATGCTTACAGAGCATAGATTAAGATTTAAAGACAATTGGAATTATTTTTCTTCTTTAAGAGGTTTGATATTTTCCTTTGAAATTCACCTGCTTGTTTGTGACTGTGCTTGTGGTTGGCTAGTGATCCACTTAATATCTCATTTTGGATTAGTTGGAGTTAGTCAATACAAGAAGTCCTCTGTATTTAATCAAATATTAATTGCTTATGGCAAGACAAAATGTATTTTTATATTAAGACTTATTTGGAGGTGACAATTTGGGCATACTGGGTGTGTAAATATATGCATATTTAATCTTAGGTGATTATATTTCAGTTGGTTTTATATACTCTGTTTTTCAGTAAGTGCTAAGTCCAATAATAACTTATGAGCATCTTAATAATGTGTGAAGTTACAGTCTGTCTCTTGTTACAGTCCTGGCAGGCAAACTAGAAAGCTAGAAATTGAATTTGAATTGGCAAACTAGAAAGCTAGAGTGTGTATCCTGCTTGGGCCAGTGGCATTACAGTTGGCTCTAAATGGCAAAGCATGTAGTGAGGCAGGAGTGTTTGTGTTAGTCTGATTTCCATGGAGTGATCCTTGTGAAATAAGAGCCTGTATTACTAGGCACTTACATGGGTGTATTATGAGAGTATCTATCTATCTATCTATCTATCTATCTATCTATCTATCTATCTATCTATCTATCTCAACTACTGTAATTTCAACACAACCAAACCATCTCACAGTTCATTATGGCAATACACATTGGTTGATTAACCGTAAGATCATTAATTATGGCAACAGCCATACCTATCTACTCATGTTAATGTTATAATGTGGGAAATCTTTGAGAGGATGAAAAGATTGTCATCAAATTAAATGAGATTTTCATCATATCACAATTTGCTCTCTGCATGGTGTTTGTACACTTACATGTTTTCTTGAGCGCTGATCCAACAAATCATATTGCCTTCTGTGGGACTGTTTCAAGATGGCTTTGAATCTCTTGTATGTATGGTTCAGACTCATCACAAAACAGCAGAAAACAAACCAGAAAACCTTACTGTTTTCCTGAGTAATTAACTGCTAATTACATCCAAATTTAAAGCAGGATATACAGGTTATAGGACCAAAGAACGTGGTCTGTTGTTGCCTCTAGAGCAGATTAATAGCTCATAGCTGCTGTGAACTCTGAGGAAGAGAGATTACAGATTGCCCAAGCAAGGCTGTTAGGTAGGACCCAGGCTCTTGCTGTAAAATTTAATTTGACTGTTTCATTTCACCATTTGTGAAAGTCATCTGTGCAGATGTCCAAGGGAGACTGCATGAATTGATGTAGTCACAGTAGAGAAGTCTTTTTAGTAACCCCTCAGAAATGAATGGATGTCAACCTGGACATGAGTGACACAGAGGGTACTGTTCTGGGCAGGAGGAGAGTGAAAAAAAAAAAGTATACTGCAGCCCATCTGTGGCATTGGAAGCTTGGGATCGTCAGCCCCTCTTCTCTAGACAAAAGGTGCACACAGTGAATAGCAAGTTCCACTAGATTAGTAAAATGTATTCTAATTGACACAACTCTACATGGTATGCATTCATATTTCAGTGAAGAGCTTAGACAGTGAAACATGGAAACTGTGCAGCATGGAAGTTATGTGCAACAGCAAAGACATGAAAGGGAAGGATGATTAAAGACTTACTGGAGCATACAGAGATACAAAAGAAGCCACTGTAATTAGTAGGCATTACACAAGAGGTACACAAGCATCCTGGCTGAACATACCCACTCTGAGGCTGAGAGACATGGCAAAATTGATGTCCTTTAGTGGCATGTTGTTACCTTAGTAAGAACTTGGGGAGGGGGGAAGAATTCTAGCAGAAATCTCTAAGCTAGATTCCTACTAACTTAAAAATAAAAAGTACACAAGGCAAAGACCTCTATAGAATGTTTAATGTTCACAGCTGTTACATGATGTTTCAGAAAGTTGTCTGTAGAACCTGAGTTCCCTCTTTGTTTACCTCAGAAGGACCAGTTTAATCATGCCAGAATTTGATCTGTGATTATTTGATTTATTTTAATGTTTAAACCCCTAAGGTTTCTAAAAAGCTGGAACTTCTCTTTACTATGGCTAATAAGTAAGCAAAAAAGAAAATAAATGTGTTACCCCACCCCACAGTTTTTGCCAGCAAAACCAATGACTGCTGTTTGATCTGATATTCCTGCAATTTTATAAGCTTAGCCCACTTGAAGGGAATGTAAAATCCCTAAGGGTAAATTGAAGTTAGGATTATCTGCTCTAATACGAAAATCTGAAATGAAATGCTACCATCATTAGTGTATAATTTGCATGTGATGAACTTGATATTCTATGTGGGGAGAGGAATCTCAAAGTAAATATTGATGCATTTCAAAAACAACTTCACCCTTCTAATTGGCTTCAAGACAAGGGGTGAGCGAAGGGGAACAACTATAATGGGAGACAAATAATGCATAGGAAGATAAAATTTAAATAAATGAATGGTGAAGACATTTGTTGTAATACTGAACAGTTTGTTCTGGTACATGAAGAAAGCTTCAAGAAAGTAAGGCAGGCTACAAGCTAACTTCTAGATGCATTCAGGAGCTGAACCCTGTAAATAGGTAACAGGAAGAGTTGTTAACTGATTTAGTGCAGCATTCCCATCTATTGTCATTAATGAGATTTAAAAAACACCCTTGGAAAACGGGCCTACAACTGTGTAAGTACTTAAAGGATCATACTGATGATCTCCTTTGCATAGCCTATATTATTTTCTCATCTGGTGATGGTCTGTCACTTACATTTTCTATAGGATCTTAAGAAAACAGCTGTGAATCAGAATTTCCAAGCTCATTAGGTCTTGTCCACATAATTTAGCAACATCTGCTTTCTTATTTATTTTGGAGATCACCCATTTTAAGCTGATCTCTTCTTATTTTTCTTTGATCCTTGCTCTTAGCATAATTTATGCAGGATATGTTTTCAAGATCCATCACAGACACGCAAGCTCTTGAGATCTTACAGTTCTTGCACTGTCTGCAGCTGAAGACAGGAGAAAAACCTGGAGATAGTCCAGACGTTTTTTGGGTTTCATGTGGGTTGCTGACTACAGTAAACCATGGTCTGGTTGAAATGTTTTTGTGGATGAATGTGGGGTTATCTGGAGGGAAGAGGTCTAAAAATAACCTTTGTTTCTAAACTGAAGTGAGGTTTAATAATTTCCTAATTGACTGGCAAGTGTAGCTTAAAAGATGGGAGGAATTTGCTGTATGAGTACTTTATTTTTAAAAATATGGAAACATTTCCATTGTTGTTAGTGTTCTGCCTTTGTAACCCTTTTTGTGGTCAAGATTTTTCTACGAGACAGGAAGAAGGTGGAAGTAAAGAAAAAGGGACATGCTATTGCAGCTGGAGTGCCAAAATATTTTTCTTTTAATAAAGATTTTCCACTGCTGTTGTCGGCAACAGCAATTGGAATATTTCATCTGTGGGAAGGCTCATTCACAACACTGTACAGCCACTCAAACTAACAAAATGCTGGAGTTCTGCACAAATTTCCCATAACTGTCTGTTAGCCTTCATCTTCAAAAGCAATGTCAGCTCTCACTGTCATTAAGTAGTGGGAGCAGTATTCAGATGAAGAGACAATGGTTGGCTGAATATGGAAAAAAGAACAAAAGAAAATCTAGGAAAATGTTTGAGGCACAGGAAACGCACCAGCAGAAGTTGTTGCTGTAATGTGACTGTTAGACTTGTGACATTTTTGGCATGTCACTCTGATAACTTCTTAAAAATAGAAGTGTTTATTTTTATGTCTAAAGACCATTATTTCCAGCTAGGGTACTCTTCTCCCATCCCCTACTCAAAGGGGTGGGGGAAGAGTTGCACAAAACTGTTTCACACAAAATTGCATGCCAACTTATTTTTAATGCTGCAGTTTATTTCTGTGTGTCTGATTTTCATACTGCTTTCCTTTTGATCTTTTTCTTGAGTTGAATTGTTGCCAAGCTGATAGGAACAGGTCAGCAGAAAAGTGTGTTTGTGTGAGCCTTTTTCTAATAATCTGATCACAACATTATTAAACACTTGTCAAAATAAAAATAGGCAGCAAGCTGCACATGTAGCAACACTTCGTCCACAATACCATTTCTATCCGGCTGTAGAAATGTACTGGTTTACTGTAGCCAGCAGCCATTTGGGAGATTTTGGTCAGAGATGGCTTTCTGTACTACGCTCTGGCCAGAGGAGATCCTGTTGTGGTGCTCTTACTTTGCATTTTCAGAAACCAAATCAAGATATTTTAACAAAAAAGAGAACATATTTTCTTCAGAGCCAGTGTCAGGCCGGATATTTTGGGCAAAATATTTCCTGCAAGCATGAGATGTTGGGCAGTAACGGTATCACTATCCTAGGTATTAAAATAGCTGGGCTTTACCACTTCTGTGACACTGACATCCATCTTTCCTGGTATTAAGAGAGGAGCCTGGAATTGGAAACTAGAAAACCTAAGTTCTGATTACACAAATCTTTTTATATGCTTGGTTTAGATTACATTCTGTTGTGGATGTTCAATGACTCTTCTATTACTGTCAAAAAATATCTGTACTAGCATGTGTCTGTTTTGGTGAAGCTGTGCCGGAGATGCTGAGAGATAGACAGCATCTTTTAAAGATCAAAGCCTGTGATTTGCTACCCCAATTTATTTTGTCACCAGGAAGTTAAAGATGAATATCAAGGCCTGGATAGTGTCTGCTTTTTGAACAAGTAATTTTTCTTGAGGATTAGAAAGGCATTAAACTGGGTTACATCTCTTAGATTCTCTATTTATATACAACTTTCCACCCCAAGAGGATTCCTGAATGATCCTTTTTCTACCCTTGCCATACACAGAGCTGTTTAAAAACAAACACAAAAACCTATCATGCAGAATCACTTGATAAAAGCTGTGGTTAAATGCTAGGTTGTCATTATAAACCAGCCATATTACAAATGTACAATGTACCAATGTACATATTCATTGCTTGTGCAGTGTGATGTTTGTATGGAATATATGAAATATATTGTCATACCATACGTCCATTAAATGCCAAAATGTGTCAAGGTGCACAGCCCTTAACACACAGAGAAAAGCTTAAGCTCTTTGTCGTGGTAAACCATAAATCATTCTGCAGTTACTTTGTAAATACATCACTACTGGTTTTGAGAGAGCTTCTTAAATGCAAGAATGTAAGAAGCAGAACTTTCATTTCACAAAACTTTTGGAGCTTAAGTCCAAAAAATACGATTCACCATGCTTATCCTTCTTTCTTTACCCTGTCAGCAGTATTGGTAACTTGCAGGAGTTAACACATCTTTATTTTGATGCAAAGAAATGTCTTCTTTCCCTTACTGCCTTTTTCTCCCCTTTTAAGAAAATGAATTCTTGGAGCTATTGTTTAGGAACTGTTTTGAAGTGCAGTAAATTGACTAAATATGGCTTGGTCTCCATTTTATTACTTAGCCAGCTTGGGACAGTTGTTCTTGGAACTGATGCCAGAATCCTTGGACTTAAATTTGGAAAGTCTGGTATTTGATGAGAGCTTATGTGTGGGATGCAGACATTCAGCTGTTTAGCCAAAGAACTGAAGTAGCCTTGCAGAGTGTGACATTGATTAAGTCCTCTGGACTGTTTCAGGCACATTTTAAAATTTGAATACAGTTAGGCTGTAGTCTGTGAAGAGCTGAGTGCCATTTCACTTGTAAGCTTTGCCTGAAGAATGCCAGCATTTGGTAGAAGCTGCTTGTTGAGATCTTTTAAATGTAAGTTGCATGGATTTTCCTTAGCACATCAGTTGTTCAGTTACTCATATGCTTTTGTATTGCATGTTTGTTGCACTGAAAAGACATGAGTTGTACAATTATGGTATACTACTGCTCTTTTGGCCTTAGAAATTTTCTGAAAGGGCATCTGTACTATTCAAGGCTTTTTATAAAAAAGTCCCTGGCATATTGAAAGATGATTCAGTCTCTCTGGGAATCTAACTATTGAAGTAATCTCTCTCTTTGCAAGTACTGTAAATGCCTGGGCTGAGATAAAACCAGCCTTGGTCTGAAGGGGTGCAACCATCCAGGCAGCACAGTTCTTTGACATAGCAGAATTCATTGTATTTGGAACTAATCATAGCTGTGGCACAATGAATTCTAAATAATGAAATGTCAAGGAAATCGATTTCTCTCCTTGGGTAAGTGTTTAATTTACCAGTGTTGGTGAAGGGATCTCTCACTGTTCATGATGCTAGCAGCTGTAGCAGGGAAACCTGTATGAATTGCATTGGGAAAGGATGTGCTTGGAAAGGCAATGATATTTCTCTCCACCACTTGTCTGTGCTCAGATACTTGACTGGTGCAGCATGGCCTTTATTCCATTCAGTCTTTCTTGATGTGCCTGTATGCTCACTCATAGCCACTTCATAGTACTTTCATTATATCTTCCTCTCTTTAAAATACTGCTGATACTTCTGCTGCCCTGCCCCTGCCCCTGCCCCTGTGTGTGTATGTGTGTGTATTTATTTATTTATTTAAAATTTGCTTTTAGCCACAGTATATTTTTACTAAAAACAAGACTTCTGTGATTTTTGGAGTATGTGTACATGTGCCTATATGTTTGTATACATATGTTCACACATGTATATATTTGTAAACGTACACACACACACATAGAATTTTATATACCTAAAAATATCACCTTACTGAAAAATGAAAACTTGTGATACTTGCTGTACCTCAGTACGACATATGTAAATTACATAAAATGTTTTTAACACTTGAGCATCTGGTAAATGCAAAGCATAGACCATCAAAATGGGCCTAGTCATTTAAAATTTTGTTTTTCTGGGCAGAAACTAGTGAAATTCAGACCAGTCAAGAGAAGGGAATTGGAGTTTGGATCAATTATGCCTGGGGATCCATTTCTGTTGTTGGGATATATCTGGTGTGCCTTTTAGGAACAAGATATTCAATGAGCAGTTTGAAACTCACCTGAGAGGAATATGGAGAACCTCCTTTCTGCATCTGAGAACAAAGGAATGCTTTGTTTGCTCCCAGCATCTGCACAGTCAGTGATCTCATTTTGGAGTGCTTATTTCCATCCAGTTTTTTATTATCATAATCAGCTTTATTAGATAGCGAAGAAGAGAAGGTAATGACTTAGTCTAATCCATGCAAGTACTGGATTTAGATATGAATAGATTATTTCTGGATGCTGGGGAGGAATGAAGCAGTCTTTGTGAATCAGATGTCTATGCTCAGAATGTTATAAATTTAAACACCTGAAAAAAAGACACAGTTTGTTTCAGTCGGAGAGCTTTGCCTGACATTATTTGACTAATTGCTTCTTGAGGCTTTAGTTTTTGTTTCCTTTGAATCTCATAAATATAGCAATGCAGCTTTGTGAAGTGTTCTCACCTTAACTATGTATGAAGTTTGTATACTGTATTTCTGTGTTGCTTATGGATTTGAATGAGATGTTCCTGCAAGACTCAGTCTTGAAGTTGCTATCCAGGCTAAGTTCACATCTGACTTGAGTGATTTATTTCCAGAAAAGACTGTAAGAACTGTTGTGCTACACAAGAACAGAAAACACTGACTTTTCTTGTACATGGAAAATGAAAGAAAAATCAGTCCTTGCATTTACTGTTATTTAGATCTTAAATAGGTGGTTTGTGTTTTGGTGATATTTGATCTGGTTTTACTTGAACCAGTCCCAAAATCATGGAAGTTGTCATGGAATGAAATCTATTTTTTTTGTATTTTTATTTGTATCTATTTGTTTGTATTTTGTCTTGCTCCCCAGAAATCTAGGTTTAAACATCAGTAAAGAAGATGAGACTTTGTCCTGATACTTCAGGACTTTGTGACAGATTTACTGTTTTACTCTTTATTGTTTTGTGGTTGTCTTTGTTTTTGCAGGAGATCTCAAAGCAGCTTATAGAATAAACAGATAGTATATGTGCATTTTTAGAGCAGTGGTTAGCCTTTAGCAAAGTTAAAGCTAAACATATTGATTTAAAATATGTATTCTACTAAATAGACAGTTTTGGTATGTGAAACCACTTAATGAATTTAGTGATTTATCCCCTATGTTGTCATGCAAGAAAATGAAGTTTTTCCTCATGGATTGAAAGCAGTCTTCCATTTACTTTAAGGTTGATAGAGTTTTAAAATGGCATGTGGTTATAGATCATTATCAATGCTAATAGTGTATTTATGTGAACAGTAACAAAGTTTTAGAATAAAGAAACTTGATCCTGTGAAGCACTATGAACAAAAAACTTGTTCCTAACCTACATGTGGGGCAAATAGGTGAACATAGCATGTACAAGCTAGAATAGAAGATGTGCCAGTAAGCCTTACTTTTTTTCCCTCCTAAGCAGTGACTGGAGCATGAGGGGTTTTCATTCAGCTGTTGTTGCACTTGAATCTGAAATGAGCACGAGTATTTGCTGACCTCACACCTTGGTAGTTGTATCTTTCCTGTTGGGTCAGGCTGTAGCATAACTTTCTCTTGGTGGAAGCACCAAGAAACAAGCATGGCTTTCAGCTTCAGTGGGCTGAGGTTAGGCCCCAGTTAACCTTCCAGTTAAACTGCTGTGGTTTTCTGCAGCTTACTGATCTTGGAGATTGAATAAGTTAGTTTTTCCTGAATAGAAAACACAGTTTAGCTCAAGGTAACCCAAAGGATAGACTTTGCATGGAAATAAAGCAGATTTCAGAGTAAAGAAGGAAGTGCATATAAATGGAAAATCAATTAAAACCAGCCTGTGTCATGTTCTAGCTGTCGTGCTTTGCATCATAGTTACGTCACTGCTCATCTGGCTGCTTTTTAAGTTAAATGCTGTTTCCTGAATCTAAAGATTCTGGTACAATTCATCCTTTCCTGGTCTTAGGAAGAAGGAAGTTAAAAGAAATCAAATACTTACTGCTTGAAAGTAGTGTATAACCTAAATTTCATAATTGGAAATTATAGTCTGCCTGTGAGTTTGAAGCTGACCTGCTGTTCTTAGGTCTCTGGGACTGCTGATATGACTAAGATTCAGAGGTTATGCTGGGAACAATTAGATCTTACTATCTGTGTTTTTTAAATGGTAACATTTGTGGCACACGTGAAGCTTTAAAGGGAAGTGGCAAGATATTCAGCCCATGACGTTTAACCAGACATGTTATTGTAAGCTGATAGAATGCACAAATCTGATAACACTGCTGTAATTAACTAATCTTTCAGGAATGGGCAAAAACTCAATGCATGTCTGTTTTTAGTTTAGTTTAGTTTTGAAGTGTGTAAATACTTTTATATATACAGGCTTGAGTTTGGCCAGGTCTCTTGTAGAAAGCTGATCTAAACAAATGGAGGGGACAATCCACTGACTTTTAGTCAAGTATTTTATTTATTTTTGTTTCAGTTTGCAAGTATGCCTGCCACAGGAAATGTGAAGAAAAGGTAAGCATGTCTTTTGGTCTCCCTTCTTAATGTTGATCTACATGTATTCAAAGTTGAGACTACAATAGCTGTATCAACTAATTAAGAATAAGATGGTTAAATCAGATGTCTAGCTGGTCTATTCTTGCCATTAATAAAAAAAATTGCCAATGTAATAAAAACATTTGCACCAGTGGTTGCATTTCTCATTCTTCTCACAGGAGGACATATTTTAAGTTGAAAACATCAAGTTAGGTGGGTGGCATACAAACCACACAGTTCTGTCAGAAAAGGAAAAAAAGTATTTGAGTGAATAAGGTATACATGCACACCTGTATATTTATGCAGCTGCCACATACCTCCAACTGTGTGTATACACACACCTATATATGTATATCTAAACTTTGTACAGCAGCAGAGATTTAAAGGCAAACTTTTGGCATTGGCTTATAAAAAGTATAAGCATATTATTAATTTTCAGTGATTACTGTAGATTTCCCCAGTTCAGTTTCATTACTAGATTTTAGTTACTTTTGAAAATCTCCAAATTCTTTTCACACAAGATGAGATCAGTACTTCCATGGTCTCATGTGACTTACAGATTTCCCCATTGCTAGATTTGTGTAAATCAGAGACAATTACAGATGCAATCTAACTCCAGCAGTCTTGGAGGGCTTTATTTTGCCAGAAGCACTTTTGTGGGTAATATTCCCTTCTAAAAATTAGGGTGCAAATGAGACCATATGCCAAAGTCAATAGTATGGGTTTTATTTAATAGTAAATATGAGAGAGATAAAGGGAGAGAAAAAGGGAGAGAAAGACATAGAAAAGAGATGGAGGGACAGAAAGAGAGTGACAGAGAAATATTAAAGAAAATATCACCACTACTGGATCCCAGCGATGTTCTGTTGATGTTCTCCATCTGGTCTTCTTGGTGGTGAGGGCCCCACAGAAACACAGAGAAACACAGAATTCTGAGAAACACAGAATCCGATGGATTAATATACATTGAGGCCAGGTGGGCATGCCCAGGTACCTCCCCTGGGGGTGGGGGGGGGCAAGTTTAGCACTGTCTCGTGCAACAGACTCTGAATCTGCTGCCTCCCGTTACATCATGTGCAGTCCTGTAGTGCAAGGCCTCAGGAATGAGTCTGGGGAGCATTTGGGGGGTCTTTGAAGGATTATGACACCCCCTCAGCTGCCTGTCCCGTGGATGTGGCTTTCCTGGGGTTGGGAGTTTCACGGCTGAGCTAGTTTGTGTAAGGGAGGACAGGTTCACTGCCTCTGACCAGAGGTTCTGCCACACACCTGAAACCTCCTCCTTCCCCCTTGGTTGGGGGGGAAATCTGTGCAAACCTGCTCTCAGTAAATGAGTCTGTGGGCTATGGCCTCCCCCACCCTGAACCCAGCCAGAGATGATTCTCAGCACAGCTGCTGGGTTTGGCTGTCTTGTGGATGCTTTCTTCTCCCTCAGCCCTGTTTACTTCTCCCTAGACCTGAGATGATTGAACAATAGTGTCCCCTTTTATCTTATCAAGGCAGCTTAACTCACAGTCCAAAGCTCCAGTCAGACACCTCTGGGGAGGAGTGGGCTTTGGTGGTCATAGTTTCTTTATACAGTTTTTGCTATAATGGGCAAAACTCCTTCATAACAATGTTTAAGGCATGAACCATTTCAGTCTCTGACAATGCCCCAGGGATTTGCTCTGGATTTTGTTCTGGGAACTTGAGTTCTCTTTTTTTTTGTAGCTTTTTCTTGGCTCATGTCTCTCTGTGTATGCTGTAGGAATATTTCTGTGTCCCACCACAACATTTTCACTTAGTGCTCTGTTCTGGGATACCATTTTTTCCCCATCTTCTGCTTTTACTCTGTCTGTTAGGTATGTGGTATCAAGCTGAGTCATTGAAAGTAGTAATCTCATGACTCTAGCCAAATTTTGTCCTTTGAAGTCTGGGAATTTGAAAACCAGTTTCCATTGTCCATCTTGTGGGAAGACTGAAAGCTGTAGGGGGAACCTTTTGACCGTGTTTCTTTGACTTGTTTCTTGTATGTTAATTCTTCCTCTTGAGAACTAACTGTGAAGTTAGTTTAACATTTTATGAAGTTTATTAAGTTTATAAGCAAATGCTTAAATTCTCTTAGAATCAATCAGTTTAAGTATTTACTGAAGTCTTTGGCAGAATCAGATGTGATGCAGCTTTATGCCTTTGCATGTATCCTTAATTCAACCTGGAAGATACTTTTGCTATGCTTAAGCCAAAAAGACATTTGAGTCTTTGCAAGTCAGAAATGATATTGCAAGGAGACTACTGTCCTAGACAGATGACTCTATGGGTTTTTTACAGCTCCAGTAAAATTAATTTATGTATATATGGGTTTGATTCATCCTCCTTCAGCTTTCAATACATTGTCTTAGACATCTCAATTGAGTGCAAATTTAATCAAAGCATCAGAATTTTGTATTATTAGTCTAAAATACTTGTTTGGACTAGTTCCCTGGGCTGTAGTGTGCTGCTTGAATGCTGGTAAAGCTAGAACAAACAATTTATTACTTTCAAATTCTGTAAGGTTTTTTTTTCCCCAGACATTTGTGTCTGAGAAAATGTAATTATTCCCTTGACACTGTTCTTTCTTTTTGCTAAAACTGTTTAAACTGTTGCTGATGGAGGGGATTGAAAGAAGGCTCCACATTATCCCCAGAGTTCCTTGTGCTACCCTAATTTTTTCTTTGTTAGTCTCTTTAACAGTTTAGGACATAAGAACATGATTGCAGAAAAATGCATAGAAATAACTTAAAACTTAACTTGAAATAATGTATAAAACCTGACTGGCAGCATTATAGAAGGGAGAGTGACAGTAATCACAGCTATAAAAATTAGCAAGGAGTGAGAGTTTGTTTTGTCCTGGGTTATTCAACTTGTATTCTGAAAATGAAGACCTTGCTATCTACATATCTATATATATCTGCATATATAGACACACTAATATTGGTCACATATTTTTAGTCTGGAGATTTAAAGCACAAGCTGTTTTGGCTCTCAAACATCTCTATTAGCTTTTGTCACTTGGGTACTTCTTGGTCAGGTTTGTGAATAAAACTTGTGCTTTCTTGGGGCAGCCTTGTTAAAGCTGTACAACTGGGCTCTGCAGAGGATAGGCATGAAGGCAGATAATTTTACCCTGTGAAGAGAATCAGTGGCCCTTGGCAGTCCAACAGAACAGATACTTAAGAAAATCATATGATGCTGTGCCATAGGACAAGTTATCTTGTGTGTTTTTGGAGCAAGAAGGAAAGATCCTTCTGTCTTTTGTGTCAAATTTAGGAAAAAGATGGCATAATTTTTGTCCTCCTTACCAGGAGTTCCAAGGCGCATCATGTGGATGATTGCTTCATTTACCTTCTTGAAATTTAGGTTATAGTCTTGAAATGTTGTCTAATGTAGTAGTTTCCACCAAGTGGCTGACAGAAATACATGAACATGTTCCCTTACCATATGTGTTTGTAACACATGCAAACAAGGCAACTATATAAGATACTCTTTAAATTTTTTTTTTGCAGTCTGGCTTCTCTGTAAACAAAGGTCTGATGTAATACACTGTACTTAATTCTAACTGGAACTTTCTCTGGGCTTCATCAGAAATGCACTATTATCTGATGTACCCTGGTCCATTTTTTAAACAGCTCAGTTAACTTAGGATTGAGTTATGAAAAATGAATTGTTAGTTATATAGTAACCAAAACTGTATTTCATTTGTGACTGTGCATTAGTTTCAGTACTTCCTACTTGTTTAAATTATGTCCTAATTAAAAAAAAAAACAAACCAAACTGAACCAACTAACCCCAACCCAAATATCTTACCTTTACTTAGGAATACCAAATCTAATGTTTGTTTTGCACGTTTTCCTATCTGCTTCTGGTTTTGGTTTTATGCCTCCTGTATCAGGAGGCTAATTTTGTTTAAATCCTAATCTCAAGTGTGCCTGCTTGGCTTTCTTTGAGTTTTTATTTTTTTGTAAGAAAGATTTGAAAGAAGATTTTCTGTTCCAGCATTCTTAATTTCTGTTTTGTCTCAAGTTCTTTGAGCAGAAGGGTGGTAATTTATCACTCTCTGTGCAATGCATTGTATGCCCTGATTGCAGGACTGTTCATTGTTAAAGAGTGAAGTATCTAAAGGGGCACTTCTCTGGACTTCCACTAACACTGTAAGAAAGAATTTTCACTTGTAGTCTCAGTCAAGGGGACTGAAAAAAAAATTAACTGAATTTAATGGAAGTGCACCCTGGTGCATCTTATTATATTAGTAATTCCATTAGGAAGGTGGAAGCAGAGCAGAGACTGACAGTAGATGTGAGTAAGCAGTGAGCTGGACTGTCCAGAGTGGTGGTGTGACACTTTGAGTTCAAAGGAAAAAAAAAGTCACTGAGGTTTCCAAAGTTACTGTATTCCTGCTAATGTCTGATCTCTGCTGCTGCTTTGATTACTGCAGTGAAATTGTTGGAAGTTTTGTCCAGTATATTCATGGTGACACTTAATCAATTTGGAAAGAGAAGCAGCTTGGATGCTACCATTTCTGAAACCATTGCTAATGTTCTCTCTTTTTGAGGGTAATCTTTCTTTCTCTCTTTTCTATGTGATTTGCATGCTGCATCCACTTGCCACTGAGGGAATTCAGCATGTGTATTTGAAAGTGTGGAAAGAATTCCTCTTTGACTTTTTAAAACAGTACAAAATTAGAGCAGAAGCCAGATTTGCAAGATGTCAAATAGTGTAATGTTTTTAAAAGAAATGGCTGCTGCTTTGGTAGTGACAGTTTAAACATAGTGTTTCTTTTGAACTTTCTAAACTTCTTTCATATTTCAAGCACTACAGGTAATGTGTTAAATTTTCTCAGAAAAATGAAGGCAGTTTTGGGGGAAAAGAAACAAACAAAATACCACAAAGTTTTTGCATGAAAGGCAAGAGTTTGTCAATAATTACATTGTTATTTTTAATGATTTTGAAGTAAAGCTCTTCAAAGTTTAAAAATAATTGAGCAACCTGTAAAATATTTGATTTTCTGAGATCAGTAAAATATTGTCAACTTTTATACCTTAGTTAATATGGCACTGTTGAAAGTGAAAATGAAACCTGTCATGACCAGCAGTGACCCAAATTGTTCCACTTGATGATGTTGCTTCTCAAATAGGTTCATGGGAGAGCTAGTTTTGATGATAAAATATGTATTTAAATGTCATTTTGTACCATTTTGTTGCATTATCTCTTTTCTGAATAGCTGGAAAATTGAAAATATGTTTGGAATGTGAATGTGTAAGGGTTTGTTTTAATGTGTTTTGAGAGGAGGGAAGTTTGTTAAAATGACTAGAGACCTATTAAAATCAGTATTGTGGTATAAGAAAGTCAAAAATAATGCTGTGAAATTTATGTGTTTCCTGTGTTTTCATATCAGCCTCCAGCAAAGTGCTCTCAATCTCAAAAATGGGTGAATTAGGGCCTCATAGAGGGGACCACTTCTTTATAACATTATAATACATTTTGGTGGGAAAGTGGAAGAGTCCTGCTTGGTTCACAGCTCTTTGGGCTACTTTTGCCTCCCATGGCTTGCTAAGCAGTGTTTCCAAAGGGTTTCTATAAACTTTTTGCTGGAGAGGTCACTGCCTCTTTGACATGATTCTTGCAGATCTTCTGTCACAGATTGAAACCAGGCCTGTGTCAAACTGTTGTGTGGGTCTTAGTATTGCCTGATGCAAACAGCTATTTTTCCTTCTTGTGATTTAATGCATGTAAGCATTAAATTTATCTTAGGGAGATGCAGAGAGCCATCCTGCAGATGGATGATTTCAACTGTAGGGAGATAAAACAAAACCCATTTTTGTTTTTTTTACTAACAAGTTTGACATGTGACTTCTGCCTTCATATCCTTCTGTGATGTTGATGACATTGCTGCCTGCTGATGCCCTTCTCTACCACATTCACTTCTTCCCTGTAATATGCATAAAAAAAAAGTAACACACCTCTGCCCCATTTTAACCTATGTTTATCACTTAAATATTGCTTTCATCTTATCTTTCATACTTTTATTTGATGGGCATAGATCTGTCCCAGATCTCAGACGTGCACTGGATGCAGTGAAGCCTGTGGGCTGAGCAGTGACATCTGCAGTTTGTCATGGCATAGCTCTTGTCTCTTGCTCAGATGTTGGAAGCAGACTGAGACCCTGAGAAATCAGACCAATATTTATGTTACAGGTCCAAAATTCTGAGGTGCAACAGGTCTGCTGCATGCTTTGTTTGCATTCAAGAAAATCCAGTCCATGCTGGTAGTTTGTTCCTTTGGGAGAGGAAAATGTTGGCAGAACAAAGAATCCCTTTGCTTCCTGCCCTCTTCCCCCCCCCGGTAATGTTGCAAATTTTGTTTGAATTTGCAAATGGAGAATCTTTTCTCATGGGGATTATAACAAAATACATAGGCATGGAATCCTGAAATGGGTAGCATAGTTCCCTGAGGAATGTATGCCTCATTAAGCTTGGAGAGGTCAGAGCTGATACAAAGAAAGCAAAAGTCAAGTCTCAAAAAGATACACAATTGTCAAAATTAGGATTTTTTTTAGCTGAAGAAGCAGCAAAATGAGACATTTTGAGTAAAGATACTATATTTTTGCACTTGTTTGTGTCAAATAATTTCAACTTACTTTATAAAGCTCTTTAATCTGTTACACAGATTAAATCAGGAGGGGCACTAGCTAGCATTTACAGTTCAAATTGGCAAACTATACCAAAGTGCAGAGGGCTAGTGTAAAGTCCAGTAAAACCTAGTTTTAGGATCTTGGTTCCTGCTGTCTGGTTTAACCCCTGTTAGCTACACCCAACTTCTGACTGAGTTTCTTTTCCTTTGCTTCTGAACTCTTTTGGAATAAGTCCTGTGATTTGAAGAAGGAAGGGACTTCATCTCTGTTTACTAATTTACAGTTATCAAGAGAAACTCATCAGTTTTTGGTTCGAAGAACCTTCTGTTTCATTGGAGGATTTTTAAAATTCTTTCATGGTGTCAGTCAGGACTGTGACATTGCAAAATTAAATACCACAGCATGGTAGAAACCCAGAATTTGTCTTGGGTGGGTTGGAGAAGGGGAAAAATAACTGTCAGGCATGCTCTAAGAAGAAGACTAAGCAGAAAATTTTTATGTTTTCAACATTTAACTCCAAAGCCATATATTGGAATAAATAGGTGTGTAGTTTAAAAAAAAAAAAGAAGACAAGGGAAAAAAGGAGTGTGTATAAATTTGCCTGTGTATATATATATGTGTGTGTGTGTGTGTGTGTGTGTATAGAAAGATTCATATTATATATGTCCATGAGCTTACCATCTGGGCTCCTGACAGTCATGCATGCAACATTCAGAAGATCTAATAAGACTGTAAATTTACACGGTTTGCAGGATGTCAGTGACTTCATTTTGCTGCTCTTTTCACCCTTTCTCATCAGTTTCATAACATGGTTGGTAGTAAATTAGAGTGAACAGGTTTTTTAGTAGGTTGCTTTATAGGTGAAGATTCCTCCTCTTGCACGTAACCTGTGGCATATGCCAACATTTCTTACTTGATAAAACTGTACCTTGAAAGAAAAAGATTCATTATGGCTAAGTGGTTAAATTGCTTTTGCAAAAGCCATGTAATAGTGTTTGAGATTTGGACTTTGAAATGCACCCTTGGTAATAACTGGCTCATTCTTTGAAGATGGTTCTTCCTCTGAAAAAATTACATAATTTTTGCAAAAAGAAAATAAAAAGGAAGGATGATAAAAATGAAATATGCATCTGGAAGTGAAAAAAAAATCACTGAAATGTAATTACTGGATATCCCAGCCAATGAACTGTTGCACATTGGGCAGGTGGGAGTGTGGCATTATTGTGTTTCTGTTATAGCAAGTGAGGACAGATTTTATTTCCTTAGTGCTAGATATCCTGCCATTTGTTGACTTTTTTTTTGTTTGTTTGAGTTAATATTTATCTCATGTTAGTGAGTTACTCATTAACTGATGTGACTGGTGTTACAGTCATATGAAGAGAAATTACCTGCAGGATTCAGAATTCTTCATCAAAGGAATTATTTTAAATCTTTTTTCCATCAATATGGGACTTTTTCAGACTAAGGCTTGATTCAGGAAATGTCATACCAGGAAAATGTTTTCATATTAACTGTGTATGCAAGAACAGGTAGTTTGTCTTTAAAATACTTGCTTGATTATTTGTGAATAGACTAATAATGTGACTCTATGTGTGTGTGCTGGGCACTGAAGAGGTAACTATTTTTGCAAATAGGCAAAGCATTCCTATGTTCTGATATTGCTTGTTAAGATGTGAATGTATAGAAGCTAAATCCACCCTGGTTGTGTGGAGCTATGAAGTATTACACTAATGCATATCCAGTACATTTCTTACAAGAATAAAGAAAATATTGAAAGCTGATAAATCAGGTTATTGTAGATGTCTTTAAGATTAGCTGTAGCTTCCATAGGTGGACTAAAAAAGACTTTCTGAAGTTTGTTTTGTGCAGTTGGTACACAGTGTGGGACTTTTTAAAAACAATCTGGATTGAGAATACGTGAGTGGCTCCAGTTCTTTCTCCTGTCTTCCAGTGGTCTGGGACATGCTAAAAAATCAGCTTTAGAGGAAAAGTATAGAGCTAAAAAGCAAGACAGAAAGTCAGTAACAATCCAGTAACAATGCAGAGAGGGAAAATGGAGTATTAATGTCTCCCATATTCTCAACCTAGATTGTTTGGATGTCATAATATCTTCTGTTATCTGTTAACAGCTTAAGAACTCTTTTGCTTTTAACCTGTGTCTGGATTAACAGTGGAAGAATTTGCTTCAACTGCTCATGAGAACTGAAGTTGGGATGCAGCAAGAGCTTAACTATTTTGCTTCATCTGGGAAGAAATATGCTATTTGTTTATATGGAGTCTGAGGAAAAAAAAGTGCTTCTTGGGTGGTTCATTGTATTTTGTAACTCAAAAACGGCAGCAAAGCATCAAAGTCTGTGGTTGCGTGATGTATTTTCTGAGTTCTTTGCAGCTTAGTGACAGTTCAACATAGTCATAAATGGCAGTGTGCTGGTCTGACGGGATTGCTGTATACACAACAAAGGGTTTTTTGTGACTCTTGTATTCCTAGAACAATAACATCCAACATGGGTCTTGATCTCTGTTAAAAGGAAGTGCAGAAGACACAGAACCAGAAGAAGACGAAATTTTTTTTAAAAATCAGGTTGTTATATATAACTGTTTCAGCTACCAAGAAGCTCAGGGAAGAAAAAAATCAACTGTTATTTGTAATATTAGCTCTCATCTTCTTACAGCCCAGAGCTGCCTAAACAAGATACTGCAAATCTGCAGAGATCTGCAATTCTCTTCTGAAGTTCTTGTCCACTGGATGTCCCCAGTGTTTTTGTGTCAGAATAAATGGGACTTTTCTTGGGCAGTGAGTCAGCTGTAATTATCAAGTAGATTAC
The DNA here is from genome assembly GCA_013398175.1 of Climacteris rufus. Classification (NCBI taxonomy): domain Eukaryota; kingdom Metazoa; phylum Chordata; class Aves; order Passeriformes; family Climacteridae; genus Climacteris; species Climacteris rufus. The sequence continues at coordinate 119,768 of VZRZ01004300.1, read as the reverse complement.
AGCAGAATTGTGTTTTAGTTAAGATATGTTTGATTCCTCAAGGGTTTTGATCAGTGGAGGGAAAGGAGAGAGCAGAGATGATACTCATGTCTGCCAGTGATGACAGTTTTATTCCACACTAGTTCCAGGTATTAATTACATGAGCACGTAATGTTAGTTTATCTCTTCTTTTCCACTGCACTACTCAGCCAGCCTGCCAACTCCTTTGGTGTTTCCATTAATTCTTTCTACCTAATATAGGCAGTGAGAGGAAAGTAATTGAGACTTCACATTTATCTAGTTTAACCTAATGAGAACACTAGCAAAACCAGGTGTGAAGTGTGAGGTAATCACAACAAGTGTGAGGTAAGACAACTGGGGACAGTCTCTCTTCCATAGATACAGGTGTTTGCTGCTTGTGGTGGTAGGGCAGGGTGCACGTGGCTTTGATTCTTTCAGCTGGGGACTGCTCTGCCTTGTGGTTTGTCACTTGGCTTGCAATGAGAATTGGTGGTTGTAATTGAAGGTGGCATGTGAAGTTTTGCGTGCTATGTCAGGCAAGAGGTCACAGAGGTAGATGTTGTCCTCGCTTCCAGCAACAGGCATGCTATCATGACAGCTTAGTTAACATCTTCCATGTTTTTAGTATGAGTGTTTGGTTGGATAGAGTAGTGAATCATGAGCGGCAGGCACAGAATGAGCTACAGAGATGCAGCTTGTTAAGACCTTGGGCTTGCAAGCCTACTGAGGAGTCAGAAGATACAGCAGACAAACTGCAAGAGTTCTGTCTGTCCTGTTTTCTTTAGGGGTAGCATAGAGACCATGAGTGAGCTGGGACTTGAAAAATCAATGTGCTGCTCTTTTTTTTTCCTTTTTATAAGTAATTTGTGATTTAAGAAGCATTGAGAATTGGAGATCTTTTTCACAGCCACTTACAGAGGCAAACACTGTGTCTTCCATGCTTGTGGTTAAAAGCTGTTAGTGAGTGTTAAGGCTAGAGTGGGTTGTCCTTGTGTAGTCAGGTAGCCCCTTTGGCTCTTTGCCTGTGCTGTGTACAGGACTGATGTTTCTTTTTGCTCTTGCAGCTTGCTCTGTTGTGTGGGCTGCATCTTATTTTCATTATTCTAAGGATTACAAATGACATGGAGCACAAGGCCCCCTGTGCTCATTAAGCCACTCTGAATACCATTAATTGAGTCACCTTAGGACTCAGCAACAGTTCTGAAAGAAAACTCCACCTTTGTTGTCCAGATGTTGCCTCAGGGTTTCTGGCTACACACCACTGGCTGAGAGGCAAGTAGGTACCTGGAGAGCCATAATTTTGAAGGTGAACATGCTAAATGAAACAGGTTTCACTGGGTAAACCCCAAGGTACTTGTTAAAGTGAGCATGCACAATGACTATTACTGAAGCTCAGCTGAGTGGCGTAATTGGATGAGCCCAAAGTCTTTTGACTGTATGTGTCAGATTTGAGGGTGCCTGCAATATGGGATTGTAGATGTAATCTATTGCTTGGTTTTCCCTAGATCACCACAAAATCCAAGCTAGTCATGCTTTTCTTGGCTTTCTTTATGTTTTGGTTTCTGAACATCAACACAAGGTTTTTTTTGTTTTGTTTTTTTTTGGTGTGATGTATACAGACTATGTTCTTCATAGTGTTTTTAATTTGGAGCCAAATCTCTGAAATTATGTGAATCCACAGAATATCTGTTCTGCTTGCTCTGCTCAACCCATGACCCAATGTCAGTTCCAGATCAAGAGTAAGGAACTGACTTTGGGAACTGCTAAAGTTCTAGATTTCTTGTAAAGCAGAATACTTACTCATTAACTAAAACTGAAGTGATGATAAAAATGCTGTAACAGATAGAGGAAGGGAGAAAACCTTCCATGTTTCCCTGCATATGTGACCTGAGGGAAGGCATTACTGTTCAACCCCTTTTCAGTGATTAGAGTATGTGAGCAGGGCACTGAGTTTGCATTGAGCTAGTGCTAACTTTTTAGGGAGCTGAAAGTAAATGGTACAGCTGACAGCAGCAGTGGACACTCAGGTTCTGCACCTGATGTGGCTGGTGCCCCTTTGACTGCCTGCAGGGAGCTCAATTAATACAGTTGGATATCTCCAAAGGTAGTATCTTTTTTCCTTATTTTATTATCATTTTTTTATTCCAGGTGGTGACACCTTGTTTTTTTCCAAGCAGCCATGAGCTGGTAAGTATTTTTGGCATCACTGATATCCATCAGATTTTTTTAGGTTATAGGTTAGATTATTCTTGTAGTCTCCTATAACTTCTTGTTATTTCAGTACTGTGCTATCACCTTTCCTCTCTGAAGGCTTGGCAAATCAAGGGTCTGTTCCTGAAACATGTTACTGTGTCCTGTTCCATACAGGAATCCACATGTGATATGCTTCTATTTGTGTGTTTTAGATAAAAAAATACCCCAGTAATTATTTGTTTCAACATACTGATGTCTCATGTCAGTTTGAAAGTACAAGTCATGTAGGAGTTATTTGGGATCTGGTTTTTTTTGTTGCTGGTGGAACCCACACTTTGTCAGGATAGGAAAATTTTAAGACTTTTCTGGCTTGCATGACTGAATTTGGTTGTTTTAGTGGCAAGGGTAATATAAGTGATGCCTGGAAGATGGAGTGTAACAGTTACTTATTGAAACAGCACTGGCATCAGCCAACAGCTAATGCACAAGTGTCAGCCAAGAACTCTGTGTATTGTAGGTAAGTGATACAACCACTGCAATTAGGAATCCTGCATCTCACTTCTGCATTGCTGTGTGAATTGGCCAGGTCACTTCGTATATTTTTATGTCTTGATTTCACTGCTGGAAAAATGCAGGTAATGATACTTACCTATCATGAACCACAGAAGTCAAAAGGTGCTTTTAAAAATTATTAGCCTGTAAAGCAAAGCCTGGAAACCTAAATCAGTAATTCCTGGTATTATGAGGAGTGTGAGTATCAACTCATTGGAGGTCTCTTGTAAAGTTACCCAGTAATTTTATGAATTAACCCATGTCAGAGTCTGAGGATCTTGTATGGCATTACTGCTAAAATTATAAATAGAAATATAAACAGAAACGAAACCCTTTCTCATGTTAGCAGCTCACAGCATTAGGTACATACTGGCAACTGCATTTGCTTTTTGTTTTGTATTGTATTGCACAGAACCCAAGTATTAATTCTGGTGTGGAAAATCTGTTATTGTGATTCAGAATCAATTTTAAACATATAACAACCTGTGGGGTACGTTACCAGTCATTAATAATTCTGGTTGAACTTGGTTTATGTGAACTGTTTACATGGGGCAGTGCTGATAAGCTGGTCCCAGGTGACTCTGACCTGCTGGCAGGGGAAGAGTATAGGTGGCAAAAGTGGCCTAACCTGTTTTAGTTTACTGGCAGGAATGAAGACAGAGGTATATTCAGTCCCCAAATAAAACATTTACTAGTTTGGGCAGGAGTGGAATTCTATTTAAATTTCTTGCAGGGAAATCTGTAGGTGAAATATTTTCACTACATAGTATGCAATACATTCTTATTGCTGAGACTGAGATTGAACAGTGGGGTTTGCTGTTAGTGTGAAATGTGGTGACATTTTTATATTAGGAGTCTATATTGCGCACAAATAAATTTTATCTATTTAGTGAAGAGTTCTGTTGTTCTGAAGGAGGATGGTCTGTCATGGTATTAGGTGCAAGCAGTTTCTTTTACAATTGTTTTGAGAGTAAAGTCTTGACAAGATTAAGTAGTTGAGATCTTTAGCTAATAAGGAGGGCAACATCTATTCAAATTAACCAAAACTTTGTGGCATCATAATTTTCTACTGCACTAAGGATTTATCCCCGTTCATTCCAGCCAAGGAATTCCAACCTTTCAGTTTTCACATGAATAAACAATATGGATGCCTGCTTTAAATCAGTGTTGCATATATTTAGTCAGTGTAAAAGGTTGCCTGTATTGCTCTCCTTATCTGGCTTATAGCAAGAACAGTAGTTAGACCCTCAGTGACATGTTTGTTGGAAGACTACTGAAGCTTGATGAAATTCACAGATGTTATTTTTCTTCAGAATGTGGGTTTTATTGATTATTTTCTGCTTGGATGTCTGTTTCCAAAGAGGCCCTTTCTTCCCATTTCTCATGAGCTATGTATCTTGAAGCTTTGTAATGACATCAGGAGCCTCATATATCAACTCAATGCAGCTGTTAGGAATTTCAGGTGCTAAAATATAAACCAGCTCCTGTTAAATGTTCTAACACTGCTTACTTTATGTTGCCATGCACATTCCTCAGAAAGGGGGATGCTGTTAGGCCAGCTCTGTTAATTCAAGTCAGATGTTTAGCAAAGATGACCTATTCTGCTTCACTTAATTTTATTTCATGAAAAGACAATGGACTATTTGTGGGAACGGTCTTTCATTGCAGAGATTCATAGCTTAAACCAGAAATTTAAAAACAAGGTAAAGAAAAGTGGTCTGGTCAGTGTGTTTTTTTTTTTTTCTTTTTTCACCTGAAAGCTGACTTAGCCTATATAGTACTTCTAAAATTAGATAAAAATCAAGGATGCTAAATTTGTTTAAATGGCCTTTGCTTGAATTATTGGATCTTATTCTGAAAGATTGTTAGTTACTAGAGTTGAAACTAGTTTTTAAATTGATATTTTTAATGAAAAAAAAAGCTAACAACTTAAACAAGTCTTTTTCTCTAGTGCTGCTAAAATAAGAAAAGATTTAGGCTCTAACCTTAAACCTCTGAATACCTTTTGCTTCATCTATTACTTAAAAAAAATAAAAATTAAAAGAACAGCCAAAGGAAGGATATTAATTTAGAGGTAATTTTTAGATTCCAGGAAATAGTCCAGGATAGTTTAAGATGCTTCAAGTGGGCAGTAAGCTAGTCTTCTTCACTGAATTTCTTTTTTGTCCTTCATGATAATGTATCTTTGAAAAGAATAAAGCAAACTAAATCTTAATTCCTCAGAGTCCCATCACCTCTCCCTAGAAATGCCTTGCAGTAATGAAATGTGTGAAGGCTCGAACCTCTTACATACATGGATCCTTATCTTAAAATGGCTTCATTGATGAATGGTCCTTATCACTGCACGACTTGTCAGTTTTAAGACATGTTTAAGTAGTGATCTTTAGCAGAGAAATTTCTGATTTAACCTTAATAGCCTTTCTTCCTGCTTCCTCTCCTCTTTTTCTCTTCTTTTTTTTTCCAAATGGTTACCAAAGAATTCTGCATGCCTCTAGCCTGCCATTTAAAGATAATTTTTTGTAACTATCTGTTACAATGTGGAAAGATTAAGTGGACTCTTACCTGCAACCTGTATTTTATTGTAACAGTCGCTTCAAGCTGGAGTTTGTTTAGCTATTTTTCTAAGTCTTGAGTGGAAGTTTGATCATTCTGATAGAAATTGGGGAAGGGTGACAGTGATTCTGCTTCCCCTCTCCCCTCTCTTAATTATGCAAACCTGTTTTCTGCCTGTGAAGAGAAAAATCAAAGACTTGAACATTCAGACCCTTCCTAACAACTAAAACATGATTTTGAACAGTGAGTCAGATTGTGCTTTGGACTATTTCATAATAGGAGGAGAACAGAATAAAAGTGATTGTGGGAGAAATAGATTGGTTTGTTTTTGTTTTTTTGAGGGGGTTGTGTGTTTCATTTACTTTTTTAAAAGGAGCAGGAGAATACCTTGAAAAAGTTGCTGAAGAAGTGAGTGTAAAGTCACAAAGGTGTCATTTTAATTGCCTATCTCATTTTTTTGCTTGAAATCTGTGGTAGTTTACATATGCCTACATATATTCAATCTAGTGCCAATATTTTCTCAAAAAAAATTAAAAACTAAGAGCTGAAAATGCATGTTGATACAAAGCAAAATGAAACCAAATCCCCAGCTATGTATGGGGAATGAGGAAGAGATCAGGAAACTTTAAGAAAACTCAGTACTCTAACAGTGTTTGAAAGAATGCTTGTCCCCTGTGGCAAAAAAAAAATTATCCTTCCTTTTTTTTTATGCTGTTGAATGCAATCCTCCCCAGATGCTTTGAATGAGAAAGATCAGTGAATATGACAACATGAATTTTTAGCCTTACTGCATTCATCTTTAAACACATCTTTTGAGAAAAACAATGTGAGGCGTTTTGATCCCCATGGTACACAGTCCATCTGTTTTTAATGTGAGGATGCAAGAGATTTTTTGAGAAATCTGAGGCTGAAAAATGATTTGTGGTATTGGGAAGGCTTGTGCCTGTAGACAAAGGATTGCATTCTCCAATTGCATTTTAAGTGGGGCCTCAGTACTAGAAGATATTAGAAGTTAACTTGGGTTAATCAGGCATGACCTCCAGATATGGTGGGGTAGGTTGACAGTGACTAAACTGAGTTAGAAAGTGACATATGCAATGATTTTGCTCTGCCAGCTCCAATTTTGGTTTCCGGCTTAAATCAGTAAAAGCTTTTGTGAAAAATGTATCAAGTGGATTTGACTTGTAATAAGTGGCTGTGACTAATGACTAATTAATTCTCGGGTTTTCCTGTCTTTCTTCTTTCTAGCAAGAGCATGGAAATCTTATGGAAAACTAGGAAAATGACCAGCTCTGTTATTTAGTAGGACTTACTTTTTTCCCCTATACGCTACATTCAAACTTTAGCTCGCCAGACCTGTGAGATGGATCCAAAGTAAGCATTATATGCATATGGCAGGCATGTTTTGGTGAAGGACACACTAAATCTACCAGACCTCCCCATTGCTATGAACTTTCCTGTCTCCTTTCCAGACTCTCACCAGAGCAGTTCTTCCAGGGAGTGCTGCAGGCTATAGCTGTCTGTCTTGTGCACGTGCCTGCACATCATGGGAAGGGAAACGCAACAGGCCTGTTCTGTTCTCTGGTTTGTTTGCAAAAGGTGGGAATATCCAGTGGAGGTTTGTATTTGCCTGTTCAGTTCCTGCTCTGTCACCATCCAGAAGAATGCTCATGTCTCCATGAAGAAAGCTGTGGGCTTGGAGAACATTTATGGAGGTGATGTTTCTTCACTTCTGGTTCATACAGCTTTCCTGAACTCACAAGGAAGCAAAGGTGCCTTGAAACTTTTTTTAAAGCTCTCCCTGTCTTACTGTTCAGTTTTGCTTTATTAAATTTTGATCTGTGCTTTTTTCTTCCTTTCCTTTTTTCTTTTCAGCTTCATAAAAAGAAATTCTACCTTTCTTAATTTCTTGATTTGTTAGTGGTAGATATGCAGAAGCACAGACTGATGAGACACTTTCTTAGTAAAATCTGTGAGTGATGCTTGATTTGAAACACTTGACATGGATATTTTTCAAACTTTTTTTGGATTTGCAGTTCCCCAGAAGGGGCTGGTGTGGACCTCTTCAGAGTGCATTTCTATGGGGTTTGTTTTTTGGTTTTAGATTTCAAGTGCTTACCAGAGTAAGGCCATGGACCCCAGAGATATGCAGAGTCAAGGTTCCAAAATACTGTTTTAATTGCAGTCAGTGCCTTGTTTGTAAATGTCTCTGACTTAGTCATAAGAGAGCATAAGAGAGTAAAACTGCATGAGTATGGCCACCCCACTTCCCAAATGTAGTGATCCTGAATTGAGCTGTGCCATGCATACTAAATGCAAAAGCTAGTCATTACAGTTGCCAGGAGGGCAGGCTTATGTTAGTTCTAGGAATATTAGAGAATTAAAAGGTTTAATAAGAATTTAAATATGAAGCTTTGTTATAATACAGTATGTTCAGTTCCAAGCATTCATCAAAAATGAAATGAAAAGCAGACTTTCTTTGAAAAAACCCAATCTGCAGGAACAGGGAATCAGCAAGAGGGAAAGGTTTGGTTGTTTTCAGAGCTAGGTTAGCCTGCTTGTTTATTTTCTCAAATTGACTGCAAACCTTTCTACTGAGTGTGGCACTTTTGCAAGGGAGAAGTGTCTGCTTTTCAGAAGTGTGACACTATTTATTGTAGCAGATAAATACAGAAGTGTGATGTTCTTCCAAGGTATAACATTCTTCTTTCTGCCTTACCAGCTTTTGTTTTCTAAACAAAATCCATGTTTCAGACTTCTCAGTATTGTCAGTTTTCAGATGGCATAGAAAGTTTTCATGTATGTTTGACTTCACTAAAAAGCAAACGGACTTGCATAGGTCCTGCTTGACAGCTCACACTGGAAAAAGGAAATATCCACTACAGGGTGTGTTTTTTCTGCTTATCTGCATAATTTTCTATTTTTCATAGCTTATCCTGAGAGTGGCAGGTCTTCTGACCCTTGTGAAAATGCCTCTGGTTAATCTTTGAAAATGCTTTCTCAACACTGGAATGTGTAAAAGGAAAGGACAGTACTAATCCCATCACTATAATGTGAATGCTAGCCAAATACTAAAATAATAAATTACTGTGGCATTAGTTATTACAGTGTAATGGAGGACTGCCACTTGTCTTTCAAAAGGAAAAGACAAATCTCAGTGTTAATTTAAAGGCTGTGTTTAAAGTGTTAATTTCTTATAGTCAGAATTCACTGTAATAAGCACAATGGATCATGTGGACCTTTCTCTTCAGACAGAACTGTGAGGCAAATACAGTTCCTTAGGTTAAATTCTGATGTTTGGTCTAAGTGCTACATAATTGTGGATTCTGTTTGTTCATTGCTTAACATCAGTCTCTAGCATCCCACAATTTTAGCTCCCTATTGTGTCAGAAATCATACTGGTTTCACATAATTTAGGTTTTTCACATTGGTGCAAAAATTAAGTATTTGCTTATAAGTAACAAAGTGTGTGTGACAGAAGTGTTATATATGAACTTGCTTTTGATTCTTCTCATTTATTGTCATTCGATACTGGAGCCACAGCTCAAGTCTGTTTCTTGGAGAAATGTCACAACACCACCTGGTAAATTTCAGGGGGAAAGAGAAGATTAATTGGGTTTTGGATGTCTTTAAAGTGGAATCCAAATGGGAAGCTTTCAGGGCAAGATAGTCCTACTGACTAGCGAGACAAAGTTAACCAAGGTGAAGAGACTGCCTTCAATGAGGCAAGGAGGTAGAATATCTCCTGTGGCCTTCATTTAAGGACTGATGTACCTTGTTTGTAATGAATAGAAGGAATATAACTTTATTTTTAAGTAGTGGTGTCATTTTATCTTTTGCATTAATGACTTTGTTTCTCCTTCAGAGAGGCTTTTTTTAGGGAGTCATTGGCAGGAATATGTGATGGTTTTCTTCCATAATGGTAGGAGAGGGAGGTGGGATAATTGGTTTTGGAATGATTTTAGCTTCTTCCACAGAAAAATGTTTTTTGTTTCTAACCATGTCAATCTAATTTCCTTTGAACTGTCTTTATTGGAGGGTGACAACAAGGATGTTTTGTTGTGTTTGATATTGAAATGCTATGATTGGTGAGGTGCAGAAGTAGAACCATAGAATCACAGAATGCTTTTGTTTGGAAAGGACCTTAAAGATCATTTAGTTCCAACTCCCCTGCCATGGGCAGGGACACCTTGCACTAGACAAGGTTGCTCGGAGCCCCATCCAGCCTGGCATTGAACTCTTCCAGGGACGGGGCATCCACGACTTCTCTGGGCAATCTGTTCCAGTACCTCACTACCCTCAGAGTTAAGAATTTCTCCCTAATATCTAATCTGAAACTACCCTCCTTCAGTTTAAAGCCATTCCCTCTTGTCCTATCACTGCATACTCTTGTCAAAAGTGCCTCTCCAGCCTTTTTGTAGGCCCCTTTTAGGTACTGGAAGGACGCTTTAAGGTCTCCCTGGAGTCTTTTCTTCTTCAGGCTAAACAACCCCATCTCTCTCACCCTGTTTTTGTAAGAGAGGTGATCATCTTCATAGCCCTCCTCTGGATCCCATTCCAGCAAGTCCACATCTTTCTTGTGTTGAGGCCTCCAGAGCTGGATGCAGCACTCCAGGTGGGGTCTCACAAGAGCAGAATAGAGGGGCAGAATCATCTGTCTTGCCCTGCTGGCCATGGTGCTTTTGATGCAGCCCAGGATATGGTTGGCTTTCTGGGCTGCAAACACACATTGAGACATGTCAAGCTTCTTGTCCACCAACACCCCCAAGTACTTTTCCCCAGGGCTGCTCTCAATCCATTCTTGGCTCAGACTGTACTTGTGCTTGGGATTGCCCCAAACCAGGCACAGGACCTTGGATTTGACCTTGCTGAACTTCATGAGGTTCACACAAGGCCCCCTCTCAAGCCTGTCCAGGTCCCTCTGCAGGGCCTCCTTTCCCTCCAGTGTGTCCATCACACCACACAGTGTGGTGTCGTTGACAAACTTGCTGATCCCACTTGCCATGTCGCCGACAAAGATGTTACAGTGCCAGTCCCAATAGCCACCCCTAAGGAATGCCACTGGTCTCCACTTGGACATTGGGCCATTGACTGCAACACTCTGTGACCATCCAGCCAATTCTTTACCCACCAAGTGGTCCATCTGTGAAATCCATTCTCTCCAGTTTAAAGACAAGGATGTGTGTGGGACAATGTCAAAAGCAATGCACAAGACCAGGTAGATGATGTTGGTCACTCTTCCCTCATCTGCCAGTTCTGTAACCCTGTTGTAGAAGGCTATCGAATTTGTCAGGCAAGATTTGCAATTAGTGAAGCCATGTTGGCCATTAGCAATCACCTTCTTATTTTCCATGTGCCTTAGCATAGTTCCCAGAAGGATCTGCTCCATGATCTTGCCAAGCACTGAGGTGAGACTGACTGGTCTGTAGTTCCCTGGATCTTCCTTACTTCCCTTTGTAAAAATGGGGGTTATGTTTCATCTTCTTCTAGTCGGTGGGAACTTCACTGGAATGCTGCAACTTCTCAAATATGATGGATAGTAACTTAGCCACTTCCTCAGCAAGTTCCCTCAGAACCCATGGATGTATCTCATCAGGTCCCATGGACTTGTGCTCCTTCATGTTCCTTAAATGGCCTCGGACCTTGTGGTCTCCTACAGAAGACAGTTCTTCATTCTCCAGTCCCTCCCTTTACCTTCATTGAGTACCTCACCCTTTTCCATGTCCTGGGTTTCCCATATCCTTTCTGAGAAAGACTAGGGGAAATGTGGGTTTTCTTTTGTCACCAACATACCTATAGAAACTTTTTTGTTACCTTTGATGTCCTTGTCCAGATTTAATCCTGTCAGTGCTTTCGGTTTCCTAACTAGTTCCCTGGCTACTCAGACAATCTCTCTGTTCTTCTCAGGCTATCTGTCCCTACCTCCTCCTTCCAGAGGGTACCTTTTTGTGTTTTAATTTGTCCAGGAGCAACTTGTTCACCCATGCATGCCTTCTGGCATTTATGCCTGATTTCTTCTTGGTAGGGATGCATCGCTGTTGAGCCAGGAGGAGACAGTCCTCTCATGGGTTAACTGTGAGCCAATCTCACATTATAAGCATTATGGTTGATGTAGGATGTATGCCCTGGTAAATTATGTGTGGTTCATTTAATTAAGAAAGGTGTTACTATTGTAATTTATACTCTCAAAACCTATAACTCTTTCCAGTTGAGATTTGCAACTAGTGTATCTGGACTTCAGTGATCTACCAAAAAAGAATTGATGGTTATGAAGTTGCCTCTCTAGTTCAAAAGATCTTTCCCACAGCAGGATTTAGAGACAAATTTTCAGTTGTACCACTGCTGATGTTAGATTTTTTTGTAGTAATGGATTGATTCTTTTAAAATAAAAGGTTTGTTTTAAACCTCTATTGATACAACTTAGCATGTTGTAAAGCCTTGAGGAGATTTTTTTGCAAAGTATTTACAGAAAATTCTCAGCAGTTCACTTCATTAATATCCACTCAAGTGTCTGTTTTCATGAAAAAGCATAAAATGAGAGACTGGGAAAAAATGTGAAAGGGAATAAGTGATTAGCAATGTACATCTCCATGGATATTGTACCTTGGAGTAAGCACTCTCAGTAGCTGAGTACTTGTAAGACCTGAATATGCAGGATGGTAATGAAAATCAATTAGTTTTCCATATCTGTCTGAAAGGTAGTTTGCTTATTAATAATGTAGAATGAATATGTACTTCTGAATGATTTTGTGTGTGGGGGTGTATATGCTGTTGGGAGGGGATTTTTTAGAATGTACTTAAACTATCTGGAAAATTAAAGTAAGTTGTGTTAACTTTTCTCCTTTTGCAGGCTAATAACTCTGAGGTGGTTAAAAATCATGTAACCAGAAGTGTAAGTAATTAAATTTTATTTATTCTTTTTTTTTTTTTTTTTTTTTTTTTTTTTTTTTTTTTTTTTATTTTGTTTTTTTTTTTTTTTTTAACATGGCCTGATTTATTTTCCTGGTTGTTGCTGCTTATTTATATTACATCTTCACAAGGCATTCGTTGCTAACCAATTTCGAAGCACACACTTTGGTTTCTGTACTGTGTGAAATTAGATTCTGATTAGGACAATTAGTGTTTTGTGCCACCATTGAATTTTCCCAGGAGCAATGAAGTGAACTCTTCATTCCTTATTTTTAAATCAAGCAGGGGAGAGATAAAGGGAAATATCATAATCTTCGTAGACTGTATTCAGAGGAGCTGAGAAAGTCAAGAGATTCTTTTTTTCAGCAAGAAAAATATTGGGTCTTATATTGTGTTCAGCATGAAATGGATCTTTTAGCTTTTACTTGTTCCATTTACTATGCCATGTTATTTATGAAACAAAGTAAGTGCCCCTTTTCAGCCCTTTGTTACTGTAGCTGTAGTGCTCCTGGTAAAAGTAGTACTAAATAGATTTATTGAAGTGCAATACAACCCAGTTGTCTAATTGATGTAGAAATTTCTGCAAATGGGAAATGTAGCCTACTACAGCACTTATTAAATATATTTTTAGCACAATTTCCATCAAATAAGTACGACAAAAAAGACAACTTTTTGAAGTTCTTTGGAGTTACCTTTTAACAGAGATGTCAAATTTTGTAGATTTCTAAACAAATCATGGGAGATGCCTATAGTTAACTATCTGCTAGCAGGCAACTGTGATGCAGGTATTTGATTTGCCACTGTAAAAATGAGGCTAAAATGTAAAAAGTAGCAGAGGACAGAACTTGCAAGATGCATACGGTCTTCACTGATTAATTGTTCAATTTCAGACCTGCTCTCTATTGCAATAAATGAACATCTGTTTCACAGCGTTAGTCTTGTGTGCATGGCATTTTTTTGGTGATGCTGTCCATGGTTCAGTGCTGCAGGCTTCTGCTGGTGCCACCCTGTGCAGGGCAAGAAGAGTTCTGATCCCTGACTGCTTATGTGGACAGGAGCAGTTCAAAGAGGTTACATTTGTATTAGCAGTGTAGTTCATTTACTTTGGTTGACAATAAATGTTTTTCTACACCCAAGGGTGTATCTGTGGTTGGATCCATGCTATTATTTACACTGTTTCAATAAAATTAGAATTTTTTCTAATTGCTAGAATATATTTGATGTTGAAACCAGCTAAAATATGAAGTGACATGATTGTTTCTCCTTTCAGTTCACTGCTCTCTCCCTTGACTAGACAAATCAACTAAAATTAAAAAATCAGAAAAGAGCAAACTTCTTAGTTATTTGCATGTGAATAATTGGTTTTGACAGCTGCTTCCAGTGTAACAAATGTGAAGCAAAATAATGAGATACATTGTGAGGAAAACAATTGCAGATCATTTTCTGATCTGGTTGCTAGTTGGAAGCTTTTAGCATCGTTGTGTTACATCTGAATACTTCAGAAGGTTTTCTGTTTCTGCTTGTGGCTACACAATCCAAGATCATATGTTTCTTGGGTTTTTTTTTTCTGATACCTTGTGCACAGCCATTTTGAAAGCAGCCTTAATGGCAAGCAATGTTTTTTCAGCTGTGCCTTTTGTCTTACTGCATTTTGCATTGATTATTATTTGATCATTAGTGAGTATCCTGAAATTGTTCATAGTTACTGTCTATGGACATATTCCAGGAAAAAAGGATAACATGGATTCAGGTGCAGAAGAAAGGTCCAATCTGAGACACAGAGAAAAGAGAGGAGATGTAAAGCCTACAAGGCTGGGGGATTCATAAAATGCTGTCTCCAAACAGTGGAGCTGGATGCAGCCATTAGATGAGGCTTGAACAAGGCTTTTGCAGCTCTGGTGCTGTAACTGCAGCACACATCCTGTCTGTGTGGTGCTAATGGAAGATGCATCCCTTGTCTTCCTGTTCTCTTCCTTCTAAATCTGTACCATGCTTGTTCTCCTTTTTTTTTTTTTTTTTTTTTTTTTTTTTTTTATTAGTTTG
>VZRZ01004300.1:0-105432 GCA_013398175.1 Climacteris rufus | reverse complement strand
TGCTTTCTTTTTTTTTTTTTTTTTTTTTTTTTTAAATTTAATGAGTTGGAAGAGACTGCTTTAACCAATTTTTGTCTCTGGAATTTCTTCTCCTTTTCTCTCTCTCTCTCTCCCCTTTGCATATTATTTCATGGCATCTAGTCCAGGAAAGAAAAGCTCTCTTGCTTTTTCCTGGCAATATGTCTGCTAATGGAATATTTCTAGTGTAAGCCCTTGCTGTTTTATAGGAATGCTGTGTGAACATCAGCCAAGACAGTTTGACTTTGTTGTGACACTGCTTAGAATTGAAAATTTTGCTAGCTTCATTCTAGTGTTCAGTGTAACTCTGAGGCATGGATAGCACATTCTTACTTGGGAAATCAGAAGTGCATTTTCTTATGTTTGGAGGGCTTCCTCATGCTCTTATGGACTGGAATATTATTTTATTCTCAATATTAACTTACTTAAAACAAATAAATTGAACTTCCTGTTTCATGTTAAGGCTGGCAAAAATTATTCTGTCACTTTCTATCCAAGAATTATGTGCACATAACTTTCTGTTCATTAACAGGGTGCTAAATTTGTGATGAACCTTTACTTCAGTTTAGATCTCTCGCATCTTAACGAGGCCTGAGGGAATCTCAGGAGTTCCACTCTGAAGGCTTTCCCTCTGCCACCACTTTTTTTTTTCTTTCTACTCTGCACATAACTATCTCTTTGCAGAGTTAGGAAATAGAGCACATACATACATGAACTTTGTGTTAGGTGCTACTTGGTCATGCCATACAGTACGTCTGCAGAGCCTTACAGTGTGGTAGCTGTGAATTAATGCAGAAACCTTTACACTCTGCTGTGTCTGCTGTGCTTAATTGCATTGCCTGTGGATAGTATTCATTCAGGAAGCTGTTTCAGAGCTCTGGCATAATTATGAAACTCTGCTAGAACTGGAGCTGGAGCATATGTATTGTTTTAGTCAGTTGAGGCAAACTCCTTACTTAACACTTAATATAGTAATACTTGAATATGGATATGTATATATGGATATAAAAATGGAAATAAGTTTCCCCATAAATTTGTAGTGGAACGCAGTCATTTGAGTGTGGAAACAACTCTAATTCACTCAAACAGGTGTGCAAAAGGCAATAGCACTGATTAGGACTAGGTGCTCATCTCAGAAAGCTTTGTGTGAACACCCAGTCTTGAGATATTATAGAACTAAGGCTTCAGAAATATGGGTTTCCAAATGTGAACATGTATAACTGTAAAATTTTTCGTTAGGTAAAACACCAATTATGCCTCATTCTCACATGAATAATGACTTTACATGCATTCAATATTTTCTTCTAAAGAGTCCTTTGTAGCAAAAATATGCGATGTGCCTTCTCTCTGTTACGAATTTCAATTTTTTAGGAAAAGAGCAAACGATGGATAGTCAACCCAAGTGATCAAGAAACTGTCAGGCCATGAGTTTTCTTGAATCTAAGTGAATTGGAAGATAATCTTTCTGCCCTGGTTAGTACTTTCTTGCCCTGACAGATTGGTAGATGGAACTCCATATCCAAGGGCCCCACAAACTTGATAAAGATGAGGTGGATTACAAAGCCCTACAGTGAACTTGTTTGGCCAGTTTTGGCTGAAATGGGGAAGAATAATGGGAACAGCTTTGCCAGCAGCTAGGATTCAGGATAGATTTTGGCAGAGAGAAAGCAAGCTGGGATTTATTAGTTCTGCAGACACTGCTACTTGCAAGGGGCACATCTCTCTGGACTCTTGCTGTTACACTACACAGGGGAACAGATTAGGATTTTTATGAAACACAGTATACAAAACAAAACTAAAATTGCTCTCAAACAGCTGCTTGCAATAGAAATCAATCCCCTCTGCGGAGTCAACTCCAAAAAATATTTTAAATTAATTTTCAGTATTTATAACAGAAATTGATACACAGTAGCATAGAGACATTTGTATTCACAAGGCATGAATCTTTTCTGCACTAGGAACCATTCTAAAGCCAGAGGCCAAAAGGTTATGCAAATTCTGGTTCTCATCCAAACCATGCAAACATGTTTCACTGTATCAGTGAGAATTATTATGGTAAGCAGTCAAATGATCAGTGTAGTTCATTGTTCTGTCTTTTTCTGCAGTACCCTGGAGTGTATAGAACTGTTAGGCTGCACCTTAGAATAGGTTGGAGAATTTCTTCTGATTCCTGTCCCTGGCTTGAGGAATGAAAAGGCATCACAAATGTGGTTCAAATGCATTCAGGTATCCTGCTGTTGAGTCTCTTTATTCATATTTTTATTTATGCTGTTTGAATGGTGAACAATCATGCAGAAAAAAGGTTTCAGGAGCTAATTAAAAGCTGTGTAGAACCCGTGTAATTTTTAGCTAATCAAATTTTCTCATGCTTATAGCAACATTAAAAACAGGCACAAATAAAATACTTATATCTGGAATAGATTCATGTTATCCTTTCAAAGTGTGTCCTGATACCTTTAAATCACAGATTAGTCATTGATTACATTTCAGATAGTTCTAGTTTCTACTCATTGATCCTGTGCCTGTTAATGCTCCCCTTCAAGAAGGAGCCCAGGAGAGAAACAGATGAGCTATGTGAATGCATGTCAGATCCTGTAGCCCAGAGTTTTCAGTAGTGCTGTTCCTCAAAGGAACATATATATCTGGTTGATGTGCAGTTGTCTCAGATGTTTAAAACATGTCTTACTGCATTTTGCATTGTTCTTATATTCTGCTGAGATAACCTTTAAGCAGACACAGTATTATTGTATTATGCCAGTATTGTATTATGCCAGTTCAATGCCAGTAACAGAGTCTTAGGAAAGGCAACTGGTTGATTTTTCATTTGTCTTCCTTAGCTTGTCTTTGATTCTAGTCTCAAAAGGGACAAGTCATAATCCCACCTGGTATATCTAAGCCCATGTGTGGCCTACATGTCTAGTTTTACTTTGGTATTGGAAACTAGTAGGTCACATACTAGGTTTTTGATTTATTTATTTTTCCAGAGCTGTGTAGTAACTCAGTGTACTGCAGAAATGCAAATTAATTAGTCTGGGGCAAAACTGAACTCCCTTCATCCTTTTTTCTTTTCATAATCTCTCTGGTCTCTGAAGTTGTACAGCAGAGGACTTTAGCCTATGAAGTGTGAAAGCCTACTGAAGAATTTAAAGCCTACTGGCTGTAACCCAAGTTTCCTTATTCAGTTCTTGTAAAAGTTGAGGATGATCATCTAGCTGAGACAATGATGTTTTTTTTCAGAGATGATTTTTTTTTTGCAGGCATTATTTTTTACTTGATTTTCTCCATTTATTTCCTTGAGAGGCAGCCTTTCACCATAGGAGAGGGGATGCAGGTTTAGCAGAAGGGTTATTTCTTATTCCTTCTGTTTCTGGACTTGTGGAGAAGTTGTCTCAATGCCACCCCTGTGCCACACGGTGTGAGATGACCTGTACTATACCTTTGTCATGTTTTTGCTCTGAAGCTGTGGCATGGCTCAAAGTAAGGTTGTAAATGTGTGAGATGCTGCCTGGGACAAGCACAAGCTTGCTATTTGAGGCAAGACAGGTAATCCATAAACAAGTTCACGCTCTTTGGTGTCAGAAGAAGGTGAATAGACAGGGCTGATCTCAAAAGTCTGTTTTGTTCAACCTGTGCTTTAACTGGACTGTTTGGCCCACTTGTGCTTGCATTGGCAGCAGGCTGTGCTGGGACAGCCTGTTGTAGTGACTGTTGTGACCTGGTGAAAATGACACAGAATTAAATATGGAACTTTTTCTTAGCTTCTGCATCATGCCTTGGCTGTGGGAGACTCTGGCTTGGTTTTTTCTGAAGACTGAATTTTTGAGAAAGCTGGGATAACAACCCTTGTGATGAGCCCAGTACTAGATGTGGGAGCCACAGGTGGTACAAGAAGGAGTAAGGAGTATGTCAAACAAGAGAGTTGTATGGTTTGAGTTTTTACTGGGGAAGGCCAATGACACAGTACCTTGGATGCAATGAATTTGATTATTAATGCAATTCTGTGACTGGAGAGGAGATGGTTGTCTTTTGAGAAGCAATTGCTTCCCCCTGCTGGCTTTCATACAACTGCAGCTAGATTTGACCAAAAGGCTCCTTGCACTTGCTTACATAGGGATAACTTCTATGCAGTATTGTTCAGTATTGATCTATTTGTTTGGAATACAAAAATTCCTTAGAACTGCATAAATAGGTGAATAGAAGGTGTTTTCTTATTTGAAAACTGTTTCTCATACGGCTGGTTGTAGTCTGCATTGCCAGGCAATCAGGGGAACAAGAATCGTGGAGAGAAGCTCACAAAAGAATAATCTCAGGGTGGTCTGTCCTACTGGCAACATATTAAGCATTAGTGTCACTGAATCCACCTTCATTATAACTCTAAAGTTTTAGCCAGGTGTGGTTAAAACCTCTCATTTTGAGCCACTGTTTTTCATTGCTCTTCATCTTCTCTGCTGCTGTTTGTTGGCAGGAAATGAATAGCATACCTTGTGAGATTTTCTGTGTAATTGTCCATCTTGGCATATGCCAGATGGCATTTGCTATCTTGGAAGATTAGTCAAATTTTTTGCCATTATCCTTCCAGTGTGCAGCAAGGCAGAAAACGGTGTTTGTTTGTTTATTTTCACTTGGATTGAGATGATTTGCCTTTATGGATGGTCTGCTTTGTGCTGCTGAATCCTGTTTGGGGAAGCTTGTATTCTGATGGTTTGGTGACACAGCATGCACACAGTGAATATATATCTCACTAATGATTTTTTTTGCTAGTGGTTTGCACTATGTTGTTGTTCATATGCTTATGCACTGCATGCTCCTAGGATTTATGCTAGTTTATATAGCACAACAGCATGCCGTAGAGAATTATTTTATCACTTATTTTCTCACCAAAGAAAGGTGTTAAGTGTCTGTTTATTCAGGTTACACAATAGTTTAATCATCAAATTTTTAAATAAATGGTAAAAGTACCTCTTAAGCAGTGGAAACATCTGTGTGACCAACCGAGACCAAGGGAGTCCTGCTTCTAATCAAAAACAAAATATTACAAAAGCTGTCTTAAATTTCAGTTATAGTCATTTACTTGTTTTGACATCCATGGTGTATTAACTACAGCCTTTAAAATTCTGAGAAGGGATTGGGTAAAAAGAGGCTGAAAATACCATGAAGTTTCCTAATTTTTTGTTGTCTAAGTAAAAACAGTGAAACTGGGATGAAGCACTTACATAAAGTGCACCTTATGCCAACAGTTGTGCTTTAAAAATTGCCAGGACAGTTCACTTTAAGAAATTCTGAAGGGAAATGTGCCACTTTCATGCTTGTATGTGTCCTAGCTATTGCCAAATTTTGACATACAGCATCATTTTATGGGAAGTTCTAAGGCATCTTCCATTCAAACACAGTTTATTTGGTTTGGGAGCACTTGTCATGCGTGTAGCCAAAATAGATAGGGTTTATCAGTTTTCCAGCTCTTACCCTTAATATAACTATGCTTTTATGTGCATTTTTTTGTGTATTAAGTATAAATTCAGGGCAGGGAGAGGAGTGAATACTCTTTCACTTACGGAGTTACTGATGCATAATATGAAATGGAACTTCAGATTTTCTGTATCAAAACATATACATACCTAAGTGCTAAAATAAAAAATACACAAAATATATGAATTTTAAAAAATGAAATAAAATGTATACAAAGCTAAAAATATGTAGACATAGCTAAATGTAAATTGAATATTATTATTATTTTTTGTTTTATGTTTGTATAGTAGTAGCTGTCTTTTAGTAGGGTTTTTTTTTCTTTTTAAACATATCCTGGAAGGAAGGGGTACTGTCCCTTGTAGATGTCTGTTTCTCTCTGTTACACACAGAGCTTGGGTGACAATCACGCTGGAGCTTAATTGTGAGACAGCTACATTTAGGGGAGACAAATTCTATTACTATGGTTCATGAGGGAGAATGTTTTTATGCTTTTTCTTGCATAGTTACTATCACTGAACAAATGGAACTACAAAACCAAACTACTACACAGTGAAGTCTTAGGAGTTTGATTCAGAAATATATTGAATATATATTTCAATACTGTCATAAGAAAATCAGTTGAGAGGAAATTCCTTTTGCAGGTTTATATAAAAAGTCAAGTTTAATATTCTCAAAGCCCACTATATTTTTGCTAATCTTAATGCAGTTACCAAGAAGAGCACTAAAGACATCACAGAAGACTTTTCTGGCAGTAGAGTTGGAAGAGATAGTAGAAAGTTAGGCATAACCTGGCCATAACCACAGTGTTTGCATTCAAAACCTAGGGCAATGATCCTCTCGTATCCTCCTGTTGGTATAATCTTCCAAATAATAAATGAGGAAAAAAAGCAGAAAGATTGACATCAGCAACAGCAGTTAAGTTTCTGGATTGATTGTTCTGCTTTCTTTGTTCCAGAATTCCAGCAGTGCTTTGAAGAACTCCTCTTTCAATTGTGACAAAGTATCACGGCAAGTATTTCTTTCATATTTTATGTGGCAGTGTCACACTATGCAGTGGTGGGTTTAGGTTTTGTTATTTGTGGTTGTGATTTCTGTAGTTCAGTCTTCAGTTCAGTCTTCTGCAAGACATGACCTGCTATGCAAGTACCATTTTTACAATCCCTGAATAAGAAAACAACTGGGCGTATTTACTGAGCTTATTTTTAACTTATTGACTATAATCTGCTAGTATTCTATTAAGAAGGACAAAGATTTGTTCATAACCTGTAACAGAAAGAGAAGTTAAAGTATTTGTAGACTAACCAATGAAATTAATTGGATTACACTCTTACCTGTTGTAGTTTGGGGACTGGTTTTAGTTTCACTTCAGTTTTACTCAGAGCAGATTTCCAGATCTGCAGTGTTTTGCAAATCACTGGTCAATCTTCCAATTTGTAAAGCATTTGCAGAATTCTACAGAGAGATGTGTGCAGACATAAGTACCTATACATTTTCTGTTTGACTCCCAAATTTGTTGTACTAGTATTTGTCAAAAGTGCTTGTATTCATTTTATTGTTTTTCCATGTCACTGTTTGCAGAGACTTTTTCACAATAGTTTTGATGTGAAGAATGCTGGTGAAGAACTCAGTTTGTGTTCTGAATGGAATAATTTGAGCTCTGTAGGCATTTAATGAGTTGCAATTGTAATGAAATTATTGGAAATAGCTGATGCTTGATTGTAGGAGTTCAAGGAGTTGCAATTTCTTCTCATTAATATGCCATGTTTCTTCTCACCTGCTTTGCTCTGAACTGCCTCATCCAATTTCTTCACAGAAGTGCAGACTTTGATCACATTATGGAGGAAGGCTATGAACTTGACCTCACTTACATCACAGAGCGGATCATTGCTGTATCCTTCCCTGCTAGCTGTTCTGAGGAAACTTACCTCCACAATCTACAAGATGTAACACAAATGCTCAAATCCAAACATGGGGATAATTACTTGGTATGTGTGTAAGATCAATCTTTTGTGATACAACTTCTTTTGTCTTGCAGGAAGACTACTTTAGGTTCACATATACCATTATACACTATAAATCACTCTTTGGACCATTTTTACAGCCTTGAAAGAAAGTGCAAGAGTTTTGGTAGTGTCTTAAGTTGCTAGATATTGAAAACACTTTTTTTTTTTGCTGGGGCACTGCAGTCTCTAGTGATAACACAGTCAAATGCTGTAGAACAATTACACTGACCATTTCCATTGTCCAAAGTGTGCTTTTCAAAGATACACACCTGCAATGTGGAGTGTGTTCTTATTTTGTAGCAGTGAGCTGCATCTGGGTCCTCAGGTGAGTATCTAATAGTTTCTCACCATCAGGTCTTCACTGTGTCTCTTCTATATATTGTGAGGCAACAAGTAAAAGTAGGGTTGCTGTTGGTGTGTTCTGTCCAGCTCTTTTTCATTAACTTGCTTTAGATGCATTTTTCCTCTTGTTTAGTTTTCTACAGGAAATTAAGTAAGCAGATCTATAAGGAGCTCCATGTGCAGATTTTTTTTAAAAACGATGACAACAAGCTGTTAACCTCCTGTGCTGTTTCCTGGCTAGTGCCATGGCAGGAATTGTCTCAGCTTGTTCTATGAAGGTGAACTTAAAACAAGGCAAATAATTTATTTACTTTTTTTGTTGTGCTCTCTTTTTAGGTAGTGTGTGTAAACAATAAGAATCAAATCCATGACTTCAGGAACATGAACTTTACTCACAGTAGAAATTAGTTACTGGAGAGATTCCACTTTATGATTTAAACACATTATCTTCTGCTCACAAACTGAGATGTCATAGGTGCACTATGAACCAGACTGAACACGTGATGTGGACTGATGTTCTCAGCGTGCTGCCTTGGTGCTCTTGGCTCCCCTTCTATCAGGCACTGGTAGCTTATCAGGCACAAAATAATAATAGTTTGAAGGTGACTTGTGTGTAAAGCTTTATAGGTTCAAATTCACCTGTTCACCCCTGGCCCTTTCCATGAGACAGCAGTATAAGTTTGTAGTCTGTCCAGTTAAATCTCCCTTGTTTGTATTACAAAGATCTGGTATATGGTAAGTCTTGTTTAGTGTCTGAGAGGGATTGTAGTGTCTGTCTGTGAGAGGGGTTGTAGTCAGTTTCTCTTACAAACTTGAGACTTTTCGATTTTTGCTTTAGTCCTGGTCTATTTATTAATTTATTTTCTATTGAACACTTTGGAAATCAGCTGGCTTGGTCAAAAGAAAGCTTGATGCAATCTACTTCAGATGCCTTTCTGCAAATTTGCAAGTTCACCTGACAAAGCACAGCCAGGTTGTAGATTCAGAGAGCTTGTTTTTAAACTATCTTTTGTTTCTCATGTTTTGAATTCCTCTTCAGCCTGCTCAACAGGCACATGTATATCAGCAAAGAAAAAAACCCCAAAACCTCCACAAAATGGTATGCGAGTCATAAGTCCTGCTGAAGTTGATAGGAACAATTCTACTCTTTTATTGGATCACTGACAAACAGAACATACACTACAAATCAGTATTTGTAATTTTTTATCTAGTTGTTTTTCTTTCACTACAGTTGGTAGTGAGAATAGAGAAGGGCATGATACACCCAAAGAACTGGGTGAATGCATTGAGCTTGAGTTTTTATGAAGAATATGAACAAAAACCCCTAAGTATCTAATTTTCTCTAACAGTAAAGGATTATACTTTGACAGTCTGAGACCAGAGTCCATTAGGGGGAGATGAAAGCCTGTCCATAGCTTACAGTATTTTTTCTCTGCTTTGTTGTCCTAAAAAAAAAAACAAATGCTCTGTAGGCTTTGGTTCCTAGAAGAACTGTGACTTTTCCAACAGATAAAAATTTAGAAACTGAGGCTTATCCTCCTATTTCTTGTACCAAAATACAAGTAAGTGACCTCGAATATGCCAAAAAGAGAACAAAAAGGATGCAGTTAGTCTTCCACTGTGTCATGGTTTAACCCCAAGCAGTAACTTGGCCCCACACAGCTGCTCGTTCACTTCCCCCCCAGTGGAGTGGGGGGAGAGAATGCATGGGTTGAGATAAGACAGCTTAACAGGTTAAACAAAAGCTGCACACACAAGCAAAGCAAAATGAGGAATTCATGCATTGCTTTCCATGGGCAGGCAGATTTTCAGCCATCCCCAGGACAGCTGGGCTCCATAATGCAGTGGTGACTTGGGAAGACAAACACCATCACTCTGGATGTCTCCACTCCTTCCTTCCTTAGGCTGATACGCTGAGCATGGCATGTGGTACGGAAAATGCCTTTGGTTAGTTGGGGTCAGCTGTCCTGGCTGTGTCCTTTCCCAGCTTCTTGTGCATCCCCAGCCCACTCGCTGGTGGGATGGTGTGAGAGGCATAAAAGCTCTGGACACTGTGTAAGCACTGCTCAACAATAATGAAAACATCCGTTTTCTCAACACCATTTTCAGCACAAATCCAAAACACAGCCCCATATAAGCTACTGTGAAGAAAATTAACTCTACCCCAGCCAAAACCAACACACAGTGGCATCTATTTATGCCACTCTTCAAAGGCTTCTGTGATCTCTTGTTTTGTTGTATGTGAAATGTTGGTTCCTGTACCTTCTGATCTATATTCTGTGCTGATGGGACTCCTGGAGTACCTCAGTGTGATCAGTAGCTTGACAGGGACCTGGGTGCAACAGCATCTTTGAGTGTGGTGTCTGATCCAGCAGTGACAAATATCCATCATGAACAGGACTGTATCCTGACGCATAGGATTTTTACATTGTTCTTAAATATAAATACAACAGGAAAGATTAATAAAAAAACTTCTGTCAAATAGCCCTTTTCTTTCCCCTGTGGAAAATTTTAGGCAATTGATTTATTAATACAGTTTTAGAACTGATTTAAAGAATTCTATACTGAGATCTGTACTGAGAATTGCATCTGTCAATTTGTTTTGCAAACATTAAAGCTAATAAAAAACTACCAAAAACATTGTGTCATTTATAGAAGACAATTTTGGTTTCATTCCTGTTTTACTATTGGTATTTCAGGAAGGATAAGTACAGTCCAGTTTGTAGTTGTTAATATATCTTTGTGATCCAAAAAAAATTTGGACAACAAACATACAAATTTTTGATTGTCATTTAGCTCTTCAGCACTAATCTGTTTAAAATGCCAACAGTATATTGGAATAAAAATAATGTTTCTTATAATATAAAGATGTTTCATGCTTTCTTTTGTAGTTGGAGATCAAAGGAAGTGGTCAATATTAGGTGTGATTTTAGAACCTTGTGCAGCTTAAAAGAGAAGCTGTTTTTCTTGGATGCCTTGTTAATTTAGGGGTATCATCTTTGTCTGGATGAATTTCTTGCCTAAAAAGTGTAATTTTTCCTATAGATGCTATAATGCCATACTGCTTCCACTGTGTCCGTGATGGGATTGCACATTTTTTAATTGCCACATCAGTGAGCAGCAGGCACCAGTTTCTAGAAGGGAAATGATGTAGTTGCTTTAGCCTGTTCAGTTTTTGGCTTCCTTGCTGAGACAGCTGATGAGAGTGCTGGTTAACACCAAAAGGTAATACTTTAGAAAAGTGTTACACTTTAGGAAAAGGTTCCTAAATTGTCCTTGGGTAGAAGTAAACTGTATGATGGACTTACTTCATATTTACTCTCTCTCATGTTTACCATCTATTTATTCCATTCGATCAGTGTAATTAATGAGACTTCTTCAATGATTATGTCATCTGTACATTACTCAGGATATGAAACAGCCATGAAAGGGAATCTGCCTCAGTAACATTGTTTTAGTTCTTGAGTATTGATATTTCAGCTTTTTCTTACTGATTCATAGTAACTTAAAGTACTTTCTGATGAAAGCATAGAGTCATAAAGTCAGTTATGCTTGTATACGCTGCTTTCTTTTGTTCATTTAGCAGTCTGTCTCTTCAACTGCTCCTTATTAAGCATTGCTATGTAATGGGTTAACAAAAGAGTTGTAAGATCTTATAGGCTAAGCTGTAGTTAAATATGTCATATTTTCCCTGCAAAGTGGAAAAGTAAAGTAAAGTATGTCATATCTTCCCTGCAAAGTTTTGACAGACCAATACTTTCTTTTCAGGCACACAAATTCAAATATTTAACACTGTACCACCCTCCCAGACTTGTAATTGTTAATTCTTATGCTGTGTGTTATTTTGCATGGTATCCAGGTCTCTCAGTATACCTCTGACTCAAAGCCATGGGGAATAAATAAGATGTAGTAGAATTTTAATTGTCCTTTTTCAAAATGTGCATTTAGGATCAGCTTTAGTTTCATTGTACAATAACTGAATATCTAAAATATGTTTGCTAGAGCTATCTGACTTCAAATGTTAATTTAGTTTAGTAGAACAGTGGGCAAACCTGAAGCCATATCATTGTAGTTTCTTGCAATTTTCATGCTTCAAATACAGGTATTTACTACATAAATTATAGAGTCTTGATGGTTAATATTTTTTTCTTCTTTCTGAACAGGTGTTAAACCTCTCTGAAAAGAGATATGACCTTGCCAAGCTTAACCCAAAGGTATTGTCTTCCATGACATAGCTTTCTAGTGTTAAATACAACTTAAATGGCATGATAAGCCCTGAAGCTGTGCAAGCATTGATATACAGAGAAAGAGAAGAAGTTTTGGAAGAAAATAAAAAACTTCACATGCATCCATTTATAGTTTTTCTCAAATTCTGTTTTGTGTCTGTTAGACCTGTGTTTTACATAGCTGTTCCTGTTGTTTCCTTAGACTTTACACACAGGACCTGCAGTCTGTTGTGAGTTCTGAAAAATTTCTGTTGGGTGATACAGATTTTACTTCAATTATACTTGCTTTGTGCAGTCACTGGATACTGGGGTTGTGCACTCTAAAGCACAGATACTAGCTGAAGCTAGTGAACTTGGTTCAGTTAAGGAGTTCCCTTTTGTACTATCTTTGAAGGGTTGCTTTTCTGCACAGTAGAGACATGAGGAATGTCAGAATCATGTCTGTCTCTTGTTCCTCCTCACCAATTGTTGTATTTGTTTGCTGTAAAATATGGTGTGCAGGTACCCTTCAGCATCTGCTATAAGGCCCGAGTAGCACAGATGTGTATTTATAGCAGTAGATTTACAGAGATATGCTACCTGAGGAAAATACTAAAACCCTCCTTAATTTTAGCCTTTTGGATTTTTTATTGGCCATGAGGGATGGTTCACAGCTACTGTTTTTTTTAATATTATGCATATGTTGTAGGCTGAGTAAACTGTGTTATGTAGTGAATAGAAAATCTAGACAAAACTGTGAGATGCAGTAATCTGTTGCACATGAAGGAAATAAACTGAAAATAAAATGAAACTTATCAAAAATACATTCTTTGTTCTAATTCTGACCATCTTTACTGTTATAAAATCCCAGAAATTCTAATTGAAAAATCTTTAAGAAATCAACACCTTCAGAAATGTTGTAAATTTTAAGTGGTTGGTGGGATTGTGATGAGGGGAGGAGGGTTTTTGTATTTATTTTCATATAAGTACTAGTATCTTAAAAAACAAGCAAATCCCCTCTCCCCCTTAAGAGACCTGTAAGCATCATGACAATTGTATGGCATGATTATCTGGGACTGGTAAACCTGTGGAGACTGTCAACCATGACAATTACTTGAATCCAGATTTTAATATGTGATATTAGGCTCAAGGTGTCTCTTGTAAATGTTACTTTTTAAATTGCAGATTATGGATGTGGGGTGGCCTGATCTCCATGCTCCGCTTCTTGACAAGGTGTGCACCATCTGCAAGGCTATGGAGTCCTGGCTGGACAATGATCCTCAACATGTGGTGGTGATCCATTGCAGAGTAAGTGCAATGGATGAGTTTGTATTTTGCAAAACCTTGTCCTTTATTCTTCTCATTTTAAAAAATAAAAAGCTTGATCTGTTTTCAGTGTTGCTACTGGGTGCCAGATGTTCAGTTGATGTAAGTAAGCTTAAATCCGCTGAGCTTGCATGCTTGTTAAAGATTTCTATTTATGATGACAAAGGTCCTAGCTCTTGCTGCAGATATAGCATGCACTGATGTTACTTCACATCCTTCAAAGGTCACTGTTACTTCTGTGTGTGTATTTAGAAGCTTGAGGTTTTTCCAGCTTGGTAGGAAACTCTTTAGAAGCTCCTTGTGTTCTCTGACACTCATGAATTTTGTTGCAGGATAAGGATTGGCAGTGTATCACAGATCATCTCTTTCAACTGTGTATGGTTGTAGGAAATGAGGATATTAAAGACCTCTTGGATACTTTTGAAGGATTTTAACTGACAGCATCATTGCAGTGCCTTAGAGCAAAGCTACCAATGTGCTGTGTTACTTCCCCCTACTTGCTCACAGTAAACAGAAATAAAGAAAAACCTTAGTTAAATTTGGATAAAATGAATTCAGAACTGGGTTGGTAGCTGTACTTGTGACACCTGAGGCAAACCTATCTCTCTATCACTGGCAGATGTTACTCTAAACAAAATGATGGTGATAATGGGACCAAAACTTCTCTTCAGGTCAGGTTGTATAGTCCTCACTCCTGAATTTCTTCCAGGCAGAATGCCATTATTGTATGAAATACTAGAAGTCTTAGTAGTTGCAGGACTGCAGCCAGGAGAATGGCCCATACATAGGACAGAACAAAGGGGAATAAAGTATTTCTAGGCATACAATTATATACAAATTGATAATGCATGTTGTTGATTAATGCCTTTTGGTAATTTCGGTTTCCAGCTGCAAGGATAGATACAGCCAGCTACTTGTATCAGCTGAGAGACTGATAATGTTTTGAAATCTGTGACAATTACTGCATTTTAAAAATTATCGATAGAAAATTTGTTGCTACAAATCTCAGGTTTTGGAGAAGTAAAAATGCCAAAACCAGTCAAAAACTCCTTTCCAAAATAGGTGTTTCATAGCATTTCATGCTGGAAATTGCAACATTGTCTAGACTTGTTGAGAATGATCTCTGGAAAAAATAATACAAAATTAGAAGAGTTGATACAATTTTTCTTTCTTTCTATTTTTTTTTTCCCCAGTTAATTCCTCTCAATCGGTAAGACTTGACTGGCATGCACATAGAAATCCATTTAATGTTTTTTGATGTCATTTGTCAGGCAGCTTATATTGACAGACAAGCTGCTGCCCATTACTTCCACCTTTCCATCAACACAGGGTGTGCATGAGCAACAGGACTTTGAGCCTCTTGTCTTAAAATTGTATTTAGTCGGGTCTTAAATAAAATAATGCCCAATACTGTAATACATGAAATAAGTTATCATTCCCTTTTTCCTAATACAGGGAGGAAAAGGAAGGATAGGCGTAGTCATATCATCATATATGCACTTCACCAATGTTTCTGCAAGGTAAGTGTGAATAATGCATGTTGTGTGTTTTTTTACAATTAACATAGGGAAAAATGCCTTTCAGTTGACTACTGCCTGTCATCTTCCATCTACTGTCAGTTAAGGTTTGTCAGGTTTTCTTCTCAAAGAGTCTTGCAGCATGTTTTAACAGAGCCTGCTTTCGTGAATTTTCTTGGAATCCTGTTTTCAGCGTGGGACTGGACCAGGTGACAGCCTAAGGTCCCTTTGAAACAGATTTTTAACGGCTTGCAGAAAACATGAATGGTGGAATGTGCAAGAAACCCTTTTAATATAATGATACTGTCTTTATTCTATTAAAGTTATCTATTTGCCACATCCATCAAGTGGCCTCTTGAATCAGTGAGAAATTATTCCTAAAGTACTTAAGGAAAACAGTGATTAGAATCTGGAAACAACGTTTGAATAGGGAATTTCTAGACTTTGATCCAAGTGCAGAATGAAGTGTAAGAAATAATCAAGATTTTATTTTGCAGTCAATTCAAACAATAGGTATCTGATTACTTGGTTTAAATTGTTTCTTTTGGAGTGCT
The DNA here is from genome assembly GCA_013398175.1 of Climacteris rufus. Classification (NCBI taxonomy): domain Eukaryota; kingdom Metazoa; phylum Chordata; class Aves; order Passeriformes; family Climacteridae; genus Climacteris; species Climacteris rufus. The sequence continues at coordinate 90,001 of VZRZ01004300.1, read as the reverse complement.
CAAATTATTAAATGACAATTGACAATTTATATACAAAAAAAATTAATAAATGGTCTCAAAAAGTATGAAATGTGTTTTGGAGATTTTTGTTGGGTTTTTAATCACATTATTTTCCCTTGATTTTTTTTTTTTAATATTTATATACTTGTATTAAAATAAAAATGCACTCTAAATGCCATGGTTAAATCAAATTTGGTTCTGAATTCACACCAGCCTGTCAATCATAGATATGATCCACTACTGTAATTGGTGGAGTCTTGAATTGCTAGAGGTTGACAGCAAATGACTCATGGATGTCAGTCAAACTAGAATCTTGGAAAACAATCTGTGTTCATTAGGGTAAGCCCAATCTATGAGTAATTGTAGACCAAGAAATTTGTTTCAATTAGGAATTTTGACGGTGATTGCCACAATTTCGTATTTTGTTGAGAAGTATTGTGGATGACAAAAACTGTCAAGTGAAGGTAGTACAGTTATTGTGGTGTGATTTCAATGTTGTAATATTTTGTCATCCTTACAGGTGATACCTGGCTTATAAACATATTTTAGTAATACCATTGCAATCACATTCAGATATTGTTCTGTTAAGCCTAGCAAAGAAAGGTATCACCTTTTACTCCAAACAAATTCAGCATTCCTCTAGTGAAGTTGCAGGGGAGGAATGAGCTTGGAAGCCCTCTCTAAGTTTCTGGATATCTGACAGCTGCTATCCAAAACTTAGCTTCTCTGTCTAAGGATGAGGTTGGGGGTTTCCCAGCTAGGATTTGTATAGCTGTAGCATTATCAAGACTCTTGAAAATGGTACACGGCAACCTCGTAGGAGCAGAAATTACTGCAGGTGCTGCTGTTGAGGGTGCCATGTATTGTGTCAGAAATGTACTTAGAAGACTTTGAAGATGTTCACACTAAAGAAAGTTCATAATTGTCAACATGCACAGGTGTCCTGGTTCTGGCCAGGACAGGCTTAATTTTTGCAGTATCCAGGAGGGGGCATGGCTAGGATCAGGAGGTTATTCTGTACCACCTCATGTCATTGTCAGGGGTAGGGGGAAGGGGATCCTTTCAGGGAGAAGGGGTCCCTTCTGGTCGAGAAAGTGTGGTAGAGGGAGCTGTCCAGGATTCTCTATTTTGGGGGGTTTCCACAGTGAGCAATAACATTTCTTCTACCTTCTGTCATTAGTATTGTTGCTATTACTCTTCATTTTCTTATCTCATTCCTATGTCCAGTAAATTGTTCTCATTCAAAGATCAAACCTGTGATGTTTGCCCTTTGTGCCTCCAATTCTCCTCTCCATGCTGCTGCAGGGGAGGGGGAGAGGAGGAGTGACCAAGCAGCAGTGTGGTTTGGAGAGTCTCAGTAGGAGCACTAAATTATGGAATTCCATTCCTGAATCACAACGTGCCAGAAAATCTAGGCTTAGTGAAATCTAGTGAATTTAGACTTAACACCTCTGCTGTGAAGACAGGCTAAGGGTTAGGGTTGGGGTTGTTCAACCGGAGAAAAGAGGTGCTCCAAGGAGACCTTCTGATGGTATTCCAGTGCCTAAGGGGGGCCTACAAGAAGGGTGGAGTGGGACTTTTTCAAGGTAATGCAGTGATAGGACAAGAGGGGAATGCGTATAGACTGAAGAAGGGTAGATTTAGATTAGATACTAGATATAAAGAATAAATTCTTTACTATGAGGGTGACAAGACACTGGAGAACACATCCAGAGAAGTTGTGGATGGCTCATCCTGGAAGTGTTGAAGGCCAGGTTGGATGGGGCTTTGAACAACCTGCTGTAGCATAAGGTGTCCTGCCCAAGGCGGGAGGGTTGGAACTAGATGATCTTTAAGGTCACTTCCAAGCTAAGCCATTCTATGAGTCTATGAAAAGCCTTATTGATGTAAACCCCCTTTAGTTATATGTTATAATACCTGATTTTCTCATTTAGGAAGGAATAATGTGCCATCAAATTTAATGAGGTCAAACAGAGCTCTTTGCAATTGTTGGTAAATTCTATTTTAACAAGCAAAGTACTAGCAGTTTTTGGCCAGTTAAGAATGGCCTGCCTAACTCCTGGATGGTAGTGTGGGTGAACATATATGAAGATACATGATAGATTGGGTGAGAGAGAAGTTTTGGGTCAAAAATATTCTAAATGCACACTGTTTAATCTTTAACATCCATGAAAAAAAAGCTGGACTTTATAGCCTGATCCAGCACCCTGTCAAGAAAATTGGCATCATCTGATTGGTTTTTGAAAAAGGCATATGTTTAATTTTTGTTCTGATATGTGTATGTGTACTTTGCACAGTTTTTTCTTCTCTGAAGTCATTTTAGGTTGAACTAGTTGTGGAAGTTAAAAGTTGAGATTCTGGTGTATACTTAAATTTTGAAACTTCCATTTTATGTTCTGATGTAAATTATCACTGTGAACTACATCTGTTACAAGACATGCTTTTATCTGGAATAGATACAAAAGAATCAGCATAGCACATTGCTTGGCAAATGTGATTAACAGCATTCCTACTGATTTTTGGCTCTTTTTTTTCTATTTTTCTGTACCCTTTTGCCATCCATCACCCAGAGATGACACACATCAGAGCCAATCTAGATAGGGAATAGAAGAAAATGTGTTTTTTGGAATATGTTGCTCCTTGATTGTGTGTTTGAAGCATTTGTGGTTGTCTTTTTCAAAGATAATATCTTACTTCATGGCTCAGGCTACAGGAAACAAAGGCTGGATGCATTGTTGATTGCTTAAATGAACCTCTAGCCTGATACTAAAGTTATTTTTGAAAGAGAGAATAAATTTGTATTTTGTAGAGAAAACTCCCCAGCGGCACTCTCAAGAAATTATGGCAAGTATCCTACTTTGGGAGCCTTAGCTGCTTGGCTTTGCCAAAATTTTTTGCATTCTGATTCTAACACACTCTTTTGGAAGTATGCAATCCAGTTAATTGAATAAGGAAGTAGGTGCTTTGCTTAGGAAGGAAACTGCCTTAAGGTGTTGAATGAGAAGGTGTCAGTGGAATAAACATAGTTGTTCCAAAGTACAATGTACAAAGTACAACAATGTCCAGAGTACTAGAATTGCTGGTTAGGTGGTTCTTTCTTTTCTTTTCTTTTTACTTACTTCCCTCCTACTTTTTCTTTCAAATATTTTTGTGTATTTCAAGCAGTAACCTGCTGAATTTTCAAGATAACACTGAAGCAGAATAACATGTGTCTCTTTTTTGACAGTGCTGATCAGGCTCTAGACAGATTTGCTATGAAGAAGTTCTTTGATGATAAAGTTTCAGCTTTAATGCAGCCATCCCAAAGAAGGTATTCAATTTGTTCCTAATTCATATCAATAGGAAATGTCATCATTATCTTCTGCTCCCATCCCTTACTCCCTCCCCGGCTATGTGAAGGCTATTTCCACAAGGTCTCCCAATGCTTTCTGAATTCTCAGCACTTTATCTTATGCTAGTATTTCTTGATTGATGAGATCTCTGCTTCAGTTCCTGCATGTAGCCCCAGACAGACAAGAGCTTTTCTACCACACTGTCATCTAAATGGGTTGTCACTGCATTGCGTGTTAACAAAGAGATGTCACAGCATATTTCTTGATTGTTCCAAGATAACAATAAACTCATTTTTCTGTGGCATAAATGATGAGTATGGAATGTGTGCTGATTAGTGTGCAATAAAGATCTTTTTACTACTTGTTTAGAGGGTCTGCAGATTATGCATTTGCCACATGTCCATACTAGTAAATGTTTGTCAAAGCACGCAATATTCATTTGTGTTTATCTGGATGTGTTCAGTCTGTATGATAAAGGTTGAGTTAGGATTCAAAGTAATAAGCACTTTGGAAAGTGAGTATTTCTGGGATTCACTGTTTACCTTGTTTTGATGAGAGGTAATGAAGGATTCAGTACCAAAAGAGACTGATATCCATTAGACGAATAATTGTGATACAGGTAAATGTCTTTTAGAAATACAAAATATCAACTGGGTTTGTTTTGCTAATTGCTGTTCATTTTCTTTTCTTAATCCACGGGTATGCAGTAGCTTGTTTAGAAGTTGTTTAAAGTATAAGACTTTTTTAGTAATTAAAGCAGAAAAATCAGTAGTAGCAACTAGTGTAAGGCGTTTGGTTCTGTTAATCGCTAAATAGAAACTTTTCTGTTACTTTTTGAGCCCCTTAGGTGACATCCACAGCTCCTTTTAACTTGAAAAATAGGAACACAACATTCCATTAGATTTGAAATAAACTTTTATAACTAGAAGTTTACTGGCCTTTTTTTTTTTGTTTCAATTTTATGCTTGCATATATGTGTATTGCATTTCAATAATAAAGATTTGAGAATGCTGCCTACCAGAGAGAGAAGTGTGAACCACAACAGCAAAAGGAAAGAGATGTTGTTAATCTTCTTATCAAGAAGCCCTAGGCAGCAGGCATATTTCAGTGAGAGCCAAGAGCCCCCACAACAGCCTATGAATTGTGCATCAGGGCAGTTTTTCAACCATGTTGACAGGAAGCTTCAGTAGCTACTAACTTAGGTGATTTGTATGTGAAGCCTAAAGCTAGAGGTTAAATAGTTGTAAGTGGTTGCATCTATCTTTCCTACCCGCCTTCAGGGACACTTGCTTAATTCTTCTGGGAGTAACTGGGCAGGGAGGGCCTCAGAGATGCTCAGTTGGCTTCTTGACTGTTGGAATTCACATCTTCTACCGCCAGTACTGAACTTGAGCTGCCCTTACCGTTCTTCCAGACACATACACATACTCTAGAGTGTCATTTCTCAGGAGAACAGAGGTGGTTCTCTAAACTATTTGTCTGAACCCTTCTCCTTCTGAATCTCACCTCTACTACCTTTGCCTGGCCTGGCGATGGCCACTGATCTTATTGCAAAGACAGGAAAACCAACTCTTTTAATATTTGTGAGTAATTTTATATACCTTTGTTCCCATTCTGGTTAGTCAGTGGCCATTTAATATGCTTTTTCTCTGAAACAATTCCTGGCTCATTAATTAGTGACATCCTTGTTAAAATCCGTATAAATTAATATAATTTAAGTGGATCTCAAAATTGTAAAATATGAATATACACCCATTTTTCACATTTTGAAACCTTTTCTCCACTAAATATTGTTCAGATAAAAAATAAATTATGGCCTTTAAGTCACTTAGCTTTCCCCTGCTGCTAGTTGGGTACTGTAACAGTGGCAAGAAAAGTAATTATAGACCAGATCTATTCTGAATCCATCCTCAGATAAACAGTTGAAGGTTTGTCCAAATGAGAAATGCAGATAGAGACCCTTCATATGAAAAAAAAATTTCTCATAAACCTTTAGGATAAATCTTTGAATACTCTTGTCAAAAATTAGCCAACTGCCTATAAGCCTCTTAAATGCACTGCCTTGAGGAAGGTTTTCCAAAGTTCAGCCAAATTTTTGGAATAATTAAAAGCAGGTAGTGGTAGAGCGAAAATGTTCACACTGATAATAATAAACTCCTTTATTTACTCGTGAGAGATCACTGATAAAATGTTTTAACACTGTTTTTTTTGCCATGTAGGTGTATCAATTTGTAAAATTGTGCTTTTGGTGTACCGAATCCTTTCAGAAAGACTGAAGGAGGAAACAAACAGACAGACAAACAAAAGTTGCCTTTTCTTAACATTTCAAAATAAATTGAACTTTGCAAGCTCTCTGTAAAATCAAACCTATTTTAAACACCACAACTCCCATTCTGGGGTATTAAAGCAGTCATTACTGGGCAGGATATCTTTAGTTGTGGTTTTACCAGGAGCATGTAGTATGAGTTCAGTTAATGAGACCTGTGCATAAAGGGGAAAAAGAGGTGGTTTACTTCCATACATTCCTGAGAATAAAATTAAATGAAGGTCTTCTCATAGGCATGGAAGAAAAAAGGGATGCAAAGCCAGTGGAAAAATTGAAGGACACTGCAGTGATGTTCACTTGCATGTATTTGCTCATGAGCTTGTGACCAGACCAGGTATTAAATAGCAGAAATAGAATAATTTTCACATTGCCATGGTAGTTTTCCTAGTTTTGTGCTGAACAAGATGACATCTCATTATGAAGATGGTATTTGACTGCATTGCCCCTAATGTTAAGATTTCTGACAAGGACACTTCTTGTTCTTGTTTTGATGAAGGTGTCTTCACTGTAAATTGGATGGGACCCGTATCACGCTGCTGTGAAAGACATTTAAGACTACAGTTACTACTAGGAATGTACCAAAACAATTGACTTTACTATCTCTTCTGGTTTGTTTCTTATTAAGAGTAGTGATGTAAATAACTAAAATAAAGATATCAACAATAGCAATGTAACAGTCATGGATTTATTACAGTGGTAAATGAAAGTGTCTTTTTATGCTGTTTTGCAGAGATTATTATTTTGGAGCTATCCACATTGTCACAATGCTATTCATAATCTGGAAATATCATTGTGTACATAATGTATTTTCCTTGATATTACTGGTTTTATTTAATTCAGATAAATTTTGTGTTTTTAGATACGTGCAATTCTTAAGTGGCCTTCTATCTGGATCTGTGAAAATGAATGCCACTCCTCTTTTCCTGCACTATGTTATCCTTCATGGCATCCCAAACTTAGATGCTGGGGGAGGTAAATTACCTGATTTTTCCTATTTGGGTGTAGGATCAAAGTCTTGTTTCATTTTAGAGTAGAAAGCCTGTATGTCTCTCATAGTAGAACTAATATCTTCTTGATATCCATCCAAATATTTCCAATAAAGGAATTGGAAGAGAAACATTCTAAGAGAGAAAATTGGAGCAGGTCAAATCAATTTCTTGTTCTCTGTTAAATGAATAGTTGATGCTATTCATGTGTGCCTAGTTTCTGAACAGTTGTGGTCTCTGTTACTGCAAAGGATCTGAGAACCTGGTCAGGTTTCACAGTAATTTCCTCAGTTTTTGGGGAAATAATTGTATATATCCTCTCTTTTCTGTTTTGAGATTAGTTTTTCTGTGGAGAAGCTGTTTGGATATGGTGTGCTTACAGAACTACAGAATCACAGAATCATTTAATTTAAAAAGACCTCCAAGATCATAGAGTCCAATCTTTCACTGATCATCACTGTGTCAAGTAGATTAGTGCCAGGTCCAGTCATTTCTTGAACACCTAGAGGGATGGTGATTTCACCACTTCCTGGGCATTCCATTCCAAAGTTTAACAACCCTTTCAATGAAAAAATTCTTCCTGTTGTCCAAACTGAACCTTCCCTGTGCAGCTTGAGGCTATGTCCTCTCATCATATCATTAGTTGCCCGGGAAAAGAGGCCAACCCCCACCTTGCTACATCCTCCTTTCAGGCAGTTGTAGAGAGCAATAAGGTCTCCCCTGAGCCTCCTTTTCTCCAGGCTAAATATCCCCAGCTCCTTCAGCTGTTCCTTACAGGACGTGTGGAGACTCTTCCCCAGCTCCACTGACATTTTCTGGACACACTGCAGCACCTCAATGTCTTTATTGAAGTGAATGGCCCAGAACTGGACACAGTACTTGAGGTGTTGCCTCACCAGTGCTACTAATGTGGCTTGCTACACTCTAAGTGGCTTTAAAATTAAAATGTTAAAATGAGATATTGTGCTAGAGCACAGTAAAGGAATCCAAGTTTAATGATTGGACTTGATGAACTTAGAGGTCTTAAAGATTTATGATTAAATAACAGTTCTGTGTTTCTGTATTTTTATTATCCAAAAGTCAAATAGCACTGGTCTTTTGAAATATAATCAGCATGAATTTGCAGTTATTATGTTATCATGGTTGTTTAGTCTGATTTTATTTCTAAAAGAATTATTTGAATAAAGTCAGGGTATTGTTTGTTCTAGTAAGAAATTTAGGGGCCTTACTAGTTTAAAAAGAAAACTGAAGATCAAATAATTTGTTTATTTTGAAAAAGTTTTTATTTTATTTTGGGAGTTTACTTTTGTTTTGGTCGTTATCTTTCTTCCCTTAATAATTTTGTTTTCTTGCAGAATTTGTTTCCTTTCAGAATCCTTTAAAATTTCAGAATCCTTTAAAATCCCTCCCTGTCCAATTCAGAACTAGTCTGGAGATCAGGAAAAAGTGTCCATTTCATAAAATAAAATGAAATACTTTTTTAGCCAATTTTGCTTTGAAGGGTGTTCAGCATTGCCACTTGTGTGCTACTTTGCTCAGTCTGGATGTGCATGAAGCTTCCTAGTTGTAATTGCTTTCCTGTATCTGAATATTGCAAAACACACTTTTCTATTGGCTTCTTTTCAGCTTGTCGGCCTTTTCTGAAGTTATACCAGGCTATGCAACCAGTTTATACATCTGGAATATAGTAAGTTATAAGCATTTTCCATTATGTTTAAATTTAGGTTTTAATTTTAATGACTGCAGAATTACATAGTCTTCTTTGGTTTTGTCTGTGGATTTTTTATTTGTTTTGTGTTTTTGTGTCTTTAAACCATGTATTTTATTTTTTTCTTCTCTCCTGTTAAGTAGCATAGGGTCAGAAAATCAAAGTCGAATCTGCATTGCTATAGACCCTGCCCAGCTTTTGAAGGGAGATATTATGGTAAGTTAATTGTATGGAATGAAAATCTTTTGATTTGGTATTTAGTTTACAGTCTCTGACCTGTTTGGTGTTCTTGTAAAAAATTAATTGGGGGAAATGCCTGGATATACTAAAAAATGCATTATTAGGTTAATTTAGTAATCATCTTTGACTTTCACGGCAATCAAAACGCTTGTAAAACTCAAACTAGAAGCTTTTTAGAAGGAAATTGTTTTAGAAGCAATTGCTCTCAGCATTCTCATTTCATAGCATCACCAAGTCCAGTAAGGCCTGTATTGCTATTTTCTTTATACAGATTACTTTGGGGAGTATTTGCAATTTGGCATTAAAATATCTTGTCTTGTAATTTAGCAGGCAACGTGCACAATTGTAAAACTGTCTGCTGTAAAGAAAATACCTAAGTAATTCTAAATTGTTCTGGCTCAAAAAGGTGTGATACCAAGTAAGGGATGGATAATGTCCTGTTTCTGGCCAGCAGAGGGTTTATTTTTGCAGTAGCCAGGAGGGGCATGGTTGGGACCAAGGAGTTATTCTGTACCACCTCATGTCATTTTCCAGGGACAGGGGTAGCATGGCAGTGGGAGCAGTGAGGTGTTGCTGGGGTTTCTAGGGGGTAGGGAGGAGGAAGAAGGGGAGAGGCCTGTGAGCAATCATGTGTGGATCTTCTGGGTTTTTTTTACTTGTACCCCCTGTCATTTGTGTTGTCATGTTACTGTTTGTGCCTCTAATTCTTGTCTCCAGCCTGCTGCAGGGGAGACAGGGAGGGGGTAGTGATAGAGCAGTGTGTAGTTTGGACTGTTTCAGTGGGAACACTAAATGGGAGAATACCATTCCTAAATCACAACAGTATTATTTGGCACCCACTGTGAGGCACAAAGGGTTGAGATAGCAACAGCTCTGCCCAGAGCGGGTTGGAAACAAATTTGATCTAAGCATTTACTGCATAAGGTCCAGAACCACTGATCACATTGATCTGTTCACGTGATTGTGGTACCTAACTCTGTATATATTCCCATATCTCGTGATATTTTGCAGATCAGGGAGAGGCATCAGGATTGTTTTGTTGATGTACTGTGTGATATCAGCTTATGATGTGGTAACATCAAGGGCAGGGAGGGTCATTTGAAATGTGTATTGAGAGCTGCTCTCCTGCCCTTACCTCTGGCACTACATCTGGGAGTCCATTAATAATTGTACCCAGTTTGTGGGGGAAACCGGGGAGAATGATTTTCCTCAGCTTTTCACCCCCTTTTCCTCCTTCATACCTATTCCAACAGCTTTTGAGAATTTTGAATTCCCCTAGGATGTTTAGGAAAGCATGTTCTTGTTGATAGGTCTGCCATCTCTCCTCAGCGTGGTCCACACTATGTGTAGAGTTACAGGAGACTTTTAAGAGAGTCTTTCAGAGATCTGCCCCAGGGGTGGGTAATTATGAGTGGCATGGAAGGTAGGAGAAAATGGGCCAGCTTTGAGTGACTGTTCTGCTCCAATGGTTTGTAAGTTCACCTCTGAACAGCTATAGGACTTTGTTGAAGTGATAAAACATGTGAAAGAAAAATGCTGTGGCAGCATTTTCTAACAGTGGTGGAAGCAACCACCAGATGGCTGGAGATGCACCCTGTGCTTTGTGCCACTGCCTGGAGCAGCATCTTGGGCCTTGAAAAGCAAGTCCTGTGGAGACTGGAGTCCCCCAGAAAGAACTGAGTCGGACACGGGACTCATTTCAGAAATCACCTCATAAACACCCAGGCCAGAAAGCCTTGGTATCAGATTATTTTTTTAATCTTCCCTCCCCATTCAGTTTGGTAGATTTTTCTTTTGTTCTTTCACTGAAAAATGAAGAAACGATATTTATATATACTATTATTAATTGACACGATCTGGTGATTTGAGACAGTTTCAAATTCAGGAGGTTTTGTTACTCAATGAAGGACTGTTGATACCTAAGGAAATGGAATACATCACAACAGAAATCAGTCTGAGATAAATTCAGTATCTCTCAAATGAGTTTTTGAACGAAATGAATGAAAAAAGAGCACATAGCTTTTCAGTAAGGCTTGCATCATTTAAAAAAAGATCCTTATTAATCTCATGCTATTATTTGAGACAATTCTGAGCAAACCAGTGTCTTTTTCAACATAGTAATATTTCCTAAACAAAGGCTTGACTTCAACTTGGAATATTTTTTATTATTTCTAAGCAAAAACTTCAGTGGTATCAGACAAAAATAATGATCTGTGAGATGCTCCACCTGCAATTCCAAAAGGTTTAACTATTTGAAATGCATGGGGTTTTTTTGTTTGTTTCTTTGTTTGTGTTTGTTTGTTTGTTGTTTTTGTTAGGTTTTTTTTGTTAGTTTTTTTAAGGAAAATAAAATATCCTTTCTTGTCTTAGCTTTAGGGAATTTGTTAACACAATGTGACTAGCATGTGGTGATACAGAACAGATGCAGCTGTTCAAAAGCTGCACTGACATCTGCAAGTGCATATAGGAATTTCTGAACATTTTATGGTGACTTGCATTAATTCTAGATTATGACATCAGAAGGTAGTGGAGTCAGAATTCAAAGTTAGGCTTAGACTTCATTGAAAGCTTATTATATGTACTGAGCACTAAAAAATATTTTCAGTATCTGGATATAGATGTAAAATATTACTGATTGTAAAAGAGGACAGATTTTTATGAGCAATTACAATTGTTTTAAAGTTCTTTAAGTTTAAAATTAAGTTAATGTTAAGTTAAATTAAGTTAATTTTAATTTTTAATTAAGTTTAATTCTGAGTTAATCTAGGTTAAAATTATCCAAAGCTGGTACTTTGAACTAGAAAGTAGAAAGAAGGAGGAACTTCTTTTCTCATTCAGCTTTTTTAAAAATGTGATTATGCATAGGGCGGTACATTTTGAGTAAATCCAGCAACCGTGCAAGGCCAAAACTTAAATTGTGGATGAACGTATATGAATTTACAGAAGCTCTTGCCAAGTGTTTTTGCTCACATCATACAATTAAATGGAATTATCACAGTTACTTTGATACCAGTTCTACATTTTGGAGCAGATTAATTCTAATATCGCTCATCGGGGCTCTCTTAATTATATTTCTGTCCATTTTTCACTTCTGGGCAAACTTTCCTTTTTCATCTTTTATCATGGTGTTTTGCCTTTACATAGAATTGCTTGGCATAGTGGAGATTGAGCATTTATTTATTGACTCAAGCAGTCAAACTGTAACCCATACCTTACCTTTTGGTAATTGAAAGTAGTGAACTGATGCTGGTGGTTGTGTTGGACTAAAAGAAAATAGATCCCTTTAACAGGGAAGGGTTTGTACACAATATTCCTTTTAGTGCATGTAAAGCACTGTCTAATAAAAGAAGCAAAATACTGTTTTATCTGGTATTTCCAATATGCTGTAGGGGGTTCTCTTTAAAAGAAAAAAAGAAAAGAAACCAAACAAAGAAACAACCGACATCCTCACTTTCAGGTAAAATAAAGATTACATACATAATCTCCCAGCCCTTATAATGGGCTAGGAATATGTGATTTGCATACAGAATACTTGAAAAGAAAGCATTTATGGTATATGGGCTGAAATATTTCAGAAATTGTCCTGTGTGCCACGTATATGGTCAGTGCTGATTAACTTCTGGAATTTAAGATATCATGGGTTTACTACAATGATGGGTAGAAAACAAGATCTTATGTTAGATTTTTCAAATCCTGTAGTGAGATGAATTTAATAACTATGTTTTAATCCCAACTTTCAGAAGCATCCCTCTTAAGCTCCTACATCTTTCTTCTGTTACTTCAGTTTGAATAACCTTTTGCTCAAAATGATGCTTTTCTCATTCTGCCTTTAATAAAAATGAAGTTTGTTGTCTTTTGAATGCATTTCAGTAATACCTACTTTATCATAAAATCCTGGTATAATCAGGATAATATAATAAAATTTTCAGTCCTATGACTAAGGTTACCAAAACGTTTACATAGTCCTGTAAGAATGCTGAGTGGCTTTGTATTACAGTAGACTCAGAGAATTAGTAGGTAAAATATCCATAGGTTTAGTCTAAGGGAAGGTGGTGGTAGAGGATAGGTATATTGTGTGTTCATTTTTAGCTACTGAAATTAATATTAGATGATTTTGTAGAGTTCTGTGTTCTAGCCAAGGTAACAAAACTGCTACCAACTTCCTGCAGTAACCTAAAATACAATCCTATCATCACTAGAGTAGATTTTTAAAAAGTCCTAAAGAAGATGTAATCAGGTTTGCTTTGAAAAAGTCCTCCTGTTTTTCACTTATTTTGAAATGGGTGTGCTGAAATTCATTCATTTGAGAAGTCTGTATACAGGTCAGCATTTCAGTATTGTACTGCCAGATGTTGTGATTCTGACTCATAACCTACTGATAGGTGACTGATAGGGATGAAAATGGTGATTATTATTTTTTACATATCTAGAAGTATCTTACCTTGGGCCTGTGTAATTTTAGAGGATTGAATAATGCATACCCTACTTATTTCAGCATCAGAGGTGTCTGCAATAAATAGTGTTGTGGCTGCTTTAATTAGCAACCAATATATACACTCACTTGTTCAGAATTGTAAGAAAATACGTTTTGACATAAAATGTTTCTCTTTCTAGATTAAGTGTTATCACAAAAAATACAGATCAGCTACTCGTGATGTAATTTTTCGCCTTCAGTTTCACACTGGAGCTATTCAAGGACATGGCTTGGTGTTTGGCAAAGAAGATTTGGACAATGCCAACAAAGGTACTTGTCTTCTGTGGTTGGTTGGATGTGTATATGTGTGAGTGTAAGCGTGTGCATGTGAGGACCTTCTTCAGCACCCATTTTCAAAAGGATTCTTGTTTCTTTTTTGCTTTTTCCTTTCTTATTTCTGGGGAAAAGGAGACTGCTTTGAGTTCTTTAACTTACAGCATCTAACACAGGTAAACACCTAAGGACAAGAAAAGCTCTTCAAATGTGTTAACTTGTGAGAATAACTTAGATAATCCTACATAGTCCTTATCACTTTCTCTCACATTTACAAGAGCAACAGATTTATTTAAATGGTGACTGTCTTAGTCACCACTAAAGGAAATAAGATGAGCTAAATTGTTCCCTTTTCTGGCTGGTGAAAACACCCATAAAGTCTGATATTGTGTTTGTGACATGGTCTGTTTGAGTCTTTTAATATGCTTCAGAATATCAAAAAATGGAGACAACGTTTTCAGACACACTTGAGAATGTGTTGTACTAGTCCTCGTATTTTCCAAAGTATGACTTCAGTTTTATTCTTATGTTTATATGTGGGCTTGTAAATTCCACAGCCTATATTACTAGCAGACTAAAATCTAGCATATTTTCCTGCAACATGTAACATAAGGTTACTAAAAGTTTTGTGGTCAAGAATTGCAGTTTAGCCAATACAGGGAACAATTTTAATTTTCCTGGGTGTATTTTTCATAAAAGCCATGTCTATCTAGAGAGGGGCTTAGGAACTGTACATCTCTTCTGCTTTTGACTGTTCCAGAAAGCAAGCAAAACTCTGGCTGGCATTTATGTGCTCGTTTCTGGAGAATGTGTGGCACAAAGGATGTGGCTTTTAAAAGCAAATCACTAAGCTGCAAGTGAGAAGGGAAGAGTGATGAGGGTACATGGATAGATAGCTATACAGAATCCTGATTTCTGAGTGTTCTGAAACTGCTTTCCTGGGAAACAGCTTGCTGAAATCCTGTCCTTTGTTCTCAGATGATCGTTTCCCTGATTACAGCAAAGTGGAATTAGTATTTTCAGGAACTCCAGAGAAAATTCAAGGTAAGTATACAGAACCAAAAATATGCTTAACTTGAAAAAAAATAATATTGAAATATGCAATATGAATTATTGAAATATATTTTTAAAAAGTAGTTTTTCCTCTTTTGTTTCACTTCTTTTGTAAAAAACCTGAAATTTTACTTTGTCCTTAAAATATGTTAGTTACTGTTTTAAATTTGAAAAAAATAATGAAGACTCTGTATTTTTATCAGCATAGAAGTCACCAAATTTTGTTTTAAAGCTAAACCAGGACAGTTGCCACAATTGTTAGTAAACATTTTTGTGTCTGTGTAAAACATGGATAGTAGGTGGTTTGGACACCTACATAAGTGACAGCAGTGGCCTATCCCATAACCTTTCTTGGATGTTGTCATAATTGATTATGTTTGCAGTATTGAAGTTTGGACTGTCTCCAGCTTAGCATAAAGGGATGCAGCTGTAGTTTTCTTGGAAATGCTTCTGCTTTGAAGTCGGCTTGTAGGATATTCTGCATGCTTCCAGAATTCTATTTTAATGTGTCTAAAATGATTTGATAATTATTATTTGCAGTAAGAACTTAGGATCATGCAGATCACTGCAGTTTAATTCTGTTAATGAATGTGTTCTTAGTAATTTTATGGTGTCCCAAAAAATATGGATTCTGCCTGAGACTGATTGAAAACCAAATACACTTAACTATCTATCTCACACATACAGTGCCCTCATTGTCCTGTGAATTGCATGTTTCTCCCCTTTTTTTTTTTTCACACAAGTTTGATAATTTAGAAAATCACAGCAACAGCCATAAGAAGTTGGATTCTGTCCAACTGAACACAAAGATCTCAGCCCGTTGGAAAGCCATATAGGAAAACCAAGTTTATAAATTAATCTGTCTAGCTAATTCAAAATGTTTTTGGATAGTAAATACTTGAAGACAGGCCAGTTGACATGTCTAAAAAAGGACCAACATTTTTTTCAAGTTTCCCTCCTTTAGATGGCAAATGAGAGGTGAGGGTTTTTTAATAGGTTACAAGTTGTTGGAAAGTAAGGTTCTAAGTAATTGGATATTTTTATTCAATTGCTGTCTGAGAAAATTACCTGGCTAGGAACAGCAGCTCACCTTTGTTACTGAACAAGTTGTATTTCTTTAAGAAAAAGTCTATGCAGCAGTTTGGGAAAATGTTAAAAAATTCTTCAGCTTCAGCACGATGGTGTATGATCCCTATGCTTAATGTTAACACTCAGTTTTGCACCATACAGTGCTTAGCACAAATACCAGAGATTAATATGACCTTGTGTTAATTCCCTACATCTGTGACTAATAAGTCTTGTACCAGCTAATGCTTCCTTATTTACTTACATTAGTGATCAATATGTATAGCAGATATCTTAGTTTTGAGAACAAGGATTGTGTGTTACAACACAGAATGATAAGAGAAATACATTATGACCTGACCATATATTTGAAATATTCTCAAGGCAAAAAGATTAATCAGAATATCTGGAACCATATCCAAATTAAGGCCATGGAAATAATTAGCATATATGCATGCATTCAGGAAATGTGATGAGTATGTATTTGTTTCTGGAATATAACCTCTTCTGTTACTGGGGATACATGCTTTGAGGGGAAATCCCCATGCATCCAGTGCTGCTAGTAAAGTAATGTTGGCTTTCTAACCTAGTAAATTGGTTGGAGAATTTATTTCCCAGTTTTTGGTGACACATTGAAATATTTATTTACAATTTAATTTCTGCAAAATGACTTTTCCACATCTGAAAATATTATAGAATTATAGAATAACTACAGGGTATCTCTAGTCCATCCTCCTGCTGAAAGCAGGCTCCACTGTGAGATCAGACCAGGTTGTCCAGAGCTTTGTCCAGTCAAATCATGAAAACCTTCAGGGATGAAGACGTCACAACCTCAGTGGGTGGGCTATTCCAGTCTCCAACTGTCCTCACAGTGGATTTATTTCTTCCTTAGATTGACTCTAAATTTATCTGGATTCAAACTTTGCCTGTTTCTTGTCCTTCTGCCTTGCTCCCACCTGGCTGTCTCCTCCATGGACTTTAGGGGGCTGTTGCCAGGTCCCTGTCAAGACCATCTCATCTCCAGACTGAAAAAGCCCTGATCCCTCAGCCTTTCCTCACAGGGAAAGTCTTTCAGTCCTGACCACCCTGATCATGGTCCCCTGAACTTTAGTCATATAATTCTGTATTCTTTTGCTTGAGATTGGACACAGTGTTCTAGAACATAATTGACTGTGATGTTTTTAAGAAAGAATGTGGTTGTCAAGAATATAAGATCCCTAAATATTTAATAATAAAGTTCATAAATCTGCCTTCATAAATGACTAATGTCATTGCAGAAACGCTCTACAGATGGCTTTTTCCATACTGAATGTAAAGGTACAGGACCATAGCATCCTTGTCCTAAGTATTTTTGTTTTAAAAGTCACAGCATGTGCATAATACTGTTGCTTTACAGCAATTTACAGTAGGATTTGCTTCTCCTGACACAGCCAAAGACTTGATAACTAAGGATTTCTTTGTTCCCTAATCTAGATAGAAGGGAAAAGACAGAAAGTCTGTTTGATTTGTATCAGTATCAAAGCCAAATTCAAGGTCATGAGTTCTAGATGCCTGCACTTTGCTTTTGAATCACTGGACTACACCTAAATTCCTCACTGTATCTATTTAAAACCTGAACATTATTTAAAGCTTTGTTAAGGGCAAAGAGTTATGGGTTACTGCTGAAAATTGCAGGTATGTTTGGCAGAGCATACTTTAATGCAGCAAAACACATTGAAAGCTAGCTGCCACGTTTCAGGTTCTGCAGAGCTGGCACCTGGGGGGAACTGGAAGGGACATGAAGTCACAGTTTTCAGCTCTCCCTGTTCATTCTTAGTGATAAGTTGCTCTGGTATCAGAAGGATAATCTGTAACAAAGTCTAAATTTATCATTCCTTTGTACCATCTCTTTATAGATACCTGTGGTTTCATTCTCAAAAGCTGTTTATCATGTCTGACCTTGTAGGTCTGGGTGGATCATCTGTGTTAGTTGTGCTTAGGGGCTGATCCAAGTTATCAGCCTATATCATCATCAAAAAGCTCAAGATAAAATTCTCTGAATGATAAATTAGGCTTTTTTTTTTTTAACTGTTTTATTTACCCTTTCTTCCCCTCTTGCTGCTTCTTACATTTCAGAATATGGTATTGCCATTTGGGGAGCAAACTTCTGTCAGAAGGCCACATCTGTACATCTGTGTATGTATATAATTACATATGTGACTATGATAATTTTTGGTGTCAAACGTGTTTCCTTTTAGGATGTGAACACCTTCAGAATGATCATGGAGTAATAGTTGATTACAATACATCAGACCCACTAATACGCTGGGATTCCTATGAAAATATGAGCCCTGATGGGGAAGGTGAGTAATTTTGTCACATTAGACCAAGGCAAAACCTTTTGCAACTATTCTAGAGTGTTTGAAAGAAGAAAGGAGACTGCATTTGCTTGAAGCTAATGCCACGTTACTGATGTGTTAAGTAGCTGTCTATCCTTCCCTATTTAACATTAGTGGTTGTAATTTAGGAAAGAAAGCTGTAGTAGTTAAGTGAGATTCCTGTCATTGCATGGAATAGACAAAGTCACAACTGATTGATACAAGTTACTTTATTACTTGTAAATTTGCCTAAAGACTTTTCCTTTTTGTTCAAAAGTTTCTAGTTGGAATCCTAATATAGAATTTTAAGAACAGCAAAATTGTATGGTGAGTTTGTAGCTTTCGCTTACTCTGTTTTCTGGAGTATTTCAGAAGGTGCACTAGGCTGTTAATAAACAAACAGCAAAGGATGTGCCTATTTGCACATCTCCCCTTGTAAATGTGTCTGTTTCCAGGGTTTTTAGATTTTTTTTTTCTGTAATCGGCTGGCACATGCTGAAGATGAAAACCTCCAGTAGCTGCCTTCAGATTCTGTCTCCAGTGTGGATGCTGTCCTCACATTTTGCTTGAGTGAATGTTATGCTTTTAATGGATATTTCATGTAAAGACTCTGAATGTTACACCTGTGGCTGCACACCTTAATGCACATGCAAGCCTGACATTGTTGCAAGTAAAAACATGAGACAAGGTATTGAATGGATGCCAAAGTTCTTGTCTTTACAACTCTCCTGTCATGAAATGAGAGACACAAAGCTAGGTTACTTAATTAGCTGCTCTCTAGGCTCAGTTTCAATAGATTTTTATAATCTGGATTTAGCACTGACCATCTAGTGACCACATCAGCGAGGGCAAAAGCTTACTGGGAGCTTGATCTTTTTCCACTGCCTCACTCTTGTAACAGGAGTATTTCCTAATGCACAGCAGACTCCAATCTGCAGAAAACTGGGCGAATGTGGAGGGTGGAAAGAGAATAGTCATTGCATGTGGCAGGTAGGGCACTCCATGGGGAGTCTTCAGAGTTGGATAAAACTTTGAAGTGTTTTTTAGAAGGAGTAACATCAGAGAGACTGAATCTTGACTGGAGATGATGTCCTAATTTCTACCCACGATGTTTCCATATCATTTATGATTTCTGTCCCTTCCTCACCCTGCCATTCTTTTCCCCTTCCTTTGTATATGCACAGCCCTCAACAAGCTATGCATTGATGTCAAATATTTTTTAATTGCTGAGATTGGTTGACTAGATGGATTTGACCTTCCCACCTTCATGCATTGCATTGTAGGTAACTACATCAGTACAGGAAATTGAAAGCAGAGATAAAAGTGCAGGCAGCACTCTGTTGGAAGATACAGAACTGTATGCTCCTCATATCTTCTACAAGAGTTGGTCAGACACCATTCACATGTACAACTAGCTTGTTTGCCAGCTGATCAGAAGATATATGTGGCACTTATATCTAATGTTTGTGCAGGATACTTTTTTAATTACCTGAGATATAACAGAAATATGATATTGAGAATTTCATTGTGCATCTGCAAAGAAAT
This sequence comes from Climacteris rufus, assembly GCA_013398175.1. NCBI lineage: Eukaryota > Metazoa > Chordata > Aves > Passeriformes > Climacteridae > Climacteris > Climacteris rufus. The sequence goes on along the minus strand of VZRZ01004300.1, from coordinate 70,642 downwards.
CACTTGAGTTGAAGCTAGAAAATATATAATAAGAATAGATGTATCTACTTATTCTTTTCTCAAGTAAATTTTTAGGAGGCAGAGTGTTACCCTATGATATTCAATAACAGAATTGCAGGCAGAGCAATGTCTCTGCATAGGCTGGGCAAAAGATCACGAGGGGCTAAACCGTACACACAGGGGACAGCTATGTTTTTCTCTTAAGGATGGGGTCTCTACTTAGCACAAGTTTAAGCTTAATCTGCTGCTTAAGGTAAATATAGTGCAGTTAGGCCATCTTCTATGTAAGATTTATAAATACCAGGACAGGCTTCTCTGTATGGTTTGTGCAGATGTTCAGTATCATGTTTGTGCATTAAACATGTGTATTGAGTTCTAGTTTTCACTACAGGTGAGACACCACTAAGAGGAGATGCTGATTTCACATCCAGAACGTCATCAGAGTCAAAAACCTTAGAATCTGAGGCCTTTAGCTATAATCCTGAAGTATGAGAGGATCTTTTCTGTACTTCAGAAAATATTAAGGTGCAAGATGCGATGCATTTGAAAGTGCATAGCAGTGGTGGTATGTTTAAGGTGCAGGGAAGTCTCATACAGAGTGCCTTTTTCAGATTGACTTCACATAAAGTTAAACCCCTAGCCTTGTGTAGGAACTGGTCTTTGTGGTTTTGCTTGTAGCTGTTTTCGCACAGGAATTTCAGTAGGAATAGTATGAGATGCTAGTGTGACAGAGGATTCTTATATTACAGTTATACACCTTTTTGTTAAGTTAAAAAAATGAGGGCCTATGAAATTTCTTACCAAGGTGGTTGGAAAGGCTACAGCAGAGCCTTGTGAAATGAACACATAGGTATATGTGTGTGGAATGGCCAATTCCAAGCTGATGTGTTAAAATTTAAAGTTAGAAGTGAATAAGATAGTAATATCTCTATTGAAATTGGACAACCATTTGGCCTTATTACCAAAGGAACAAAAGGTGGAAAGACATGATAAAAGAAAAATACACCCAAAGTCTCTTGATTTGCTGGCATGATACAGTATTACAAACATAAGCAAGTGCCTTTTAAATGATCTTGAGCCCTTCGTTAATAAGATTGTGTACACGTGTTGAATATAACCAGGCTATGGATAGTTCCTTATCCTTCATTCTTAACATTCTTAAGGAACTTTGACAATTGGAAAGCAATAAATTATTTGCATTTCCTCTTACAAATATTTTTTCTTTTCAGATCCCTTGGGAAGTGGTCCTCCATAATAGATGGAAAATTATATAAAGTTCCTAATTTTCCATTTGTATCAGATTTCCTCCTCCTTGAGCAGTAAATTAGCACAGAGGCTTCTGTTACATTGATTTAAAAGTATGCAGTTAAGCACAGGATTTGGATCTTCCTACTGCTATGCAGAAGTCTGACATAGTTGCCATTGCTTTTCCTGTGATTTTTGAAGTCAGGAAGGACTTTTTTGATAGGAAGGAACAGAAATTACTTTTGATCTTTCTGAGCAGTCTTATTTTTTTCTTGAAAGCATACTTACCATAAAATAGATGTGTATGGATTTACAAAAGATTGTTCTTTTGCTGCAAAATAGCAACATATAATACCACAAATGTGTAGTACCTCCTAAAAGTGTAGTATCTTCCAAAGTCTCTCTTTAATATGAAATGACAAATAGCTTTGAAAAAAGCTCCCCCCACCCCAAACCAGAGGGATGAAGTAAATGGTAGAGGTTTGACTTGTCTTTTATTGAGAGGTTTTTTTTAGTTCTCAGTGATAATTTCCAGGATTATTACTTGGCATAGTGCATAAGAGGTACTGTTGTTAACCACTTCGCTCCTGCTGATAATGCAGGTCTTTAGGTCTTTTTTGAATAAGAACCATCAGTTTGTGTGGAACCCACCAGTAAATCCTGGTAAAATCTTGGGCTTTGAGGTGTTCCGAAAATTAAATCAGATTAAAGAAAAGATATTAAAATAAAAGATATTAAAATAATATATATTGCCAAAGACTGGAAACTTGTTTTACTACAGAAGGTGAATGGTTGAAAGAACAGATGAATGTTGGTCTTCTTTTTGCACTGTCTGACTGCTTTATCTCAAGTCTGTTCTAAGTATCCTGATACCATACTAAAATTATTCTAGAGAGAGAATGCCATTTACGTCTGTGGCTTTCAGTTGGTTGAGATACAGGATTTTTTTTTTATTTTAAATAAAGAAAACTGGTAAAGCCAAAGTTTACTGGTGGCCAAAATAGTATCTGTTTTGGTTTGACTGAATTCAGTGGATTGGCAACAGAAATGCACATGGTTCATGTTCAGTGGTCTATTTTAAGACATTTCACTTATTTCAAGAACCACTAAATCCCTCTGCACACTTTTGTCTTCCAGCTCTACAGTCTGTGGAAAGAGAAGCACATGTGCACGTTAGAAATTGCTTAAAATGACAAAAGAAAGACTTTGATTAAGTCTTTACAAAGCAGATACTTAAGTTTCTTTCTCAGAAAAACCTTATTGTTTGTTTCCTATAAAAGTATGTTTGCTTGCTCAACAATATTCAATAATTAGAAAAAAAACAGCTTTGGCAACAAAATTATGTTTTTAATTTAAGCCAGATAGGTTAGGGCCGAGTGAATCCAAATTCCTATATCTCGAGTGTTGCTTTACAAATTTTCTAGCCTTTTGTAACTCTAATCAACAACAATCAAAAAATTCCAAATATTTATAAACTGGGTTGCTCCTGCCCTTTTTCTTTTCATAAAGGAAAGTATCTGAGAAGTGTTCCCATGGAGGCAATAAATGTCTCCATGGAGGCAATAAATAACCAACATTCTGGTATGCACCCATGGTCATGTGATGAGATGGGATGTTTGACTTTTATTGAAATTTTTTCCTCCTCTTCAACCCAAAGTAAATAGCTGTTCAGTAGGGAGGTGCCCTCTCATGTCATTAAACCCTTGTTTTTCCCAGAGGGCCACTTCAGTATTGCAAAACTCAAAGGCTGAAGCAAAACTGCTTGGCTTTGGTACCTTAACATGAATGCAGACTACCAAAGCAAATGGCAGCTTTGATGTTGTTTCTGGTGAGGGAAGCTGAAGAACAAATTCCTAGTGAATAAATGTTAATTCCAGCTTTTAGTCACCAGTTGGATGCAGTATTCTTTGAGACAGAGAGAAATTTGGTAGAAGGTAGGGATAAAAATGCGACTTCCAACAATTTCCCTCTGTTTGACAGTGAAAATAGAGAAACCTATAGAAGATAGACAAATTTACACTCTAAAATGCTGCCAGCTTGAAACAGTGTCTGAAACATCATGGAATGTCTGTCTTGAATTGATTTTTCTCTGGGGAAGTTTGTGTCTTCTATTTCTTGAAGTTTTGTATGTTCTTTTTTTTTAACACAAATAATTTAAATTTGATTAGGCCACTTAATCACAAGGCTGACAAAGTGTTAGAGAAAAATTAATATAAAATGGTTTCTTTTGTATGTTAGAAACATTGAATGCAAATATAGGATTACAAGTTTTCATTTCTACGTGTGCAGCAATAGGCAATTCTCTTTTTTCGTCTTCATTAATACAGCATTAATTGTAACAGTACTGTGGCTTAAATTTGTTGTTACCTCAATGTGTTAGGGAGTAAATAGAAGTTCACAGGTGTTTTCAAGACTGTGCTTGATAAGCTAAGATTGCTCTGGACTGTATTTTCTCTGGACTCATGTTTTGGGGATTTGGGAGTTTTGGTTGTGTTTGGTTTTCTTCTTTGTTACCAAAAGGAAAATTATTATAATATTTTGGATAGGTCAGATAGGAGCCAACAGTTAAGTGCAGCCAGGGGCCAGACTTTCAAAGGATTTACTGATTCAAAGTTACTTTTTTGTCTCTTTTTAAAGAATATCTCTTAGGATATACTGAACACTTCATTGAAAGTCTTGAGTGTTTGCTTAAGTGCTAAGCTCAGCTCCAGAACTTAGCCTGTCCAGCTCTGTTGAAAAATGTATTTTTCCTTTTACACAAACATGTAGGTGTATTGATAAGACAGTGTCTGAAGTGAGAAATTATGTGCATTTTACTTAGTGCTCTGGGACAGTGATTTTGTTAGGTACCGTTTCTCAGTTCTGCTGATTTTAAACTTATCTTAAATAAAATAGAATCCCCCCCAAAATGCTAAGAGCCAAAGAACTGTTATACTTAACCTAAATATTGAAAGTCTTACATTTGAACACAAGAAAAGATTAGAAGCAGGGTTCCCTAGGCCCCTGGATTTTTTCCATGAGCCTCCTGCCTCTACCTATGTGTACTTCCATTTCTGGGCACACTTGCCTCCACATCCCTTGGTTTCAATGTCTTTAACTGCACAGGTTTACTGAAGCACAGGTTGCACCTGTCAAATACTTCCAAAGCTACTGCGGAGCCAATTATTTACTTTCAAAGGAAAAAATGCATTTTGATGTCCTCCAATTTATTTCTATCCTGTCTCAGTAATAGGCAGTGTTGTTATCCCAGGGATTTATTCACTAGCCCTTTGTCAAAAGCTTTCATTACACTTTGAGACCCAAAGACCACAGGGTGAAATTTGAGTCATTGAAAAGATGTTTAAAGAAGTTTTTGGTACATTTAATATCCTCTGCAGTTCTATTTTCATAGGACTGTGCAAAAGGCTTCTCTCTTCAGCATGGTGGACTCAAACAGCCAAAACTAGGAAGTAGGTAGCATAGGTCACTGTGACTAGCATTATCTTAGGGGCCATGTAACACTGTTTTTTCAACCAAGGCTATCTTTGCCCAGCTTATATGGCTTTTTCAGCAGGCTTGTATTTATCTTTTAGCATGTGCCTGTTTCTTAGTCAGGACAGCTACAATCTGTGGTGGTTAATGTTGTTAATTTAAACACTAATGTGCAAATCAATATCTCTTCACATGTACTGATACACAGGAGAAGCCTCCTCACCCAATCTTACAACCTGCTTTAATGGACCAGGTTGAATAAAAAGGTCTGAGAGGCAAACCTCTGCCACAGGTGTGTTCCTTCCCTGCACCTGCTTCCTGAACATTGCTTTCTCTCTCTTGTGAAGGCAATAGGGCATCCCACCTGTTTAGCTTCATTAGACAAGGAAAAATAACCTTCATGATGGTATAGGTATTGGATATATTTTAACTCCTTACTTGCTTGGGAGTAAAATTAGCATGGCAGCATCACAGATTAAAAGTGTAAGGAAGAAACAAACCAAAATGCCTTAATACAAATTAGGATTTGGTGCTTGTTTGTTCTGTGACTTTCCTAAGACCAGAAAGAGAAGCAATTAAGTCCCCACTCTGTGTCTGCACCAAAGCATGTATACACTGAACTACCTTATGCACCATATATATGTGAGTGTTTAGTCCAGTAACCCAAGGAAATGTGAATAGAGGGCGTAATCAGTCATGATGCCATTTGCACATGATGTAAGAGCTCATAGAATCATTGCATGTGCATGAATGTACTTGAGTTAAGATACTGAATTCATTATGACTGCCAAATAACAAATCTCTGGGAAGACTTAAAAAACAAGAAACAGTATAAAATTCATTGGAGTTTCTTGGGTTTCTATAGGCCACCGTGAAGCAATAGCAATGGTAAATTCTGAAGTAATCATATTTTCTGATTGGGTGTAATTTCTGCCCTTTTGCTGGTCTTTTAACATCATGTACCTTTTCCTTTTTTTGGCTAGACTTCTTTCCAGTGACTCTCTCCTCTTGGTCCTGCTTTGGGGTTTCAGTTGGTCACTGCTCTGTTTATAAGATAATGATTTTATGGTGTTCACCCTTTTCTCCCTATTGGCAGGCATGTTCTGTTGCATTTCTGTGTACAGCTTGTTCAAAATGTGTTTTTTTGTTATGAAGGTGCTTTGGTCAGGAAGGCTTGGTTCTATGACAGGTGCTGGAGTTTTGAAGAAGGGCTATTTCAGCAAATTTGTCATGCTGTAATTTATTTGGACTAACCTGTAACTGTCCATTTTTGCTCAGAGTCTGGCACACTGGTTACTTAAACATATGTATTAAGTTTCTGCCATTGACTATGTACAGCAGATACTGAAGAACTCAGGACTTTTCCTGGAAAGGTTTCTGCAGGAAGCATCTTCTGCAATTAGTGGTTCTCTTTAGTGAACCACAGAAAGATAGATATAGAGGGCTTTTTCCTCCTTGCATGTGTTTCCAAAATGGTGTTAATACATGCACAACCACCTCACATGTGTGGTGGGTTTCTTTCTTGACTTTGGAAAGAGCATAATAAAAGAGTAATCCTCCTGAGTCCCACAACTTTAGATGTTAATGTCTCAGTTTTGAAGAGCTGCCTGTTATATTCGATTGTCTGTACAGAGTGAAATGTAACACACTGTAAGTGTTCTTGTAGCACTATAAACCACAGGCACTTCTGATAGTAAATTGTGTTTGAATAAATTCCTCCAAACCAGGAGATAATATTTTTGTAAGTGACTAACAGCAGAATTTTAGCTGTACCAATAACAGTAACAGCCTTTAGTGTAGCCAGCTGTGGTGCTTTGCTCATTTTTTAGTGTTAAGGGAAGCTTTGTTAAAGATAATACAATTTGTTATCCATGGATCAACCCCAGAAAGCTATCCTGGGCATCTCTATCCCTGCTCCAACAGTTTCACTTGTTGAGTGTTAAATGTTTGTCTGTGATTCCTTCTGTTCAAGGCTTAAGTTCATTGCAAAGATTTCCCTGTACATTGGAGAGTTTTGGATCAAACTGCTAAGCAATAAGAGGAAAGGGAGGGATGGGGTAGACTTTAGGTCTGCCTGCATATTTATCATATGTCCTCTAGATTCTGCTTTCAAACATGGGCTGTATCTGAATGCTGAACAAGAGCACTGGTTCAAACTCCTTCCAGACTGAATAGATGGAGGCAACTTCCAGTAACAAGAGGGAAGTTTTTTGGTCAGAACACAGCCCTATTTCTTACTGTGGACACCCTCTCTCCAACTGTGAAAGTTGCATTACTATGGCTCTTTTATACTGCTTGTATTTTCTCTTTTCCTGGAGTCACAGGTGGAAGCATCTGTGCAGTTTCTGAGACGACCCGGAGCAATGAGCTCTCTCTCAAATAGTACAGGCTAGATACTGTTTCTCTGTCTGATTCTGGATATATTGTCTAATCTGTTCTAAGGTTTCTGGTGTCAGGCTATTCCTTGTTTTCCTTTCAGTAAATATGCATAAAATATTCTTTGTATGAAGAACTTTTGTTCCTAAGTAATTTAGGTACAGTATTAGTTTTTCACCAAATATACATAATTTATGATGTTAGTATATGCTTGTATTGAATGTGTGCAAATTATCTTCAAATCCTTTTTTTTTAGAAAAGTAAATACTATAATTATAATCATATAAAGTTACCCCATATTGCTTCTACTATTGCTCTAATATTTGAAAATAAATCACAAATCTATTGAGTCCCAGTGCAAAACCCTTTAAGTTCAATTAATAAATTAGAAAATCAAACAGCTCTGCTAAACATATCTGTGCCTGAACATCCCTTTTCGATATGTGTACTTGTTTAGAAACACCTGAAGATCAGTTTATTGGGCCATAGAGCAGTGGAGCAATTTTATTACTAATAGCAATACTGTGGAACTACAGGTTCCATACTTAACAGAAAGAGTAAATTCATTATGTTGACCTTTTAGCCCCTTTAAGCCTTTTCCTTTTTCACAGTGGTTCTGTACAGTCTTCAGCAACCATGTAGAGTCATCAATATTTTTCTTCTGCTTTAGATTTAATGACCAGAATGAATTTTTGCTGAAAACCTAGCAGTATAGCAAGAGAAATGCCATAATTCACAGTGTATGTACAGTTTCAGCTGTTAGAAAGAATAATAATGGATTCTGAACCTCAGCATTTGGAGTATGCACTTGTAAATTATTGAACTGTTCCTGAAGATGGGCTTCATTTCTGGTATGAATGGAGATAGTTTAACGTAGCTTAGTGACTTTGAAATGCCCTTAAACTTTGCTTAGTGTCTTGTATTTGTGGCAATATTTCTGTACTGTGATGTTATGTTGTTCTTTTGCTCGTTATCCAAGCACAAGGCATTTTCAGTAGTCTTTGCTTAAAATGACTGGGAGAAGTTTGCAGAAGTAAAATCAAAATGACAACATAGCTTCTGTATATTGGGTGGCAATAGTAAATGTGTCAGTCTATTCTTTGTACTTTGGATCACGGAGCAAGTATTATTTTTTTTTTTTGATCCCAGGTGGGCAAAAGTGGGATGATATATTACAGTAGTATTCCACAGATGAGTCTGTGCTGGCTGACTCTGCCTGTGTTCCATACTGGCTGGACAGCAGCCAGCCTCTGGTCTAGAGGCTTGTACTTTGTTCAGCAGATTTCTCTTGCTCCAGTGTACTTGTAAAACCACTAAAATACTAACGTTATCCTTTTGACTGGGAAATACATTTTAACTTTTGCACAGCATAAAGGTTCTGTGGGGTCTTGGATGTCCTCTTTCCTGCTTCTCAAAAGATTCAAAGTTTAAGGACCTCATGTGATCCTGTGTAGTCTGCATGTTAGCATTTGCTAACAACAACCCCCTCTTGTTTTTGTTTCAAAGTATTTGTTCACTTTTTGTTTTTTGTGATAACATGCCTTTTCTTCAGCCTCCTTTATTTTTCTGTTACACTCAGGGACTTGAGAAACCTAGCAAACCAAACAGTTTCCTGATGATTTAGCTACTGCTCTTTCATGTTTGAAAACTAGTTTTCAAAAATGCAATGCATATATGAATATCAGCATTTGTTTGGATATCTTGGATAGTCAGGTTAAGGAAAAGAGCGATAGGAGATGACTTCATACCTTTTTCCTTCCTTTCCAGTAAATTCTGTTTTCCTCAAATAATAAATTTCTAAAAACTCCTTAAAAACATATTAAAAGAATTGAAAGATGAATGTTTATGAACCAGAAATTGATCTCACAGCCTTGCACCAACTTACCAAATCAGGACCTACTTTTCATGTCATAGTTTGAGTCTTGCACTTAATGTAGTTTTAGGTCTTCAAATTGTAGAATACACCATGACTGGGTAAGGCCAGGCTCTAAGATGATAGGGAGTCACAATCCATATCTTTTTCCCAAAACTGTTCATCAGCCCACTGTGATTGGTTCATATGCATGACCCTTCTTTGCCACACTGTGCTAGTCCAGGTATGACCTGTGTTTGCAACAGTCAGCAAAAAAGCTCTAAAGAGGTGTATAATGTAGCCTTGCTTTCAGAGTTTAAATCTTCTATACCTGTAGTGGACTAGACTGGCATACCCAGTAATCCAGTAGCCCTCAGATGTGGGAATGCGCACACAGCCAGAAGTACCTGTACTGCAAAAGCAATGCATCCTAGAAAGCCTGGTGCTGATAACAGAGGAAGCAAAACCAGTTGAGTGATATGGTTAGAGAACATCTTTCTAAATATATCCCTGGGTAGGTTTAGCCAGTGGTTATCCCAAAGCATTCTTGTGATGGAGCACCACCAAGAGCACCGTATGTTCTATATCTAGAACAATACATTTTGCTTAATGTGGTGGCCTGTCTGAATGAATCTATTGCAGGTAAACTGTCCACAGGATAAATTAATTTATGCTGAGGTGCTATTATGTTCTCTGGGTTTCTTCTGGTAATCTAGCTAAGTGCAGGTGTCAGTGTTGAGCCTCAGCCTGTACTGAAGCACGCAGTGTGCTAGTGGTCCAAAATCACCAGCATGTACATGCATTTCAGGCTTATGAAGGAGCAAAAGAGGCCTGTAATTGAAGCAATGGAAACAGCTGGGATGTTTTCCTCACAGAGAAACAAAATCCAGTGAGATTAAAACTAAATGTGCACCTAAAGTGAGACTCATCTGTTTGCATCAAGAGTTTTTAATATGGTTTTTTGTTTTGTTTCATATCTTTGAGGCAAATGCAGGAAGTTTCCAATTCAAAAGCAATTCTGCACCATCCCAAAGGAGAGAGCCAGTTCTCTGGTTTGGGGAAAGTACTGCCAGCATAGCTTGTGTTGTGTGCTTTGTGTCTTCTATCAGAGTCCTGACTTGTTTCATGTGCAACCATTTACTGCTTTGCAAGAACAGCAACATTTGAACCAAAAAATGTGTACTTTCTGAATTAGGTTTGAACTTAACCTCTAACTCCTACATAAACAATGAACAGGTAGATGTCTTTTGGGGATACAAGAAGCGCTTTATCCTTTGTTCAACTGAGAAGTCATTAAAGTGCTGACAGTTCCTGAAACAGGAAATGAACAGGGGCACAGCTGTCTGGTGGTGATGCATGTGTACATCTGGAATAATGTTTAGAACAAAAGTTTCTGGGCTGCTCTGTGGTGAGATACAGCTGTTACTAAAGCAGGAACTAACAGGTTCACTCCTCCTAGTTTGAGATGATGCATTCCAGAGACAGACAAGGTAAAGCTTTCTGGGATCTGGAAGCTTGAGAGCAGAAGCTGCTAGATAAAAATAAGTGTTATTGCTGCAGGACTTTCAGAATGCTTTTCTTACCTGAGAACTCCAGTAATACACAAAATCTGAAAGATATGGATGAGTGTCTACCCTGATTGGTCAGTGCAGGAGAACAACTTTTTCTAGCAGCTGTTTGTTTTAGCAAAAAGGACATCAATGATCTGGAAACTGAAATTCGCTCAGCTTTGTTTGGATATTGAAACAGGCTATGAAAAGAACCACTGTAAGGGAGTAGATTATAGACTGAATTACCTTTTCAGCCAACAGGTTTCCACTCCTCCTTGGCTGCAGTAGTTCAGATTTCACTGAACGTGATTGTCTGCCCCGGCTCCTCCCTTGTGTTTACGTTTTCATTTGCTTATTCTGGCTGATACAAGTCTCATGATTCTTTAGCAAGACCACTTACCTCCAGAAGCAGGAACAGCCGCTGCAGCTCAAACAGCAGTAGCAGAGACATTTTTTGCCTTTTTGAACTGGGGAATTTACCCTAACTTCAGCTTTTCTATGTGCAGAATTTTGCTCAGATAATATTAGTTGATGTAAATAAGCCAATGATTGACTATTGCAGAAAATTCCTGATCGTGCCTAGTAAAGAGGTAAGAAGCTTTGTTGTGGTTCAAGAGCTGGAAATACAAACCACATGTATTTCTGTATGGATTTTATAGGAATTATACAGGAAGAGTCTTTAAGGAATGAAGGCCTGTCTTTGTTAGGGAGGGAGAAAGGAAAAGACAAGCACACATAAAAAGATTTAACTTCGAAAGAATGCAGCTCTGGACTTGTCCAGGTTTGCCTGAAGGTAAAAATATTTATTTATGAGGTTGAAAAAAGATAATCCAGATCTTCTGTAATGTTTCCTGCTGCAACATGAACAAGGGTGCAGTTTGAAAAAGTTTGTGTATTTGCAATCATCTTCTTTTTGTTCAGGTGAACTGGATCAGAACAGCTCTTGCTGAATTTGTGGTTTATGAGTTTACCTATCTGGCTTTCATTTTTTTGTATGTGTTTTCCCAAGTGGTGAATGCACAGTGGGTAGCTGTGGGGACAAGTCAAAAGGCTGAAAGACTGAAATCTTTTTAACTCACAAGCCTGCCTTTGGGTATTTGGATTTCAAGGAGAGAAGTGCCAGGAAAACACAGGCTTGGAAGGATGCCACTAAATTTGGTATGTGTTGGTATTTAAGGTCCTAATTTCTAAATAAGTTGCTTTTTGTGTATCGGGTATAGGAGTGAAACTACACACATAACCTCTGCTTTGAGATTTTCAGTTATAAGAGTGTCACTGATACTGGAGTGTGTGCGTGTGTGTAACTCAGATTCAGTGTGGGAATGTTGTTGGGCTTCAGCCTGGGCAGTTCAGAGTGTTGGAACAGCTCCTGGGAAGAGTGGTCAGGTTGAAAGACAGTGGGCCCCTTTGGTTTGGTTAATTAAATTCCAGCATTACTTAGTTCTCCTCTGTTGTGATCTTGTTTTTTGACAGCTGTGTTACTCCTACATTTTACAGTGTTGCTTCCCTGGAAGAACTGGAGCAGGGATTGAGTTGTGCATGGAGATGAGGTATTGAATGTATAAGGCCTCTGCAGTACCATTACTTAATAAGGTGCACAGAATAAAATGTTGTGCTGCTGTTATATTTTCTCATTTTCTTTTGTTAAAAATGTCCCTGGCCTATATACATAGCTTCACTTTTGCAATTAAGTTGGTTATCACCTTTTTTGGGAAAAACATGGATGAAGACCGGGGTAAAGTGAAGTCCAAAAGTCTTAGTGCAGAGGTATTCTAAAATGATGGTTATGAAAAAGGTAGAATACAAAACAAAGATACTATATAATAGAAGAACAACCGCAAAACCTTATATTTTGTAGGTTTGTGGTATTTGAATAGTTTCTTTGTCCTAGTTTTGTGATTAAACAAACCATATATGTATATAGTTTTAATATATTCATGGCTTATATGTATAGTTTTTGTATCTATAGTTAATAGTTTAATAAGATCAAGTGCAAGATGCTGCACTTGGGTCAGGGCATCCCCCAAAATCAATACAAGCTAGGTGATGAACAGATCAAGAACAGCCCGGCTGAGAAGGACCTGGGGGTGCTGGTGGTTGTGAGGCTGGACATGACCCATCAATGTGGTCTTGCAGCCCAGAAAACCAAATGTGTCCTGGGCTGCATGAAAAGCAGTATGGGCAGCAGGTCAAGTGAGGTGATTCACCTGCTCTGCTCTGGTGAGATCCCTCCTGGAGTGCTGCATCCAGCTCTGGGGTTCCCAGCACAGGAAGGACATCAGCCTGTTGGAGTGAGTCCAGAGAAGGTCACCAAGATGGTTGGAAGATTGGATAAATGGATGGATGGATGGATGGATGGACGGATTTCCTCATCTCCTGTGAGGAAAGGCTGAGAGAATGGCATTTGTTCAGTCTGGAAAAGAGAAAGGAAAAGAGGAGTGACCTAATTGTAGCCTTCCAGTACCTGAAGGAAGCCCACAAGAAAGATGGAGAGAGACTATTTACAAGAGCATGTAGTGACAGTACAGGCTCTAAACTAAGAGGAGAGATTTAGATGAGATATAAAGAATAACTTGAGGGTGGAGAGGCACTGGAACAGGCAGACCCAGAGAAGCTGTGGATGTCCCATCCCTGAAAGTATTCAAGGCCAGGTCAGATGGGGCTTTGAGCAATCTGGTCTAGTGAAAAGTCTCCCTGCCCATGGCAGGGGTGTTGGAACTAGATGATCTTTAAGGTCCCTTCAAAGCCAAACCATTCTATGAGATATTCTATGATGATGGTTGAAATTAAAAACTCCAAATTAATCTACGAATGCTTTCCTACAACTGCAAATTAGAAAATAAATTAAATTTGTTCTATGCAATATCCATTGTATTTTTATGATTAGGAGGTGCAAGTTTAAATATCCGGACTCCTCAGGAACAGCTGGATTTTTGTTTAGCTGTGAGTTTCATTCTTTCTTATGTGTTTATAATGCATAATAATTTTTTTTTTGGTTCCTAAAAAGGCAGCTGTCTACTTGAGCAAATTGTCTAGTTGCAAGTAAATTGTTTTGACCCACAATCACAGATGCTTCCCTGTGAAGTCTAATAATATTGTATTGCTATTTAAATTCAGAGCCAAAAATCAGCAGGTCCCAGAGTCATCTGTTTCTCACTTCACTTGTAGATGCATAACATAATATGGCTCCTCAAGTTCTAGCATAAATATCAAAAGTATTTTCTGTCAGGCTCGCCATCCTACTTGTGATCAGTGAGACCTCTTTTTGGGAAGCCATTGTTTCAAGAAATTGCCTTAGGGATTTTTGAAACTTGGTAGTGGACCAGACTTTCAGCACTGATGTCCTTTTTCCTTAAACAGCCTCCCGGCACTGACATGGGGTGGCCTGGCCTTGGGACTGGCTCAAGCTTCCTGCTGCCGACAGAGTTTGCAAAATTCACTCTGAAACAGTTTCTGATTGTGAAAGGCAGCTTTTCAAGGCAGCTTTTTCAACTTTTGTGAGCTCAGAAAACCCGCCTGAAACAACCTCGGTCAAAGTGGAGCCTCTGCCTTGAGCAAAAGCCACCAGGCAAAAGAGAACTCTGCTTGGGTACTCTGGCTTTTTAAAGAAACTCTGACAGCTCCCTGGCCCTGTTTCCAGCCATAGTGATGTGTCTTAAGGAGACAGTAACAATCTTGGCCACACAGATATGGAATACACTAACGCTTTGCCTTACCCAGGACAGATACTTTTAAACTTACTTAAAAGCCATCTCAGAATCCTAAAATAGTTTAAGGCTGAGCTTTGCATTAGCACATAAATGAGGTATTTAATTTTCTCTTTGTGGGTTTTGCTGTTCTGCTTTTTTTTTTAATGAAATTTTAAGTAAGCTGAACTCGTGTCTCTTCTTCAGAGTGGAAGCTGTACAGTTGACAGCTGGCAGACCCCCAAATAGTTGGGGTTGCCTAGCATTCCAAGCAAGATGCAGCGTAAGTTTGATAAATTTGTATTCATGGAAGAAGTACTGGACAGGGTTATTTCGGAATCTTACAGAGCACACATGTGCAAGAGCCTTGGGTCAGTAGTCCATTGGCAGTCTCTGTGTCTTCTTGTCTGTACTTCTGTCACTGTGTTTGGATGGTACTGTGTGATGGTACAGGGAGGGCTAAGGGAGGGAGGTACATAAAGGTTTTCCATTGCTTCCATGGCTGTACTTGAGAATTTGACAACTCTTTTGTACTTAACATTTCTGCAAGAAGAACCAAATTTGCACGCTAGAATGTTTTATCTGGTGTGAGGTATTGTATTGGGTCTGGCTGAGCTGGAGTTCATTTTCCCTTAGCAGCCCTCACAGTGCTGTGCTTTGCAGTAGTAGCTGGAAAGGCGTTGATAACACCCCAGTGCTTTGTTTGCTGCTGAGCAGCAGTGGCACAGCATCAGCACTGTCTCTCTAACATTCTCTCCTTCCCTGCCCCCATCAAGCAGGCTGGGAGAGGGCAAGATCCTGAGAGGGAACACAACTAGGCTAAAATAGCTGACCCAAATAAACTGAAGGGATATTCCATACCATGTGATGTCAGCTCAGATGTAAAAGCTGAGGGAGAGAGAGCAGGAATGGGCGCCATTCATTATTTTACAGTGCTTGCCTCCTGGAGTAACTGCTACATGTGCTGAAGTCCTGCTTTCTGGGAAGTGGGTGAACATTACTCGCTAACGGGAAGTGGAGATTAATTTTTTCCCCCTTTTTTGCTTTTTTATTGCTTTAGTAAACTGCCTTATCTCATCCTACTAGTTGTTTTCCATCTTATTCTTGTCTCTGGTGTCTCACTGGGCAGGGAGGTGACAGAGCGGCTTGGTGGGCACCTGGCGTCCAGCCAAAGTCACCCCACTACGGTAGTTAGGCTAACTGAAGGGTTTACAGCACTGTGCCTAGTTTTGAGTAGCTGAAAAGAGTAACAGAAAAGTCAGACAGGAAGACTTTGTAATAGTTCAAGTGTACTAGTTCTGTATTTACTGAACTGCATTCCAGTTCAGACCTGTAACTTCTTCAAGTCTGTGTTGTGTCAGGATATTCAACTATTCCAAACAAAGCAGAGTTTTATGGTTTTAAACTCAAAACTAGCCACACAGAAAAAAAAACAAACCAACAACCCACTGAATAGTTTCTCTTAGGTCTGGTTGGGTTTTTTGTTTTTAAATTCTTGCAATTTAATGTGTAAAATAACTGCATCAAATATATCCACATGAAACACCAAGTGTGCCTCATTGTCCTAGAAGGCAGTGAGAGCTTATGAGAAATCACAGCATGAAAGAGCCTAAGAAAACATCAATTGGCTGTATTTTTGATATGTATTCAATTTCATGCATAGCAGGCCTTTTCACCCTGGGTTTTGCATATAATAAACCTGATCCAAAGAGAAATTTTACAGTAAAGAAAGTTGCTTTCCTTTTTGCTCAGTATGATAACTTGTTCTGAAAAGGAGTATTTTGGTGTTTCACATACGCTGTTTTTAAATCACCATCAGACAAATGATAGTTCCGAGTCCTTAAAAACAACAAAAAAAATGTCCTTTAGTTTAGCTAAAATCCATTTAAACTATCATATAACTTTCCGTATGTAAGTATTTTAACTGATGGAACCTTGTCAGTGTGTCCCCTGAAACTGAAAACTTTTTCCAACCAGACCGCTTTTCTTGCCATTATAAACCAGTGAATCCATTAACATTGTGAGTACAATCTCTGTGTAATGCTTTTTCTAAATGGATGTTGCCTAGAAAAGTTTCCTAGTTTGGAAGTCAATGATCATGATGCCATTTTAAGTATATTTTTTAAATGTGTGGTAGAGATGATGTTGAAATGCATTGGGCTCTCCATGGCTCTTTTGATTCTACCACAGATGTAGACTAAGCTGATGGTTACCTTTGAGAAAAAACTGACAGTTCCTAAACTGTAATGGTTTAATTTTCCTATTCTCAAACAGTTCTCTATTCCCTACAACTATGGGTAGGAAAAGTTTTTCAGAAACATCTGCTTAATATAAATATTCTGGTAAATGAACATTGAATCCTTTGAAAGTAGAATTACTTCAGTTTCTTGGCTTGACAGACACTAGAAATATTTATTGCTAAAACTTTTCATAAGAAATAGAATTGTGCTCATTTTCAGCACTGGATACAAAGCCAGTAGCTGTACTTTAACCTCACGTTGGCCTAACCTGTGTGATGTGTTAGACATGATGTGTTAGATAAATATAGTTACTTCTGTGGAGCCTTCCACTTAAGTTCATTAGTCCTTTTTTGAAACAAAAACATGAAATGCATACTAGATCCTCCACACATGTAGAAATGTTATACCCTTAACATCTGCTTGTGCATTCCTTTGGCAAGAGGCTTTATGTACATTCCAAGGACTGCAGCTCTCATTAAAAGTTCTTTTTTTTCCTTGCACCACCAAGAAAAGGGGAAAATGATTCTTCATAGACCATCAAGTAAAAATGGATGGAGTAGTAATTACATAATATATATATATTAAAGGCAAGTATTGCTTGTAGATTTCTACTATTCTTACTCTGAATGGAATGCATACTAGCTACCTCTCAAATATCTAGAGCTGTAATAGTGGGATTCTTTTAATTAGCATGAAGAGTTTGTGGAGCCATAAACACATTCAAAACAGTATAAAAAGAGGATTGTATTTGATCTTGAGCTATAAATGGCATATTGTATTTCCATCAAGGAAACTGTTGCAAATTGAAATGTAAAATTAAAGAAGATAATGCCATTGGTATTTGCTGTAGTTTTGCAAGAACAGTACCGTTAGTGTTAACAATACTTGTGGCACAACACTAGTCAAAGCCCTTATATGATGCCTTGTCCTTATCTCTCCCTTTCCTTTTTACTTATGTCTCCACAGTGCTGCATACCCAAGGTCCCATTGATGGCAGTCTGTATGCAAAAGTGAGAAAGAAGAGCTCTTCAGACAGCAGCATCCCTGGTGTTGCTCAGGGTGTTCCTGTTACAGGCAGTCCTGATCACAGTGATCATACCCTGTCTGTCAGTAGTGATTCAGGACACTCCACAGCTTCCATCAGGACAGACAAGACTGAGGAACGCCTTGTCCCAGGAGGCAAACGGGGTCTGAGCCCACAAGAGAAGGCAGAACTGGACCAGCTCCTCAGTGGCTTTGGTCTGGAGGATTCTGTCAACACTACCAAGGATATGACTGATGCTCAAAGCAAGTACAGTGGCACTCACCACATAGTGCCAGCTCAAGTTCACATAAATGAAGTCACCAAAATGAAGGACAGGGAGACTGATATTCTGGATGATGAAATGCCTAATCATGACCTTCACAGTGTGGACAGCATTGGGACTTTGTCTTCCTCAGAAGGACAGCACTCCACCCACCTGGGGAACTTTAGTTGCCACAAGAGCAGTCAGAACTCACTTCTTTCAGACGGCTTTGGCAGTAATGCTGGGGAAGAGCATCACAATGGTTTTGCTGCAGACCTGGGAATCGGTGTGGATACCCTCTATGAGAGATCATTTGGAAGCACTGAGCCAAAGTCAACTCAACAATTGCAACAGAATCCTTCTGTCTCACCACATCCACAAGCCTATGGCCCAAGTAACTACTCTACTCAAACCTGGGTACGCCAGCAGCAGATGGTCACTGCTCACCAATATGGTTTTGCCCCAGAGAATGAAATTAGGGTTGGCATTAATAACACTGTGGAGAATTTGGGCAGTGTCCAGAGCCAGTCCCGAGTCCCAGACACCCCAACACGTGGTTCCAGTAGCAGAGATGCTGTGCAGAGGGGGCTAGGAAGCATGCTGGGTGCTGCAGAAGCTGAAGAACATGCAAGTGCTGACAGTTTTAAGTCAAGGCCACTGCCTCAGAGGAACACAAATAGCCTGAATCTAGGACAAAATGGTGGGGACTTGCCAGCTTCTCCAACTTTGGATATTGATCAGTCCATTGAACAATTGAACAGGCTGATCTTGGAGTTAGACCCTACATTTGAACCTATCCCAACCTGCACTAACGCTGTCACCAGCGACAGAAATCAAGTAAATGGCTGCACCAGCCTTGATGCAGACAGGGAAGGGCTTGACAGTAGTTCTGGCTTCCATGACAAATTAGAGGTCACAAACAGGAATCCCTCCCAGCATGGTAAGCTGTAATACTTTCTGAACATAATGCTTTTTCTAGCACCTTTGTGTTCATGATATGGTAAAGCAGGACCCTCAGGTCATGATTTAAAACTTTGACAATGATTATCAAGGGATTATTTCTGATACCCTCTTTACATAACCATCCAAGATATGGAATCAAATTGATGTAAGATAAGTGAGTTTTGCAGATACCTGTCTTTTTGCTTGAAAAAGTACTGTTCAGCAAGTTCTTACCTGTTATAGATCATCAGTTGGGATGTTTTGCTGCTGTAAGTTTATGTTACAAGGGAGCAGAATTTGTATATTGAGACATTTTTAGAAGGCATTGGTGGTGTACATTTTTCATTATTAAGAATTTTTTATTATTTCCATTTAAAGTAGAAGAAAAAGTTCCAACAACTTTATCTTCAAATGTAGTGAAATGATGCTGGCATTACATTTCTATGCAATGTTTCTACAAATTATGTAATATTTGCCAGTAAAGTATTTTAAGACATGCTCTTTTTGAAAACTTTCTGTTTAAAAATTTACAAGTCACAGTGCTTGCTTGTTATCTCTGGCTCTGAAATGATTGCAGAAATCAACTGGTGGAATTAAACATTCAACACTTACTGACTATGTTGCCTAAGTAATCCTACTAGAACTAGCAGCTTTGCAAAAGAATGG
Source organism: Climacteris rufus (assembly GCA_013398175.1). NCBI lineage: Eukaryota > Metazoa > Chordata > Aves > Passeriformes > Climacteridae > Climacteris > Climacteris rufus. The sequence continues at coordinate 51,328 of VZRZ01004300.1, read as the reverse complement.
GTAGTCTGCCTCTGGCTAAGTCCTTTAAAACTATTATTAATGGTGTAGCTAAAATTTATGACAAACAAGCTGGTCTTACTGTCATGTTTGAAAATTTTATGTGGTCTAATTCCTCTGGAAAAACATATGCCCTTACCTTCCTTTCTGCCCTTCCATCTTCCTCTTCTCCCTCTTCTTGTCTCCTGTCATGGTGCAATGAAAGGCTTGCTTGTGTCTCTGGGATTTGATTCAGTATTAGCCAACACCACAGAAAACATGTCCATGGCCTCCCTGGACAACAATGAGCTGCTTCAGCTCAAGCCCAGTAGGATATGCTAAACAATTTACTGATGAATGTGCCTAACTAGTGTGTGGTTTCTATTCATGTGCAGGCCCGTGTGATGAAGGATGGTGATTCTTGTAGAGAAGGTGAAATCACAGTTGTGTTTAGGAGGGTAACTGAGGACTGAAGAAGTCCAGAAATCCATGATGAATATATGTGAGATGCTTCATTGCTTATTTTTTAATACATTTTTGTGGCATTAGTTTGTAATTCTCTTTAATCTTTCCAAATTATTAGCTGATGGACAAATTGAGATTTTTGCAGCAGAAGATAACTCTTTTATTTATATATAGTAAATCTAGTGAAAGGGATAAAAAGATCATTTAGAATAAACCACTCCTTACAGTTCTGTGTTTAAACATATGAAGCTAAAAAGAGATATTTGAAAGTTTCTCACAGATTTCTGATCTCTAAATAAAGTAGGAGTGACTGTAATTTCCCTTCCATTTTTAACATGAGATAAATAAAGACCAGTGAAAATAATTGTACTTGGGGAATGATCTGGAAGAGGATTTGTTTTAGAGAATTAAATTATGGAATTTCCATATTTACTGGAATCAAATATAAACACATATATAGCATTTAAAATCCTGGCTAATTTGAGGGGAGGCAACAGGGCATAGTATAAGAGAGGAAAGATTCTAGTAATCAGCAACATAAAAATAGCCCTTAATTAAATGAGATTTAAAAAAATAATTTGTACAGTTTTAGCACAATCGTATTTTTTTAAGTTTGCCTTTATGTCAAGTGCTAAAATGTTCTATTTCTGGCTCCTGCAAGTAACATTCAGTTTATATTAGCAAGAGCTTGATTTTAAAACTACCCATGATTCCAAAGGTAAAACAACACACACATGTGGCATGCTGCCACCTCTGCTTGAGACTGGGAGGCCACCAGCAAATACTGATTTTCTAAGTGCTGTAGGATTTATTTATTTACATATCTGGACTTGCCCCACTGAAATCTACAGAATCATTCATTTATGCATGGTGTGCACAAACCAACACAGGGAAAAAGCAACAAAGGAATGGATATTGAGAATGAGGAACACTGGAATGTTTTTCCCTATATACATCGTTGATCTGAGTCACTGGTTTGAGAACCGCCTGCATGTCAGGCCTCAGAAGGTTGTGGTCAGTGGCACAGTCTAGTTGGATGCCTGTAGCTCAGGGATCTGAGTCTAATCTTGCTTAACTCATTAATCACTTGGATGGAGGGGTAGAGTGCCTCCTCAGCAAGTTTGCTGATGCATATAGCTGGGAGGAGTGGCCCTAGTCCAGAATGCATTGAATGTGGTTCATTTTACCTTGGAGTAGCCTCATAGAATTTCATAGAATTAGGACAAGCAGGAGAACCTCCAAGGCACTTAATTTGCTATTGAAACTACTGCAGCACAGGAGCTGTAATTGATAGCAGAAAGAAATGCTGGCTGCCATGGGGACGAAGATATAGCCAATAATAATGGGTAACCAAAACAACAGCTGCTTGCAATGGCTGATCTTCCAGAGTTTTAAGGGGAGCTCTATACTCTCTGACTTAAACAGTCCTTGACCTAACAAGTACATCAACAGAATTAATTTGTCTGTGATGGAGAGAGTTGGCAGATCAGGGTTGAGTGGTCTGAGTGAGGCTGATTGGACCAATGAGAGATTCTGTGTGAGTGGGAGCAAACACTGCTGGAGGTGAATGGCCTCGATGCAATGTGTGCACGCACCTAACTTGAGGTTTGAATTATGGGAAGATGATTAAATTACCTGGTTTTCCTGCATAAGCATGCAGAAAACACATGCCTTAAAAGGCATGAGCATGTTCCCAGCGCCCTGCAAAGCTGGAAGAGTGAGCTTAAGAATTCACTCTGTGTCAGCTGGGATGTACATTTTAGTGCATTCTTGCTCCTCTTTGCTCATGATTCTGCACTGGTTGACAGATATGCAGCTGCCTCTCCTTTCATGCTTCTTCCTAGATGATTTTATACATGTGTACCCTTAGCATAGGTCAGCATGGTACAAACTACTGACTGCCCATGCAGCAAAGTTCTGAGATTTTTTTCTGAAATGATGTTTTCGGTTAAGTGCTCAGCATTTTTGGATCATTGGATTCCTTCTTGCTAAGAGGTATCTTTATGAACCATGTAGAACAATGGCTGATGACCTCTCTTCTCCTTCAGTGTTGTGTGTGTTGCTTATCAGAGGTGAATCACTGGACTGTTTATTAAGATTTTTCCAATTTTTACCTTTTACGTGAGTTGAGTTGTGCGGAGATGAGTTTCTGGTAATAAATGAAGCTGTCATTTACTAATAACACAGTGCTGCAATAGTGCTTAATTTTAAATGAGAGGATGCTTGTAGCATGAAGAAATTTTGACGTGTATGTAAGCTTTTCTCTGTAGCCTTATGTTCTCCATTTACTTTGCTCTCTGTATATTCTTTTATGCCTAATCATACATGACCTCAGCCTGCTGTTAAAGATATTTTTAAGACTTATTTTCTCAAGTCAGCCATCTTTTAACACAAGGCTTATGCTTATTGGGTAAAGAAGGAAAGCTAAATCAGTGTTTTGCTTCCACCTACAAAACTGTGAAAACAAACATCTGTTAATAAATGCAGAGAACAGAAAGATTTTTACCCATTTTCATGATAACCTACCATCATTGTCACTCAACTGTGCCCCCCAACTTCTCACTGTTAAAATGTTACAATTTGCATCTTTAGAAAAATATTAGATGCAGGTGAGGAATTATGTGAGCAAGCTAAGGCAGAACACAGAAACACATGCATGCAATATTGGGGGCAGCCTGTTTCAATTACTGTGACCAAGAGATGCATTTCTATCTAAATTCGCCAGCATGAGGAAGACAGGAACTGTATTTTCCATCAGGTTGAAGTTATATTGTTTCTCTCAGCTAAATCAAATTCTTCTTCATGCGTGAGTTATGGTGTGAGAAATGATCATATTAAAACTTCCCTAGGTTACCTAATGTTGTAGGGACAACACAGATACACGGTTCATACAGTCTTATATTTTGCTTGGAGTTTATGTAGTTTATCAGCTCAGCAAAGAGTTGAGCATTAAATAAAGCTTCCCTCCCTCAAAAAAACAATGTGAAATGAATAAAACAGAGGTGGCTTAGCATCTGATTACGCTTCTGGAATACCTTCAGAGATCTTTCCTGTATCAAAAAGAAATCTTTGGAGATGGTCCAAGATACAGTATCATAAATCATACTATAGTGTCTCTCCAGACAAAGGATAGGGGAAGAAATCCTTTTTGCATACTTTATTAAATAATATTTTTAAAAAGCATTGAACTGTTCCAGGTGTTCCCATTTACTATACTATTCTGTGGGTAAGCACAGCCCCTCTGAAATAAGTTGTGAATGAAAAAAAACCAAAGCTTGTCCAAATCCTCACCTACCTATTTGTATGTACAATACACTACAAAAACCTGTTGTAGCTTCCATTGTACAGGAAAATTTTGGTGCCTGACTTGGGAGTTAATTTTAAAGTAGTTTAACAGTAAATTTGAGTTTTTAGCTAAATTAAAGGTAAAAATTGAATTTTTAAGTTGAAACCAGAATTTTACCTAAATTCAACTTTTAAACTAAATTAAATAAATAGTTAAATTAATTTTTAAGCTACAGTTAAAGACTGAATTTTAGTTAATTTAGCAGCACAGTAATTTTTAATTTAATTTATGTCATGTATTTAGTCCACAAATTTTTATCAGTCCTGTAATTTTCAGCATGTTGGCCTGAGTGTAGCATCACTGTGAACTCTTTAATGATTTGGAGATACGCGTTTGGATTTCACGACAGGCTTGCTGCCCATTCTTAGCATAATGTAAAAGGGCTACAAAACTAAAGTGTCCAGACCTACAAAGCTGCTGTTCAAAATAGGGGTAAAAAGAATAGTTTGTTGTTAGTAATTGCTAAATATGGGGTATTTTTTCAAGAATAAAGGGATTTTTCTGACTTCATCAGCACTTTGTATTACATTTTAGAAAGATTAAGGCATTGAAGGTATCCCAGGCACAGCAGAGTTGGCTTTTGTTCTAATTAATCCCTTTGGAACAGTGTTCCTATAGATCTGTGAATCTGAAAATTTGAGCATATCAAGATCCTCGTTTAATACTTGCATGAGAAATGCACCAAGGTCATGGGTTTGATCCCTATACTTCCCTTACAAGTTGGACTCGATGATCCTGGTGGGTCTCTTTCACTGGTGGTGGAAAAAGGATAAGCAAATACAGACCCACTTGTTTCAACTGGGTGTATATTTGCTTATCCTTTTTCCACCACCACAATGTTTAGCTCAAAAATTTTGTCTTGCTGTCTTTGAAGATACTTTTCCTTTCAGTATGTAATAGTGATTGTAAAGCTGATTCTAAATTCTTAAAAATAAGATTTGCTATGGTTTAAGCAGAAAGCTGTCTTGAAATCTTGATCATTACATGCCTTCTTCAAAAATCTTAAACTTTGTAGAAGATAAACGGTGCCAGAGAAGGAAATCACTTTTTATTTGGATAGTGTTATTGGTAACATTTTTTAGTATTTGTGATAGTTCCTGAAGGCTCCTCTGTTAGAAGTTAACTTACGGACTTTTTTTTACCTTGATGTGTTCTTAAGCCTCATGTTGGATTGAATCCCCTTGTTCCACAGTAATTGAGAGGTCTTTAAACACTGCTGTGTAGGCATTGGCATCTGGAATTTCTGCAATGCTAACGTAATTCTCCCCAGAGTGTTATTTCAGCCTTCATGACTTCTGCTGAGGTCTGTGAAAGGGGCACTGGAAAAACAGCTTTGTGGAAATTTTCACTGTACCTTTCACAACAGAACCCTGCAATTTATTGGTCTGTGGGTAGAACTGGTAGAGTCCCTTATTTCATGCTAACTTTTCACACCAGTTGGTGCTGTGGTAAGAAGTTCACTTGAAGTGCAAGCACTTTGTCTTTTCCTCTCTGTGCCCCTCTGTGGGTGACATGCTTGTACACAGCAATGATTTCCAACTTGTCTGTCTGCAGAGTCTGTTAAGTTGTATTGATTGGTTGATTAAACATCCTAGTAAGTTTTCCTTTTGTTTCTTCAAACAATATGTAATTTTCTAAAACTACCTAAAAGCTTGTCAGATTTTCTTGAATGTATAAATGTTGCCTTTTGCCTTTTGTGTAAGGGTTACCATTGAAGTGAATTGTGTATTCCAAAAATCTTGCTGGGGAATAAATGAAGTTAAGTAAGTGAGAAGCTGCCTGTGAAATAGTATAGTTAACACTGCTTAAGCTCGATACAGAGAAAATGATCTTAACTGCTGCTGAAGTATTGATGGTTGAAATTCAAGTGGTTAAAATCAGTTTTACAAGTTCAGATGTTTATATTTCAGTGCTATAAAAATTAATCAAGTTTGCAACCAGTTGGATGGTTTCAGCAGAGAAATTTTAAAATAAGTGTCTTGTAGAAACTGAATAATTTTCTTTCCTTTTGGTGGTAGCAGTTCTTGCTTTCCAGATTTTCAGTACTTCTTAAAGTCAATGTGAAATTCCATCTAACAGTATTATGTTCAAAGCTTGATAGCACCTTTTGATTTAGAAAAATAAAACATCACCTATACACAAGCTTTGATCACTCATTTAGATAGAAAATTATGAATAAAATCTAGCAATCTAACACATTTTGTTTAAACACTAAAGCTGATGTAAATATTTGGTAATTTCCAGAAGATATTGTAAATGAAACGTGTTTTGTCTTACATTTAAATGTGAAAAAATTACAGTTAATTGCTGCAGTTTGAAGTTAATTCTTGGTGATTTGATATCATCTGGTATTGTCTAAACTGCTCTGCCATTGATTGAAGGAAGTATTGCCAAATAAACCTGCGTTATAAGGTGTATTTAGTTTTGGTGTGGCCTCATCTTGACTAATGTGTGCAGTTCTGGGCCCTGCCACTTAAAAAGGATGTAAAGGTGCTCGAATGTGTCCAGAGGATAGGGCTGGAAGGCATGTCCTGTCAGGAGCGGCTGAGGACACCGAGTTTTTCTAGTTGGGAGAGAAAGAGGCTGAGGGGTGACACCATCCCCCCACCTCATTCAAGCAGTTTGAGTGAGTTTATAGGAATTTTAAAATATTTTCTGTAATATATTTGTTTAAAAAGCAAAAAGAAAAATGCCCCTCTATCAAGAAAGACAATGCAGAGATATAGAAGGAAAGCTGAGTGGCCTGCAGTAGTACTCAGATGATTAAAACTTCACCTCTGCGTGCACAAAGTTAAGTGATTTAGAGCCCCTTTTAGAGGAGCAAACAACAAGATGCTGAAACTTTCGTATTTCTTTTGGACTTTGTTTTGGAATTACCTGTTGTAAGGGGTTACCAGTTGGACTGTAATTTGCACAGTTGGCTGTGATACAAACTAGGTAGAAGGGAAGGTCTTCAATGGGCAATGCTTGGCTTTGGGAAAGACTGATAGTTCTGTTTTAGAAACAATAAGGACTTCCATGATGGGTAGAAGGGCTATCAACTATCAATTTCTTTTTGTACCTCCACAAGAAAAGTTCTTCACAGAGAGTTCTACCATGCATGCTGTGCTTGCCCTGCTCTCAGGTAAAGCTGGTTTTGAGGCTAGCCCACAAGCCCTGTGAATCAAGTAGTAACATGTAAGCATCATCCTGCTAGTTGTTGTGGTAACTGAAAGTAAATGTGGACCTTTGTTATGGTGCACCTCATGCACTCAGTAAATACAAGCATGCATAACACATGAAGAATTAACATAATTGGTCTTGAAGTTTAGCTGGGGCAACTGCTAATATACAAGATACAACACTGTTATTGACAAGCCACTGTAGACAAGATTTGAAGCATAGTATTCTTTTCTTACTAATAGTTATAAATACCTCTCAATAGTAGTCCAGTTTAAGAAACCAAACAATGATTAACTTTTAACCACTGGCCATGCTTCTGTTAGCTGTAGCTTTTGCCTGGTGATAACCTTCTGACAAGATAAGTGCCTGATGTTGTTCTGATGCCAATCTGTTGGAATGTCATGATTTGTTCTTTGGGGAAAAAAATTACTTTTGTAGTTCACATGGGCAAAGAGCGAAATGAGAGTATACAAAATGCTTTCAAAGAAATAAATATGTGCTCCTGGGATATTTATGAAGCTCTGCCAAAACTTTAAGCTAAACAAAAATGAATTCTGTAACTTCTAGGAAGTCTTGGCAACTGACATGTTACACTGTAAAAGGTGCCTTTTAAATTACTGAGTTTAAACCATCTCTTACATTAAATGAGGCAGCTTTGAAGTACATTTTCGAAACTAATGAACTAAGTATAAGTAATTTTTTCCTCACTCCTTCACTTAATTTTAATCTCTTAGATTTGAGTTATTTGCTTTAAACTTTATTGAAATATATCAGCTCAACTTCTCCCCTCTGTTGTCCAGCATCTGCTGGGACTTTGGTATGTAATGCAATTCCAGTCTGTTTAAGCATAATGTCCATTTTCCCTGAGAGACCTGTTTGTAGCTTTCTGAGGACTACATTAACTTTGTAGAAATTACAAGCTTCATGAGGGTATAATATTATTGATGAAGAAATCCTCTCATTAGTGGGACAAGCAAAATTTGCATTAAATTTTAAAGTCAGTTTTGACCCATCCAAAAGGTAGATATTCTCTTTCATAAAGTAGTCTTGAGGCCATGTTAACTAAGAGACATATTCTGAAATAAATTGTCTGTACCGTAGTAACTTGGTTACAAATGGAGTGAAACTCTTATGTGTGGTTCCTGGCTCCCATTGCCTACCGTGGAGAAGTGCTGGGACTGGGAGTATCTGGTCTTAGATAGTCTGAGATTCTGCACAGTGATTCCCACTCATTTTTCTTTACAGAAATTACAAATGAAAAAAGAAATCCAATTCAAAAAGTTGGTAAATGCTGGAATAGTATGAATTTAGTCTACATTCCTAAGTGTCTACAATTTCAGTAGAATTCATCATGAATTCTAAGCATCATTTAAGACGTTTAGAAGATATTTGTGATTTCATGTCCTTTTCTGGCTTTGAAGGTCTTAAGTGATGCATCTAGTTTGCTCACAGTGCCTTCAGAACACGCTCTTTCCATAAATGAGAGGCCACACTTCACGATTCAAGTCAAGGGAAAAAGAGTTAAATATGGATGCTTTAAAAGTATTTTAGTTTTTGAAGTGCACCATTAAAACAGAATCTCAGTTGTGTCTTTTCCAAAATGTGATAGGTTTATAAATATTGACTTGATAAAACAAATGACTGGCTTCATTTGGACCCTGAAATTTAACCCTATTGGTGGAATTTTCAAAAGTGACTAACAGGGTTTTATTTATTTATTTGCTTTAATAGCAGTTACTATCACTCTGCCTTTGATGCTATCAGAGGTGTTTTTTTTGGAAGTGTCTAGTTCTGTAGTTTAACAAGAGATTTATTAATATTTTTATGATAAGCCACTACTTGCCAGCAAGTTACTCAGGTTAATACATAAGTATGTCCATGCAGAACCACTTAAGTACCATAGATTTTAGTCTGAAATCCCTGTCTCTCTTTTAAGCTTGAATAAAACCTGTTCTTGTATACAGAAGTGTATTTGTGCATTGTTGTTCTGTAATTGTGCAGTGCAATCAAGGTGAAATGTTTATAATACAGACTCTTATGCTGCATGCCAGATTTTACACCTTAGCTTCCATCAGCTACTTCAGGGTAGGAAACTGATGTGTATGTGAGGTGTATGCTATCATCTTTCTCTACCAAAGTTTCTGATTCAGCCCTCCTGCTGCCTCAGATGAAGGACACACTTTGGACTCCTACTGTTACAGCTCCACATCAGGGTGTGTAGGAGATGAGCTTCATTCACACATACTTACAGTTGGAAATTATTGTAAAGGTTTAAATGACACCAAGCAAGTTCTTGTGGAAATTCTCAGTTCTTTTAAGATAAATAGCTAATTCTCAGAGATCTGTCTTTCAGATTGTCTCAAAGACAATAGAAGCTCTCAGAGGAGTATTTGAAAAGTTGCTATGCATGTAGTTATTTTCGTGACTACACAGTAAGTTCTGTGGATCCTTACTGTTGACTTAAGAAGGAGGGTGGAAAAAGCAATTGCTGCAGGAGTAAACTGGAAGTGCCTGCTGTTTCGAGTGGATGATCAAGTATAAAATCCTGCTAATCATAAAGCTGCATCTAGTGGCATCATCTTAATAATGACTTTGGAAACAAAAACTACTTTATATCCTTGAACATCCTGGATTGTTCTGCTGTTTTGCCTTCCTCTTTCGTGCTGTTCCTCAAGATTACAGCTCCTGTGTGTAGCTAATACCTAATTTTTGTGATTAAGTGTGATTGCTATGTGTGTCACAAAAAGTGTACAGTGAACTGAGTTTATAAGGGCCATAGTCTGTTTTAGCTAAAAATAAGCTCCTTTTTTGGGGGGTGAAAAATGCAGTCCTGGACAGCAGCAATGGTTTTTCTGCCAAGAGCCTCTGTGTGTCAGGAATGGCAAGAGAGGCTTCCCACTGGAGTGCCCGTAGCGGCCCCTGCTGGCTGGCTTTACCGATGGCACCGGGGGTGATCACTTCAAAAACGAGCATCAGAGCAAACATGCTGCTTGACTGACTCCTCTAGAATCAAAAGGGCTGCAAATATGTTCCAGCTGGTGTCAGCAAAGCTAACTACAACTGATATCTTTTCCAAACCTATGTGGTTTTGTAAAACAGTTCTTGCATGCACATTCTTGAACATAATCACTACAGGCATAATAGTGAAGTTTGTTTTAACAGTTCTAACTGAAAAAAAAAAGTTTCTTAATCAGCTTGCTGGTTTGTTTTCAGGAACAGGTATGCAAGATGATGATGCCACAGGGAAAAGGCTCAGAAAGTTAAGTGTTGGGCAGTATGACAATGATGTCCCTGGGCAGCCACTGTATAACAGGTGTGGATGGATGAAGTCTCCTGCTACTCACCAGGCTGTAATTCCAGGATCACCAGTGGCTGTAGGGGAGACCAAGGAGGTAAGCAATCAAGAATTTTTCACTAAATACTTACTGAAGTGAGTGGCTAGTAGGAGGTCTTATGTTCCATCCAAAATCAATATGAAGCAATGGGGCAGTTGCATCATAGCAATAAGAACAAATAACTGTAGTTACCTCAGAAATGCAATTCAATGTTTAAGGATGTCCTGCTCTTGTCTGATCTGTGTTTGCACATTTTCAGTGTTCCAAGATCTCTCTGCTGGAACAGTAGATCACATTATATCTGATTACAGAAACCTTCTGTAATTCAATGAAGAATGCCCCACTGTGTCATAGGGTTAAGTGAGAATTATCACACTGTAATTTTGATTTTTTGTGTCTGCCCTTAGATGGTTGTTGTACACTGCCAAGATGAAATAGATCGGGGAATCTTCTCCACAATAAAAAATGGAAATGAAGCTGTCACATTCACACCAGCTTTTCCCCTGTCACCAGAGATGACATATGGTAAGAAAATGTCTGTCTCTATTTATTTATTTTAATAGCACTACTGGTATTTTAGCTCTTACTGAAGAGGAATTGCCCTTTTCCCCCTCTCCTAGTGACAGCACCTCCACTGTGCCATCAGCGGATCCCCTTCAGCGAAAAGGTCAGCAGCCCATCCGAGCTCTGAATCTTCTCCACAATAAAAAATGGAAATGAAGCTGTCACATTCACACCAGCTTTTCCCCTGTCACCAGAGATGACATATGGTAAGAAAATGTCTGTCTCTATTTATTTATTTTAATAGCACTACTGGTATTTTAGCTCTTACTGAAGAGGAATTGCCCTTTTCCCCCTCTCCTAGTGACAGCACCTCCACTGTGCCATCAGCGGATCCCCTTCAGCGAAAAGGTCAGCAGCCCATCCGAGCTCTACAGAACCATTCCTGGTAAGGTACCCCTACTTCCTCAGTAATGTAAAAATGAGCTGTGTATGAAGGCAACTAACACAACATGGTTTATAAATAAGACATATAAATGGTGAATTCAGATGTGTGAGTCAGAGAAGCAGATTTTAGTAGTCCTATTTTAATCATGCCAAAAAGAAGTGAATAATGAAGAATTATTCAGGAAATACTTAATACCATCCAGATTTTAATTGCCAACAGGGAGTCCCATGTTCACATTAATTGTCCAAAATCAGTGTGGAGCAATTAGGCAGCTATGTCACAGAAATAAGAGGAAATGAAGCTCAGTGTTTGAGACTATCCTGCTCTTGTCCTCTGCATCTCTTTGCATGATTTCCATGTTCCACAATCTCTCTGCTGGTATTTGATGATCTCGAAATAGTAATGTCAGGAGAATTGAGTTCCTTGTGATTTTGAGCAGGTTTTGTCTCCTGAGGAAGGAGGGGTGATATCCATGTTGCCATCTTTGCAGGCAAACAAAGCTGACAATAGAGCTTGGCAGTAGCTATGGTCAAGGAAAGGACATTCTTAACCAGAGGAATGAGTGTTCTGGAGGGTTTTTTTTCTATGATACAGTTTGTAAATGCGCAAGCATGGATAAGTAGCTAGTAGAAGATGATTACCTGTTTAAAGATTTAATATGATCTAGATATAAATGTTATTAACAAAGGATTATTTTTTGAGGCCTTAACTCTTTCCTGCTAAAAATAGCAGCTAAGCTACTGTTATCTGTTACCGTTTTGTGCAAAATTATTTGAGAGCAGTAAGATTTAAAAGAAAAAAGTATTTCTGGAGACTGCATCAGAAAGTGCTGGACATAGCAGGAAGCCAACTAATGTATGTTAAACCTGAATAAAAATCACAGGTATTCATTTATATGTTATGTATTACGTGATGTTCAAATGAAAATTCATGTATATTATGTGTAGTTTTACTGCTCAGGCTATGACTGTCTTCTCCAGGAGGATCTTGATAGTAGAGTTTTCAATAATTTGATGATGGAGTTTGATGCAATAGTAGTTAGTTCTGGTAGTAGTTGCGGTTTTAACGTAAATAAAACTTTTCTGTTTAATTTGCCTCACTTAATAGTTGTCAAAAGCAAATAAATCTACACAGAGTAAAATTATATTTAGCTATAAATAGTCTTCTACCCAGTTCAAGACATCTCTTTATGGTTCTCCCAGCTTTTATTAATTAGTGGCAGATATCCACCTGAGGACAGCTTCAGCAAATCGATTATAGGTTGATCTACTGAACACTTTGTTGTTAAATAGTTTCCATTAATGCTGCTAAGAGTTAGGACTTTCAGTGTATTTCTCTGTTTTGATGGTCCTGCTTAATTCTAAATGCTGTCACCTCTCAAATGCTGGTTTTAGTTAATCAGTTAATTGAACACTGAAAATAATTATTCTAGCTTAAACCAAAGGAAGCAATTCTTCCTTTGAGTACTCATTTAGAAATGAGCCTCAAGGTGTACTGAATGCTACAGGTTAAGTGCTCATCTCCCTGCAGCTTTGCTTTTTGCTGTAAACATTAAAGTTACTTTGACATTAAAGTTAAAGGTGTTAGTTAGTTAAAGGTTAAAGGTGTATGAGGTAGGTCAGATAAAAACCATGCAATTAAAAAAACCTGTTAGCAAGCATCTCTCAGAAATGTTAATTGGGTGACTTTCCCATCAGAGCACAGAAATTTCTATTGTCATAGGCAAGTTTTAATTATTTTTTTTTTAAATTTTCTCTCTTTTCCCTTCACTTCTGCTATACTTATTGCAGTAAGTATTTACTGTATCCACTTGCTTCTGTGTCTTCTGACTTCTTTGGCAAAAAGTGCTTCTTGTTATTTCTGCTACCAAGCTCTAATTTATACCCAGAGCAAGAGTGTTGTGTTTTCTGTGTTGAAGAGGCCAAGAATCTGAAGGGAACAGAAGCAGCAGTTCCTGTTGTTGAGACTGCTTTAATGCACATGCAACAAAGGTGACTAACAGTGTGTACTTTGCAACAGTTCTTAACAGCCTCAGTTTTTAGTACTCTCCCTTGCAGCCTTGCTCTTCTTTTGAATGCTTACATGCTCTTTATTTTGGTAAAAGTCAGGAAACATACTGACTTCTTCAGAAATTCCCAACAGATTGAGGCCTTTTGAATCATGGACTCTGGAGCCTTGATTTCTGCCATTAAGATATTGCCACTTTAGTCTCAGTTCAGATCACCCTTGAATTAAAAATTGCTTTGTTCTGCATCTCAGCTTTGCTGTTTATCTGCTTTCCAAGTTACCAGTGAGGATGCTGTAACTTGGTTACCAATTACCTAGATATATTAATCTTCTATTTCCTCCCTTGTGGAGAATAGTGTTCAGTGTAGTTAACACTTATCATATCAAGGGATTCTTTAGTGCTTTTAGAAAAGTACAAAAGTGTACATTTTAAAAGAGCAATATATAGGTTTTTTTGATCCTATAATCAAGAATTGCAATGACATCCAGTCCTTATGTATAAAAAATTATAAAATTATCTCTAGGTTCTTCTTGTAAACAGTGTATCTTGTATCTTGAATGCATCTGGTTCTGAAACTGTTTACTGAAGGACACTGTCTTTAATAAAGCCTTATAAAATGGAGCTCTGTTATCCCTAGAGATCTTAATTTTCTTTACAGGTAAAAACACTTTGCTAGGGAAAGCCAGTCCAGTAGTGTTACATGTCTGTCTCCCTTACATTAGTTATGCTTTACCCCTGTACTTTTGAGATGTCCTGCTTGCAGGATTCCTCTTCAGAGCCTTGTTCTTTATCAAAGAGGTGTAAGTTTAACCTTCCTCAGTCTGTGTGCATGCAGTCGATTTTGTGTCAGCACTGCTACTCCAGCGATCACTTGCTGCCATGGTTTCATTGCCCTTTTCTTCACTTTATGTAGCTTGGAAATAATACAGTACCCACAGAATTTATTCTGAGTTATCTTTTGAAAGACACCTTGTTTCTTGAGACAAACCTAAGTGGTCTATAAATTGTCTAGTGGTCTATAAATTGGCTCGTTGTATAAATACCCCTCATAAAAGTAGGGATCCAGATAGAACCCAGATACAGCTCTCTTGAATATCACAATAGCTGTAGTATATCCCATGGGAGGGAGAGTCCCACACATCAGAGAGGGAACTGAAGCACTATTTGTAGGCCGTTTTGAAGCTTATAAAGGCTCTTTTGTCTCAGGCAGTACACAGCTAATTAAAGTCTCTTTGTATAGAGAAGTAACAAATAAAAGCTTAGCAAGCTCTTTGCCAGCGGACTGAACCCTGGCTAGCTGCCCTGCCACTCCACCCCTCAGGCTGGATGTGAAGAGCTGCCCCTTCAGCCCTGGTCAAAGCACTGACAGAACTTTGCAGAAGGTCTGCACTCACAAACAGGCACTGTCTTGAAACAGAATCTGTGGAACAAGGGCAGATTGTCTGTAATCCTTTATCGATGTACTGACCAAGAGAAGATATGATGCCTCGTTTTTCATCTTTTCCGATCGGCCTAAGTAGACTTGTGTAGTTCAAGCAGTGCACATGATGGAATGGAAGCATTGCTGCTGGTATCAGGAATCTCTGAGCCTTCAAGCATGTGTAAGGCCTTGCCTTTTCACCTCTTCCATGGACCTTAGCCTAGGTGCTTGTGTATGTGTACTTGGGTAAAGCTTGTGTATGAGCTGCATCTCTTCTAAAAATTTTTAAAAGAGCATCTTTTCTCCTCATGCCGTTGTGGAGCTCTTCAAGACTATACACTGGAAGATTTCCACAATTTATCTCATACAGACTCTGTTTTTATCTGACAGAGTCATTGTAGCCCTAAATTCCCCCTGCTTACTGACATAGACTTACTCATTTACATCATCCAGTGGAGTGATGTATGTTTAATAAATCTATTGGAAGGAAAAACCACAATCTAACAGATATCCTCATTATTGCTTAATTCTATTACTGATTAGAATTTTACAATGTCGTGGTTTCATACTGTTATTCCAGGACTGTAATTTCCTCCAGTCACTGACTTGCAAGGGAAATGATACATACTGCTTAATTTTTTGATTAAAAAATGTCAGCATTCTAAACTGAAAATATTTTATGTGTGTCAGGAGGGTCAGTAGCATTGGGAATAAAAGTGAAACTAATTTGTGAAAGGGAAAAATTCTCTGTTTATGATGGGCAAAAACTTCCTTCACCGTGTGAAAAGCTTTCATATAATACTGATTTATACCTGCCTTTCTTATTGCAAAGCAGGTATACCGGATTTCTGTTACATTTTTCATCATCCTGCAATTGCCCACAACATGTTTATCTCATGGCTGAATACAGTGCTCATCTACACAATATTTTTATAATGAAACAGCTAATGTTTCTTAATTATTATAAAATACTCCGTTTACTAGTTTGTGAGAAGCCTCCATAGGCTTCAGGAGCAAGCAGGAAAAGACTTGGATCTCCTGTTGGGATTCTACCAGCATGAACTTAATGAGTTATTCCAGAAAGAGCATGTGAAATGCTGGAAAGCATAATGATAAATGTTCAGAGACCAGTTCTTGGCTGTTGTAAGCCCTGAAGTCAATATAATGTACTGTGATCTGTGTCACATTTTTTCATCTCTGGGTTACTTTCATTGAGGCATTCAGCTTGGTAAAACTAACCTTTATACAAAGATTTATTGCATGAAGTTTGGAGATGACTTGATGTATTTTCAAGTTTTCATTGTCACAGATCTCCTTCCCTTTGTGCCACTGCTTATAATACAGTTCTTAACAGATCTTTCAAATACAATCATGGAAATGTATTTGTTTGGCCTGTGGAGAAATAAGCAATGCTTATTATCAGTGATTTCACTGTGGTAGTTTGAATTCACAGCAAAGGGAATCATATTCCATCTCGTGCTGAAAAACTTAACTGTTTAATTTAGTTTATATCAAACTGAATGGTGGAAAAATCTTGTAACAGAAGAATGAATTTGAAACTGAAAATAACTTAAAATACTTGTAGTATATGCCTGCCTTTACTGAGCAGTATTAACCAAAATACTTACAGTGTAAGTGTCTACAACTGAGCTGTTTGGTTGAGCTGTTTAATTGAGCTATTTTTGCCCCTCACTCAGTTTGGCTAAGATTTTCATGGGAGGTACTCTCCCAGTCTAGACTACTTAGCTTCCTAAAGCTTTATTCTCTGGCTTAGAGATGAAATGATTTAGAGCTTAATCCATTCAACTAGCTAGATATGGACAGGTTTTGTTTACAGTTATATTATGTATTTCTACATAAGCATCTGTACATATTTTAGCCACTCAGTAAACATTCTAATATGTCATTGATTCAGAGGAGAAAGGAATACAATTATACAGAACTGAATATAAAAAGCTAGGGCATGTCAAGTCCATGGCAGATAGTATGTGATGATAAACCAGGGGGGCAATATAAATGTGTATTTTCTTTAGCTGATATGATAAAGCTGACAAAATATGCCACTTTTGTTACTGGATTTTCATGAGAAAGCTCATCCTCTAAAATATACTCTGTCTTCTATTGGTTTTGGATTCTGTAGAATATGGATAAAATATTCTGGAACTTGAATACATTTTTTTTGTAGCCAATGCTGTATCTGATCACAGACTCAAAAATTCTTTACATCTGATGCTTATGTCAAGACAAAGATATTTCATGATGAATTGTTCTTACAGCCCCATGAGCTAAACTTGTGCAAAGGGTTCACTGTGACATACATGTTGAACATCATGTTGAACATGAGAAAAATTCCAGTGCCACAGATGGTCATGGAAAATACTGTGCTAGCAGAATGCATAATCTAGTGCACATGTACATAATTCCATGTGCAGCTTCTCTATAATGCTGCAGAATTTGAAGGTAAAAAAAAGGAAAAGATAGGTTCTTCAGACATTACATTGAAGAGATGTTGTGAAATGATTCACTGTCTTCTCTTCCTACCCCCCTCACTTTTATAGCAGGATTTTCATCTGAACAGAAACACTGTGATCACAGGTCAGAATGGGCCTTAAACCATATCCTGCCCTGTTAAAACTGCTTTGAAGAAAGAATCAGATACTGATTTGGAAAGCCTTTATTTTATACTGCATGTTCCATTTTCTGTGCAAGTATTTACATTGCTTTTTTTTGGTTTTAATGCATGACTTTTCATTCCACGTGGGCAAATTGTTGATTGATAAGTAAATCAGAGAACTGAGAGTGTCCCCCCAAAAATGGCCCTCTCAGAGGCCTGTTGGCACTGTCTTCATCATCCATTTGAACCAAGACACTTCTGGAAAGTTATATGGAGTCTTCTGCCTAAAACAGCAAATGTGAATTAAGTTTTCTCACAGTGAAAGTTTTCTCACATCTGAAGTGATGGGGACCCTAAATGTAGAAACAGGCTCTCCACTCTCTCATCCACCCATTTTGCCCTGAATTCAAATGTTGAACTGTGTTAAAGGAATGGCAGATCTTGTGACAAAAGAAGTTGTCCTACAGGAATTCACATGCAATAAGGTTTCTAGCTTCAGACATCTTTAAAGCCTCTTGCATGTTAGAGGTTTTTCATCAATGGTACCTCAACAAGTCTGACTGCTCCTTGATCCCACACTAGTACCATTAAATCAAGCAACTGCTGATAGGTTCTTCTTCTAGAACCCACCCTCTAAGCACATCCCTCTTTTGGGGCACTGCACTTTAATCCAGCCTTCACTAATTTTTTCATACCACTGTGAACTGGAAATGAAACAACTGCCTTATTTCAAAAGCAGTTAGTGACTGAGAAAAACCTGAAGAAGTTTGCATAAGATGCATGCTATTTCTTGTTGCATTAGAAACCAATACATCTGAAAGTTTAATTGTGCAGCCTGCAGCTTACATCCTTCCTGTAGCTCTAGTCCAAAGGCATTTTCTCTTGAGAGAAAGCAGTAGCATTGTCTGATATTTATTTATTTTTGTGGGGTTTTTTTTATACTTGCCATCCAAGACAACTGACTGTACTTGCAATAAGCCCCTATTAGCTGAGAAGATGATGGCACTTCCAAGGGTGCGGAACAGTTTTTTGTTATGTTCACTGGTATCTGTAAGAGCTCAAAAATTCTAAAATTCAGGCAATAAAATAAGCTGTATAATTCTGATGTTATAAATACAAAAAAAAATAGTTTACATAATCAAATATTACATGGGAAAATATGTTTATATAATACTTCAGTGTTGTAACTTGATCACAGTCTCAAAGCATATGTGCCTCTTCAGTTAAATTTGAAATACACCCTGGTAATACCCTAGTGAGTGGTGGTGGCTTGGTTGTTATTTTTTTTCCCTTTATTTTTTCTTGCTAAGAACCACTGAAAAATTGATTACTTGAGAGGTTTTTATAGCACTCTGGTTTAGAGAGTTTGGCTTCTCTTTTTTCCCTTTCTGTGGGAAAAGGTCATGCATTTCCCCACATAAATCAGTCATTTGATAAATAACAATCTTTGCATGTATTCATTGAAATACAGATGAATAATATCTTACATATATGTAAAAAACCAGAAGAATCTGTAGCTGAGAAGTCCACCACTAATTTTCGTTTCTTTTGAAGATGCAAACAATAAGCCATTGACAGAAACTTGAGAACAATTTAATAGAAATACAGGCCTGGATGAGCAGGCAGCCTGGCAGATGTGTTTGTTTTCACACATACCTGATGTTGCTTGTTTGCAGCACATAGCATGCATTTTTGAGATGTCACTAGTCACTTTGAATGGAAAAGGTTAAATTAACAAAAAACCATGGGAACAGCTTGCTATTGCTATGATTCTATGAAACTTTTTCAAGTTTTCCAGGGTGAGGCCTCCTACTATATGATGTGGCACTCCATGACTGGGATGTGCCAGAGTAATCCATGTAGTCTGAGAGAAAGCTGAAGAAGAAAGCTCCAAAAATCGAAGTACAGTTGTGAGCACACTTTTTTCAAAAAATTACAGTTTTAAAATGATCCCATGTTTGAGTGTCTGGGAAGGTCTGTCTACTGCATTGACAAGTTAAAGATTTTCTGCAGTTTCAGAATTACAGACCTTTCAGTGTTGAGTGGGGACAGGGAGGAAATACACATTCAGTTCCACTTAAATGTTTAAAGGTCATATTACTCTATCTTTTTTTAAGATGCTGCTCTCCCCTATGTTAATTCTCTTCATGTTTATTCCCTCTTGCAGAGGAGGAGAAAACGAAATTAATCTGTGTTTATCTACGCCTCAGTTAGGCATGTTATTTCACAAAGCCATTTATATTCAGGCATCTTGTATACAAAATGTGAAATGTGCAATCACTTGACATTGACTCCCACGTTGTGTCTATCATCGTAGTAGCAGGGAAATGCATGACATTCCTTCACAAATTGTGGAGTTTGCTGAATTTGTATGAAGGACACAGCATGGCCACTTTGTGCAGGGCTTCTTGTTAGAGAAAGGTGCATGTTACAATTCAAGCCTGACATTTTAAGCTATTTTGCATAGATCTTGCAGCATAACGGGTCTGATCAAACTGGGAATCTTGTGTACTTTATCTAGGAGAAATGTACACAGGTCTTGCTGTGTGAGTAAATACTACCATCTGGCAGAGATTGAAAAACCTGATCCTTATCCCTGTGCTGTGCCTGGAAAAGCCATGAAACCAATTCTCCTTGCCAAACAACAGACTCCTTTTGAGATGGCATTATCTTGCACACTGTGCTGACCTAACCCAAACAGTTCCTCACCTGAGACATCCAAAATTGCCCTTCTTTCCCTTCCTAACTCTTCTATTGTGTACAATCAGCCTTGCCTTTTATATCTTCTGGCTTCAGAGTTTCAGATAATTTTTTTCTTCCTTGGAGCTCATCTGATCTGGTTGAAACTTTGAATTTGTGACAGAAGGACAAGCAAAACCTAAGAGCTTCTGTCATGCACCCTTTTGTTTGTCATTAAGTGTCCATGTCAGATGTATCTTCTTGATGAACAGCCCCCTAAGTATATTCAAGTCTGATTCTATTAGAAGGATCCATGAAAAAAAATCTTAAGAAAGGGAGAATTTGATAAATGCTGAAAAATTCGAGTGTATCAATAGTTTTAATTACATGATTTCTGCTTGCATTGCATTCCTACTTCGCTTTGGAAAATAAGTTTCTTACTTAACGCAGCCTTCTTCGTATGGTATCTCAGACCACTGTTATCTTCTTTGTTAAAAGTTACTATTCTTGTTCTCTTCTACTTCAGCAAGTGTAAATAGCCAAACAAGCAAAGTTTCCAAGACTTGAAAATCAGGAAAGAAATGAGATATCCAAAGGTCCTGTGATTACAGTGGTATTTATGCAGAGCCAGGGATGCTTTCTATGGAGAACAATTTTCTCTAATCATTATTGTTTATAGGAGTGTGAAGATTGTGTTTGACTGCATCTGGCTCTGCCAGGAAGAATCCAAAACAAGGTGTAGTTGTATAATCAATTAATCAAAGCAACTGATGTAAGTTCTTTGCTACTGCATTAATAACCTCTTCTCACCCTGTGGCAAGGATTTTCCTTTTTTTTACCTGATAATATGGTGTATATCACAACTAACCTTTGCTATTTGTGTCTCCTTAGTGAGAAATGAAACATTATGAAATATGTTTAAGAGGAGCATCTGGTATGAAGAAAAACAGTGGAAGGAATGAATATTCTTATAAAGGAATAGTTTGATTTACATTATGGTCTGTGGAAGAAAGCAAAATTCTAGTTAGTTTACCAGTACTCATCTCTATAACCAGGCCAGCCTGTATATTTTAAAATTATCAAAAGGGTTTAGTACACAAATTCAAAATATGGTGCTGGTAGAAATGTGAAAGCAATAGAGTAATTCATTACGGGAAAGTTTTAAATGGTCATATTTGTTTCTGTCTGTATCTAGTAATTTCCTGCAGTCATCCTTTCAGAAAATCCGGTGTTCTGGGGCACTGAGAAACAATCTGAAGAGGAAATGTGCTGCTCATTGTTGAGCTGCAGTGTTTCCACTCGTCTTCCTGACCTGTAAATAAAACCTACTCAGAAGAATGCTAGGCCGATGTTGAATGCAACACAGTAAGGTTACACGTGTTTTGGGATCTTGAGAAGCGAGTCAAACTTTAGTCAGAGCTCTGGATGCTAAATTTATCCGAGAGTGTTGCGCCAGTTTGGCATAATAGAGTAGCTGGGCTTTGGTCCACATTGAAAAGCACCACTAATCTGTCAGTTCTCGGCTCCGTCTCTATGAAAGAAACAAATAGGTCAGGTCAAATGAAGTGCTGGGGGAAGAACAACAACAAAAAAACCCCCGTAACACTCAATTCCCCCACAAAACCGACCAACCACCAACACACACAGCGCCTTCCCGCACACCCAGCCCCGCGGCCCCGTTCCCCCCGGCGCTGCGCGGAACCCGGGCCCCGCCGGCAGCGGCTGCGCGGGGAGAGGCGGCGGGAGCCGGGCGGGGCAGCCGGGGGGACCAGCCAAACCCGGAGGAGGTGGAGTCGGCACAGCAGGCACGCACTGAACGGGCAGTGCAGCTGAAAAGCGAGCGGAAAGCCCAGCCTAACAACAATCGCGGAATTACTTTCCGCCTGGATGAAGTGAACTCTGGCTGCTTTCATCTGGGCGGCTGTACTGAGAGCGGGAGCCTGCGCTTCTCTGGCTGCAGACACTGGAACGCACTTAGCGGTGAAGTTGTAACGCGGGGGAGAGCGGAGGGTGCTGGCAAATGCGGGAAGTAGCTTTTCCCAAGCCTCTGCGTGGCGGGGCGGCGCGCCCGGCTGGCTCCATTCGGTGAGCCACGGGCAGCATGCGGCACGGCGGGAGCCAAGGAGGACTGCGCACAGCCCCGCGGGAGAGCTGCTGCCGCGATGGCTTCCATAGGTGGGTTCGTGCTTCTCTGCGCTCCTGTTCTCTGCGTTTTCCTGGGCCTGAAAACTCGTTTTGTGGGTCGGGCTGGTGTTGGGCTGGTGGCGCAGGGCGCAGCGGCGGCGGCGGAAGGTGAGCGGGGGGCGGCGGGGCTTCGGCAAAGCCAGCCCGCCTCGGACCGGGGCCGTCGCGCCCGCGGGGCCTGCGGCCTGCTGCTGCTGCTGCTGCTGCTGCTGCTGCTGCTGCTGCGAGCGCTGAGGGGGTGAGCGGGGAGGAAGAATTACGCCTTTTGTAGCCGTGTAGCAACGCGGGGAGTCTACACAGAAACTGGGGTTGGCAGAGCAGTTCTGTCAGTATGAGAGTTTTCCAGGATCGCTGACGGGATGACTGGGGGCGTGAGGCGGGGCTCGAGAGCTTTGTGCAGTCACTTTCAGCCGAGAAAGATTTGTAATTTTTTTGTGTGTCGTGGTGGGTTTTTTTCAAAGTGGAAGAATGGGGACTGCCTGGAACATACATAATTTCTGTCTGCCTAGAAAAGTTTTGTCGAGGCTGAGCCTTTTTCCTCCCCTGAGGAGTTCTTAGTAATATTACAGCAACATTAAATTTCTTTTCAAAAGCACTAAAAGCATACAGATTCTGTAAACGTGAGTCTTTCCTAAATGAGGAATAGCATATAGTTTTCCTGCTTTCTTGCGTAAGGAGAAAAACACTTTATTGTGCCATTAGCACTGGGAGAGTATTTCCTTCAATTCTGGCATCCAAGACGAAGTGTAGTTGTACAGTACATGTGAAGCACTCTCTTACTTCAGATCTGAATTTTCCATGAAAATAGAGTCTTAGAGCAGCCAATTATCACATGGTATGATGTACAGGATACACCAGAATAAAGAGCCTGGTTCTTACAGCCTTTATGCAAGCAATTTTTCTATTCACGCAGTAGCAGCAAATGCTTGGGTAAAAACTGCAACCCTAAAAGGAGAGTTACTGATTCACAGTTCTCCAGAGACAGACCAAGAAAAAAATGAAAGAGCTTCACTTCTCAGTGCTGCTTTGTGATACTGAACAACACTGAAACTGAACTGAGTTCGTTTTGACCAGTTTCAGTTCCAGGTTATCAAAAGCAGCTTCTGAAAAGTCAGTTCTTCTTCTGGTTTTAAAGTGAAATGGTTCAGGTATACTGCTGAGAAATCAAAAAGCAGCCCTCACTTTTGTTATTCAGGTTGCAGTGAGCTGAGTTCAGCCTTTTCTTGCAGGCAAGTGACGAGAAAAGTTGAAGAGGGTTACATTTAAGCAGAGTTTTCCTCACAGCAGAAGAGCAGGACCAAAGTGAGAATTTTGATGAAAGGTCTGAACATCAGTTTGATTGCTTCCATTCCTCCTGTGAGGCAAGTACACCTGAGGCATCAAAAGCTCGACAGTGGCACCTCTCTGGTGCCTGGTGGCACCAGAGAATTGGACAGAGATAGAAAAAGGAGAGTTCAAACTCCTTGTTTCCCTCTTTTTTACCTGAGGAAAAGTATATAGGGTCGTAACTGACTCTTTGTGCTTGCTTTTCAAAAAGTCAGGCCCAAACTCTGTCCTTTCTTTCACTAAGTATTTGCTCCAGTTTGCCGTCTCTACCTTCACCCTTGCCTCCTTTGCTTTGGCGTTGCAGCGTGTCTGTCAGTAGACCAGTGGCACTTTTCAGTTCATCACAGACATCCTAGATCTGCATCTCCAGCATCTCAAGCAATTTTAATGGGTAATGAACTTTGGAGCACAAAGATGACATTTTACTCTCTTTTCTTGAGAGGTGCCTGCTCTTTCAGTGCGTTCTGCCTGAAGAAGTATTACTGTTCATTTTGAGGGTACCATTTGCGTGTTTCATAGGTTCTTTTTTTTCTTCTCTAAAACTATTGCAATTTAATTTTACGATTTGATGAAAATTGTCATATGCAGCAATGTGAATGTCTGAAATTCCTTTATGAGAAAAACCGTGATAAGAATAGAATTCTCTGTCTGTAAAGCCATTTTACTAATCTGCTGTGTAAACTTAGTGTGCACATGTTAATAATTGTACTCTAATCGTTTCGTTGGATTTGGTTTTTTTCACCACTGAATGATCTGCTGTACTTAAAGGCAGAATAGGTGTTCTCTTGTTTATGCGTTGTGGACTGAGAGTGATTCTCTCCTGAAGAGTGTTCTAGTAAATGTCACGATTTACATTTGCATGTGATCCGGATGTCTTGAGGACATGCCTCTGCAGCTGATTTGCATTCCGGAGACTGCAAAGCTATGCTTAAAGTCAGTAGCAGAGCATCTGCAAGATCTTTTATAAATACATGAAAAGACAC
This sequence comes from Climacteris rufus, assembly GCA_013398175.1. Taxonomy (NCBI): domain Eukaryota; kingdom Metazoa; phylum Chordata; class Aves; order Passeriformes; family Climacteridae; genus Climacteris; species Climacteris rufus. Next base: position 26,881 of record VZRZ01004300.1, on the reverse strand, counting down.
GTGCAACTGATTGCTTTAGTCCTTGGGGAAGTTTCTTTTTTTTTTTTCTGGGACTACTATTCTGGGAGAATAAAATGAATTAGTCTAAGAAAGTCCTTCAGAAAGGATTTTATTGCTTTCAAGATGCTGTATTGTTAGTTCTGTTCAGCAAATAGGAGTTATTTGTATTTTGGTGTTTGAATATACGATACCACAGTTACCTGTAAAACGGTCTGGCTCTTTCCTCAGTAGAAAAGAAGCCAGATAGTACACTCTTTAGGGCAGGGACTGTGGGTGGGGGAGAGTGGGGTCTGGTAAATCATCCTTTTGATTCTTACTGATGTGCAGATGGGGCAGAGGTTAAGTGCAGTTAATTGTGTCATCCTGCGGTTGCCTGGAGATTGGCTGACACCTGGCATAGCTTCAGAGGCTGCGTTCGGCTGCTGCTGGCAGGAGCCTCTGCAGGCCATTATGGGAGCTAGAAGTTGCAGAACACAGGTATGTCCCACTTTTGCCGTGCATCTTGCCAGCAGGCCAGAATCTCCCATGAACGTGGTGAAGTTGCCAGCCTTCCTCACCCACTGCTTGCTGGGGAGGACTGCTGTGCCAAGGATATTTCCTCAAGGGTTGACGTGGATGATTTACAGCACTCTTTAGGGCATAAGGCAAGAGTGATTGTTTAAATTCTAAATACATTTGAAAGGATTGCAGAACAGTGAACATTTTCTAAATGCACACAGTAAATAATTACATGAAGTTACAAACCTTCAGTTCTGCAGTGTAGATAGCATTTAATTATTAGCAATTTGGGTTCTAAGTCTTGAATGTGTTATTTCTTTCCCCAAATAAATGTCTCAGAGAAATGCTTTACTGCCTCTCCAGATGTGCTGTTTTATTTCCCAGGTTGTCAGCCACCCCATTGTTGTATTTTCTTCAATAGCAAAGCATGTAATACATATTCCACTGAGATTCATCTCAGATGAAACAACTAAAGCTGATCTTTTTCATAGAGGGAGGTTAATACCTGGATGCTAGACCACTGTCTTAATAACTTCTCCAACTTCAACCTGACTGATTGATTACTTGCAAAGAGAGCTGATCCACTTAAATGGGCATTAGCAGAATCTCCAAGCAGTAGTAACTTTGTCTTTTCCTTCACAAGCATGAAAAAATCCTGTTATATTCTATCTGTTTGCTATTAGTGAGTGTTTGAAGTGTGGGAACCACAGGTGTCTCTGTGTTGATACATGATTTTGGCTCATGACATATTCTTCTTCTAAATGAGAAGTGGAACTTCTTATGTTGAACAGGAAGGCATGCACTGTGCAAAAGACACAATAAAATTATTCAATTCCCTGGCATCTGAAATTATAAAAGACAAGACCTTAAGCATCCTTCATTGATTTCCACTTGTTCTCTGAAAAGGAAGGAACAGTATGAGCAAAGTTGATGAGTTTCATGTAAGGGAAAAATTTGGTTCACTGTATTTTTGTGACTTGAAAGCAGAGTGTAACAAGTACAAAAGGTCAGAATTTTAGTGAAGTTAATAGTTTACAGACTGACCGAAAGCGAGAGAGACTTTGGGTCTCACTTATTGTGGCACCTTTGTATTTGGAAAAGCAAGAGAGTGAAGGGAAGATGGATAACCCATAAAAATCTTACAGTGCTAATAGACTAGGAAAGTGTTAGTTTGTAAACTGGCTCAAGTGGGCCATCTTGCTTACTCCTTTCTTCACATTCAGGGTTTTTAGTTCTGTCTTCCGGTGAGCTCCTTAGAGGTTGCTAAGGAGCCCTGTAGCTTCCCCAGTGCCAGTTCTGTTGTTAGCACTCTGTCAGCTGCTGGAGGGATTAGTTTTCAAGGGAGCCAAATGCTTTTATCATGAATTTGATGTTGCCAGGGTTTCTGGCTTTGCATTGTAGCATCAGCCTCTAGAGCTACTCCATACTCACATGATGCAGTTGGAATTGCTTGTGTCTTCTCACTTCATTCACTTCATGTTAGATGTCACTGAACATCGCATGGCAGAACCTCTCTTCCACTGAAGCTCTCTTGCTTGCTTCAGTTTTTTTATTCCAAAATGATTTTTCTAACTAATCTTTGCATTCATGCCATGTTGGCAGAAGGTCTGAGAAGAGCTACAGTTGTGCCTGCTCAGTGTTGTTAGCTCTGTGTTTTGCTTGTTTAGTGTTTTTGCTTTCATTGACTGTCTCCTTGATAAAGCTTTGTCCACTTTTTCCTTCCTTCGATTTTAAGGTTTGGAAAGGAACATACCTACACAAACCTCTTTTACAAATTGTGCTTGAGATCTTCGTCTGCTGCTTTTTGTCGTACTGGTGTACCTGAAGCTGGAGGAGTCATCGGGTGTGTCACTACATAGGTTGTTCTGATGCTTAATGCCAGGGGCTAGGGCTTTATTCAGTTCTTGCTCTACCTTTCCTTGTACATGTAACATCTCAACCCTGATTTAAGCCTCAGTCTTCTGCATGACATTCACGTGAATGGCAGAGTAAACATGCCTAATGAGTAATAGCATTTAATGTTGGGAAAGGGATGTGGCCATGTTTTGACCCTTGGTCTCCTGGATGAAATAGTGGAGCAGAGACTGTTAATGTAGAAACTGTTACAGTTCCATAGACTTGGGAAGGAGAGATGAACAGTTTCAGCACTGAGATGGAGTTTAAATGAGCAGTAATGTAAAATCCGAATGGTAGTTGGAGCCAGCTAAATGCCAAGCTCCAAAGTGACATGGAGTTTTTGGGGAATGCTGGAGAGTACTGTGTGCTTTTTTCCAAGGCATTTCAAAGGGAAGAAGTCCTCAGCAGAATGCAACCATCCAAAACAAAAAAAATACTTCTACTGTTGTAGAGAAAATAACAAAAACTCTTCCAATCCTAGATGCTTTCTGTTCTGTCTTTGTCTAGACAAATTCGTCAGGAAATCTGTCTAAAGGAGTGGGCTCATCAACTTCTGGTGTGAACAGTGAGAGCTGGAAGGGCAGGGACCTCAAAGTGTGTTGATATGAGGAATATTTCACAGCCATATCTGATGTGGCTTCTTGCAAGTCTTTAGTTATGCTGATTTTTTCACCATTGCTGAAGTCATCAAAGGATGGACCAAGAAATAGATTGTTAAATTTAAAAGTATTGTACAAAGTTTCTTACTCTTCTGCTAATGTTTAGGGCTGCCAGTTACTTTGGCTTGGTTACTTTGGTTTACTTTAGAGCAGTATTGTTTTCTCTTCAGCTTTTAGGCTAGCCTCAGGTGGTTGTGGGGTAGTGAGCTCAGGGTTTTGGAAGCAGAACACTGACTTAAAGCTCCCTTTCCCAAAAAGATGTAGCTGAGGATCTTGACTGGAGTTTTCGAGCTCATGTTAACTATCAGCTTCTCACAAAAAGGATTACAAAATGTGAAATGTATGAGAAGCTACTAGAATACAAGGTAGTGGAATGACTGCTTTTACTTCCCTGCTATTGTTGGACCATTGTCTCCTACGGCATGAGGTGATTTTGCCCTTCAGCTTCTGCAAGAAAGGAAAAGCAATGTTGTTACCTATCTTTTATCTGCACCATGGTGTGGGTTAAGCTACTCTGGGGTTTTTTGTCAGGTTTTTTTGGTGTGTGTGCATTCCTTTTTATTTTTTGTTGTGTGGGGGGTTCCTTTTTCGTGTTTGTTTCCACAGGTTTGGTGGATTAAAATACGGGTTTATCTATAAGATCTTACTTTATACAGCTATTCCATAGGCACATCCAGGAGTTTCTGCTTACAGCTGAAAAAAGCCTGCAACCTGTTACTGCCAAGTAGAAGAGTGAGCTGGATATTTTTCTGCTAAAATGTTATCACAATTAGTATTAATTGTCTTTCTTAATGTCATTTTTCAGTAGTGTATGGTGCAAAGAGTCCAGCTCCTTTCTAAGGCCCTGCCTTTAATGTTGATGATCAGTGATAGTAAATGTAGCTCTGACCTGGGTGCACGAAGAGACACAAACATGAATGATCCCGGCTTTGTCATGCCACTTCTTGAAGCAGGGAACTGCACTTTTACATTGTCAGTGTTTTTACAGTTATAAATGGCATGGTAGGGACCTGAACCAAGAAGCACTGATGGCTTTGCTTTGCATCAGATGTGCCAGGATAGTTCATTCTGTAGAAGCTATGAAATTGCAGAGTTATTGATTCTCTGGTATAGATGAAGGGTTAACAGCTGACCAGTGTACTCTGCATCAGACAATGATAGGACACAGCTGAAATAGCCAACAGGCTTGTTTTTAATGGAAGTATAAACAAGGCTGCTTTCATGGGAAATGCCTTTCAGATATACTTGTTTCTAGGCTAGGAAGAGTTGTAGCGAGCTTGTGCTCTTTCTGCAGGTTACATGCCTGGCTGCCAGTGGCCTTTCACTCTATGTTTAGTATTTTACACCTGTGAAGATGCTGTGTGAAATGCATCTGTGAGCATAACAGTGGTTCTCGTGCAGCCTATGGTGCTCTAAAGGCCTGAAACAGGGAAGAATCAAGCCTTGGTCTTTTTCTTCAAGCAAGTGCTGTGGGAGAAGGAGTGGAATTTGCTGTGTAAATCTGTTAGCTTTACTCTTATGTGCATACTTGAGATCATATTAGAGTGGGAGAAGATTTTAAGGTATTTCAGGAGTGCCACTCCCCTCCCTGCCCCCACACTCCTGGTAACTGGATTCCAGTGAGTTCCCTGTATAGTCTGGTATCAGGAGAACAGACACAGAGGTATGAAAACAAGCAAGCGTATGGAGATAAGCTTGTGATGGTAATTCCAATTCCTGTGGGGAATGCATTAACCTCTCCCCTTCAGAAACAGAATCATCTCAACCTGCAGGCTAATTGGGAAGCATCTGCAAGTTCATGTGCAGAGATGCCTGTTGCACTTTGTCAGATGCTGGTCTCTAGAGATTCATCTGCTTTTAGCCTCGTCAAAGTTGTGTTTCTGGGGAGGCTCTGATAGATCTTTATACGTACGACATCAGTTCGACCAGCGTACCTTGAACTAATGGCATTGCTCAAAGCTTAACATCAGTCTTTCTAATCCTTGGGTAAACAGCCAATCTTTGTATTACTTGTGTAAACAAGCACCAGTGATTTCAGCAGGAGTATGGCCTAAATCATGTGTTTGTGCAGCCAGCTTTTCTGACTGTGTTTGCACCAGTATGAGGATGAATGTAATGTAGCTGACCTAGTAGACAGATACTGATTCAGATTTCTGTAGCTCTTGCACACTAAACATTTCTGCAGTATTTCCTTAAAGTTCACTTCTGTGGCTGTCATGAATATAGTTATAGTAATCGGTATGGTTAAAAGACAGCGTTGCAATTTTCTGTTCCCCTCATCCAGTTAAACATTTGTGCTGTTCACTGTATGTGCTATGTGATGAATTCAGATGGTTTATGGTCAGGGCACTAATATGCAGATTTTCTTATCTCAGACATTTCTTTTAAGTACCTTGCATGCTCCTCATTCAATTAATAGAAGAATCAAGCTCTGCCATGAATAGGAAAACAGTCTTTATTTAGACTTGTTTCAGTGGCTTTTTACATTAGAAAGATTTCCTTATGGAAAAGAGGCATTAGTGTAACCTTAACTCTTGGTAGGAATGGAATTGTTTCATAACTTTCTTGGTTTTGTCGTCCCCCCCCATCCCCCGCTCCCTTAATCTTTGGAAGTGTATGAACTCAGAGATTGTTTCATCTGTGATTGCCTTACTGGGTTTCAGTCCTGCCAGTGCTGAGGTCAATGGGACTATTCAGGTGTATGAAGCTATTCAGATGCATGTGCATTTGTAATATTATACTGCATGCCTCTCTCTGTCATAGAAAACAGTGCTGTTGAACTTGAACTTACATGAATAGGTGTTGACTTTTTTTAGACTAACCCAGAATAATTGAATATAATCCCCGTTAGAGATTTACTGGTTATGTAAGTGTACCTGTAAAAAAAGGGGTGAAACTGCTCCTGTATAAAGCTCTGCAGTAATAGCATCCACATTATTCCTCATCTAAATGCATCTGTTTAACTATATCCTGTAGTATTTAGTTCCAGTATAATTAAGTGGAAAATAGTTCAGATTTCAATCAGTTTAGAAACCAGTTACTCTGGTGCTGTTTGCAGGCTATTAGAAAATAAAGGTTATAGTTGTTTTGCTTTGTTGTCTGTGTGGTGCAGACAAAGTCACACCTGAAAACTGTAGCTGCACAGGTGTCGTGGTTTAAGCCCAGCCAGCAACCAAGCCCCATGCAGCTGCTCACTCACTCTCCCACCTGTAGGATTGGGGAGAGAATTGGAAGCATAAAAGTTAGAAAACTCTTGAGCTGAGATGAAGACAGCTTAATAGGGAAAGCAGAAGCCCCACGCATAAAAGCAAAGCAAAACAAGGAATTAATTCACTACTTCCCATGGGCAGGCAGATGTTCAGCCATCCCCAGGAGAGCAGAGCCCATCACGTGTAACAGTCACTGGGGAAGACAAATGCCATCACTCCAAGTGTCCCTGTCTTCCTCCTTCCTCTCCCCACTTTATATACTGAGCATGATGTCATGTGGTCTCGAATATCCCTGTGGTCAGTTTGGGTCACCTGTACTGGCTGTGCCCCCTCCCAGCCTCCCACACATCCCCAAATTTCTTGCCAGCATGGCAGTATGAAAAGCAGAAAAGGCCTTGGCTCTGTGTAAGCCCTGCTCAGCAATAACAAAAGTATCGCTGTATTATCATCACTGTGTTCAGCACAAATCCAAAACAGCTACATACCAGCCACTGTGAAGAAAGTTAACTCTACTCCAGCCAAAACCAGCACAACAGGTAACTAAACCCTGTGCTGCTCTCTGCTGCTAAACTTTCAACCCCAGTTGTGTTCTTTTTTGCCTCCTGTGAGCAGAAGAGTGTGAAGACTTGCTCACTCACCTTCATTCCTTCCCATCGGGTTTATATACAAAGTGATAATATTCCCCTGAACCTTCTTTTCTCTAGGCTGAACAGTCCCAGCTGTCTCAGCCCCTGCTCCTGTAGAAGATACTTCAGTCCTAGTGATGGTTCAGGCATCCTTGTCACCTTGCTGCTGGACTTGTTCAAGCAAGTCCTGTTCTCTCTTGTACTGAGGAGCCCATAAATAAGCACAGAGCTTCATATGTGACCTCTAGTGCTAAGCAGGGAGGAACCTGCTGGCAGCACTGTGAGGCAGCTCAGAGTACTGTTGGGTACCTTTACCATAGGGTTGTATTGCTGGCTCATGGTCAGCTCGTTGTCCATGAGGATCCCCAAGTCCTCCACAGAGCTGTCTCCAGCCAATCAGCCCCCAGTATGTGCTGGTGCCAGGGATTATTCTTTCTCAGTTGCAGGAGTTTATATTTCCCCTTGTTGAACTTAAGATTCCTCTTGTCCCATTTCTCCCTCTTCTAAACAGCAGCACATCCATGTGGTTTGTCAATGACTCCTCACAGTTTTTGGTTGTCTGCAGACTTGCTGATAAAACTTTATCCCATCAACCAGGTTGTTGGTGAAGGTGTTGAAGAGTATTGGTCCTAGTACCAGCCTCTGGGTATAGTGCTAGTGACTTCCTTTCCAGTGGGCTTGCTGCAGCTGGTCAGTGTCCTCTGGGCCCAGATATTCAGCCAGTTTTTATTAGATCTCACTGTCCACTTATCTAACCCTTGTTTTGTCACTGCGTTTATGAGGATGTTATGAAAGACCACTATAAAAGCCTTATTAAAGTCAAGATAAGGAGCATCCACTGCTTTTCCCTTCTCCACTAAGCTAGTCAGTTTACTGAAGAAGGTTATCTCAGTGGATATGCATGATTTCCCCTTTGTAAATCCATGCTGACAACTCTCTGAGTCATTTTATGTTCTGCCATGTGTTTTGAAGTGGTTTCCAGGGTTAATTGCTCCATCACCTTCCCAGAGACTGAGGTTAGATTAGCCAAGCCTGCGATTCTCTGGATCATCCTTTATACCTTTCTTGGAGATATGAGTGATGCTTGCTGTCTTTCAGTTTTTAAGAATCTGTCCCATTCATTGAGACCTCGTAAAGATTATGGAGAGTGGTCTTGCAGGGTGTCAGTCAGCAGCCTCAGCTCTTGTGTGTTCAACCTATTGGGCCCCAATGGGCTTAAATATGTCCAGTTTGTTTTAGTTCTCATTTGCTTAGTCCACCTCCACTGAGGGTATGTTTTGATCAAGATTTTCCTGTGGTCACAGGGGCTTCAGGTTCTCAAAGACCTGTCTTACTGGTAAAGACTGATATGAAGAAGGTTGTGAGTTACTTGTGTCATCTTTGTCATTATCCACCAAGTCCTCTGCCCCATTCAGCAGGTGGGGTGAATGGGCTAGCTGGATTAATGGCCCAATGTTGTGAGACTCTCCCAACCACGAGCTGCTTCCTTGCTTCCCTTCCTCCCTGGGGTGGGCTGGAGAGGAGAATTGGAGGCACAAAAGGTGAAAATCATGGGTTGAGATAAGAACAGTTTACTGGAAACAGCAATGAGATAAGAAAATGAACACTAAGAGCAACAATACTAGTAAGGAAAGTGTAGAAAAGAGAGTGATTCACGTGTGACAATGCTCACTGCAGAACTTGACCTGAGCCTCACCTCAACGCCTCCCTCCGGCTTGGAACCTGCGCCACCTCACTGCTCCCTCTGCCATGCTTTCTCAACCAGAAGGGACCGCTTCTCCCTGGAAGAGACTCCCTTCCCCTGCCCCCAGCAATGACTAAGGTGCTGTAGAATAACCTCCAGCTCCTGGCTGTGTCCCCTCCTGCACACTGCAGAAGTTAACTCTGCTGTGGCTGGGACCAGGACACCCAATTTTCTAATGCTTTCAAGTGCAAACGGTGTGTATAGTCACACAGGATACTTGGCTAGACATACCTGATGAACACTGTGGACTGTGGAATGCAAAACATCTGGGAAGAGACAGGTCCATTCTCATCTTTAGGGCTAGAGAATGTATTCTGGAGAACTGATGAAAGAGTTTGAGTGTTGCAATTCTGTAATCTCTGTTCCATCTGCCATTTGACCCGCTGGATGTTTTCAGCAATCAATATAATTTTGTGAAATAACATTTACTGCTCAAGCAAACAAAAACTCTTCTTTATAATCTTATTAAGAGAAAACCAGAATATTTTATGAGCGCTTTTTTTAGTACAAGGTTCATAAAAATGCTTGTTGTTTTTAAATTTGCATTTTGTTTTCTTTGCTGCAGAATCTCGAAGTTACACAGAAGCCATTAACCTCCCTATGGTGATGTCTGACAGCACGGTGGGCACTAACCCTTCTCTGCTGAGGGCCAACATGCAGATGGATCCCTCCTTTCAGCGCTGTTTTGCATCTTCATGTACTGTTTCGAGTAGCAGTCCTATCCCAGGGGCAGAAAGGTAGGAAAAGATTCTCCTACTTGATTGTTCAGTTCTCATAATCATAGTTCCCAGCCAAGACATTATGCTTCCATCTTCATTGCAGACCATTTTTCCAAGAACTTTGAGATTGGTTGTGACATTTGATGTTGATGATGTTCATCGGCTGGATTTTACCACACACACAGATGTTACGTGTATGTCAGGGACACAATTAGCTTTGAAGATAAGTAGGAAGACAAAAATAAATACAATTTTATAGCTCAGTTACGTTATTGTGTGCTAGGACAAGCTCATATATTTTTCTTGTGCTTAACCAGCTTCTCTAATGTTTTACTTAAAGCCATGTCATGAAATTTCACATTGGAATAAACTGTGTATGAGAGAAAGGGAGCACTCTTCTCACTGCAGACATGTGTTTCTGGTCAGTAAAACGTCAGCAGATTTGCTTTGGTAGTGTATAGCTGACTCCCTTTCAACTACTCAGCAGGCTTAAAAATTTTATTATTTTGTAATTGTATTGTGGTAAACATGTAGGGCTCTGGACCAGAGCTTGAATAGTATAAATTTACAAAGCAATCCTTGTCCAAAAGAGCGTATGGCATAAGCTAAGAAATGGCAAGAAACAGCAAATAAATAAGGGGTCTCTAGTTACTCTTAGGAGGTTTAGAAGGACCACAACAATGCATGATCAGTCACTAGCTGTGCTCTATATTAACTCAGTAGACAAAGTGGTACATTACACCTGATGAGGTTACCTTCTCTATCACTCTGCAAAAACATTCCTTTCTGGCTAATTATCCTGTTCTTGTTCTTGGATGTTTGGCTTCTTTTTCACAGTAAGTATTTGGGAGTGCTTGTGGTTGGTGTGTCAGACTCTCAGTGAGTACTTCAAGTACAACAAGAATGTTACCTATTTGTCTTTTATTTATCTTCCAATCTAACTGGTTTCATTTTCAGTCAGTACTGAGACTGTGAAAGAATGTTTTGGTTTTGTGATTATGAATATGAATCATAAGACTGAGCAATGTTAGGATTTGCTGTGGAGGAGGCAATGTAGCAATTACAAGTGGATATGTATTAAATGCTTATCAGGCAATTCAGTCATTATCAAGTTAACATTCCTACTTCAGACTTTATCTAGAAAATTTTATTCCCTTCTTTCTAAGTATTTTTCCTATAATTTTTCATTTCATCTAACAGATAGCTACAGCTCTAGATGTTTCTTTCTTGCACTGATGTTGTCTTTCATTTGCTTACCTTCCATTTCTTTATGGCCTTTCTACTTTGAGCTGTTCAAATCTACTGGCATCTATTTCCATATCTCCTTTTTAATTAAAAACCCTTTCTTTTTTGTTATGTATCTTATGTCAGTTCTTTTCCCTTTGCATTTCTCAATTAGTTTGTTCTGTGTAGATTTGGTAATATCAGTCATGTTTCCAGCTACAGTCTTAAGGGCATTTCATTTTTATAAGCAAGGAGACAACTGAAACTTTTATCAGATTATTTCATCAGAAGTTTAGTTTCTCTTGTTTAAAAGGACATTTAATTTTTTTTTTTATTTATTGAACAGGTAGAATTGCTATCCAGTAGAAAAATAGAATATTTACTATTGAAATATTTAATTCTATACATCAGAATTTTTCCATTGTCAAATATATTAACCACCGGACCTGCCTACCTTCTTTTTTTCAATGTAAATTGTATCAAAAGGGACCTGGTCTGTGAGTTAGGCCTTTTAAACTGTGTTTTTATCATCATCCTGCTTACTAATTTATTGTGTGATGGTGCACAGATACCTTCTCAGCACATTTCTTGTTTTTATTCTGGTGAGCATAAGACGCTCTGCATGTAAGAACTGTCAGGTTTCTTCTATAAAGCTCTACCTCTGTGCATATTTGGCATAAGAAATTCTTGCCTCCTACTGCTCTTTTCCAAGCAGCACTTCAGCTCACCAGGAGCTGTATGTGAAGCAATGCTGCAAACAGCCTCACTAAACTGATTCACATCAAAAGTAACCCTTTCAAACAGGGAGAAGTATTTTTAGCTGTCATTAATTTGATGGACTGGTTTACAGTGCAGACTGAGAAACTATCCCATGAACATGGCTAGGTGGAGGATGAGATAAGGCAGAACATAGTGACCGACACTGAAGAGATTGCTGGCCAGGGTAAGGCTGGAATCCCTTGATGCAGCTGCATTACCTGGTCCAGCATGTTTTCAAAGAGCACCCTCAAGTATTGTCTTGTGATGGTGTGATCTTTCATTGCTTTCAATGATCACTGCAGTATGGGTTGTGCAGTAACGTTTTAAGGGAATGATTTGGCTTTTGTTTTATTTTTGTGTTCAATTTTTGGCTTTTTTTTTGACAGCTCTTCTGCAGCAGAACGTCCTTGGCTTGAAAGCAGCCCCAAAGCTTCCCTGTCACCTCGGTTTTCAGTGGGAACCACCAGGCAGCCAGGAGGCTACCTTGTGCCCTCTGAATTTTCAAATGCTGTGCAGGATGTCTCTCTCCTGTCTCGTTTCCAAACTCCAGGACTGCAAGCTGTCACCCTGAGCAACCTGGAGAGTTCACCAGCAGAGCCACACCAAGAACATGCTGTCAACAGCAGTGCCAGAGCCTACCTGAGCTACAGTGCGGGTACCAGGGACAGTAGCTCCCCCCGAGAGGAGACACAAGCTACTTGCATAGCCAATACTAGCACGTCTAAAACCCTGAGCTCATCAGTGGCAACTGCTGAGGACAATGGCTTTTTGACACAAAACTTTCTTACAGTGGCCTCTGGACACAGTAGCCAGAACAGTGCAGTTCAGCAGCACCATGGAGGGAATCCACATGCTCAACCGCCTCTTCCAGAGAAGAAAAGATCCTCTGAAGGAGAACGTTCCTTTGCCTCTGTGTCACCTTCTTCAAGTGGCTTCTCTAGCCCTCACAGTGGAAGCACAATCAGCATTCCCTTCCCAAATGTCCTCCCAGATTTCTCAAAAGTGTTAAGCCCTTCGCCAGTGCCGGGTAGGTTCTGCATCAGAGAAATGCAAAATACGTTGGATTTTATATGAGTTTATGAAAAGAATTTAGGGGATTTTAAACGTGGAGAGGGAACAAAAAAAGTAGTGAAATGAAAATGGCACAGAGGACTTGAATATTTGCAGTAAATTGTGCCAGTACACTGTCTTTGGACGTATTATTCAGAAAACAAAGCTGCAGGATTTTTCCTGCGCTTCCTAGAAGTCAGCCATGGGCAGCCTACCTTTTCAGCTGTCTAACTATAATTGAGTGGCGTGGAGTCCCATTTCTTTTAAAAAGGGCTGGCTTCTCTCTGCACCTTTTAGACTCGTACCAAGAAAAGTTAAAAATGTAGATGTGTGTCCTCTGGACCTTGTTGAGAAGCTCATATTTAATATGGCTTTATAACTAAAAGAGTTTTTAGTATTTTATGGATTTTACAAAATGAAACTTCAACCGTGCTTAGTGTAGAGTGTTTTATTTGCTGCTTCTAAAACAGCTCAGTTTCTCTAAACTGTCCTAGTGATGAGGTTTTTGAGTAGTTAAGGTGATTGGAAGTGGGAGAGAACAGTTAAAAATGCTTTTGTATTTAAAGAAATTTCTTGACTTTTTTCTCTTTTATTTCACAGAAAACACAACTGATAAACATGTGACCGTAAAATTTGTTCAGGACACATCCAAGTTCTGGTATAAGCCAGATATTTCAAGAGAACAAGGTATTTCAACTGATACATATTCTGGCATATCTGTTCACAGAAAAGCTAGTTGATGAAGTCTTGTTAAGTTTTTTTGATTGATACCTGAAGTCTAAAAGAAATACAGAACTTAGAAGGGCCACAGACAACCCCACTTAATTTCTTATATTGAAAGGATGAATTTGAGTGTGGAGGGCAGTCAAACAGTCCCGAAAAACATTCAGTTAATCAGACATATTATTGGCCTAACTGAACTAATACATGAACATGTGAATTAATACAGATCTAGCTGTGGTAGCTGCAGCAAATGCTCTTTCTTGTGAAGCTTCAGATTTTGGAATGGCAGATACACGTGAAACAATACCAAACAACTGCTGGTTCTCAGAAACCTTTTAAGTATAAGTGTGCTGTTCTGACATGATCTCAGAATAATGCATTAGCTAGAAGTCATCACAAAAGCATCCTCATCTGCCAGTTATTTTGTAGGCTGAATTTAATTGTCAGTTGCAAATGACATACATGATTTCTTAAAGGTCACGAAATAACACGAACATGGAACAGCATCTTTATGATGTATGGTGCAAATGTACATGGTACATTTATGTGCCATGTATTATTGAATGATGTGGAGAAAGCTTTTATTACCTATGTGAAAATGTGTACTTATGAGCACCTGGAGTGCTGCATCTGGCATGCAGGAAAGACATAGACCTGTTGGAGCAACTCAGAGGAGTTGATTAGAGGGAGGGAGCACCTCTCCTATGAGGAAAGGCTGAGAGAATTGAGATTGTTCCGTCTGGAGAAGAGAAGGCTTTGGAGTGACCTAATTGCAGCCTTCCAGTACCAGAAGGGAGCCTACAAGAAAGATGGAGAGGAACTTTCTATGAGAGCTTGTAGTGACAGGACAAGGTGAAATGGTTTCAAACTGACATTAGGTTTAGATTAGATATTAGAAAAAAATTCTTTACTGTGAGGGTAGTAAGGCACTACTGCTGGAACAGACTTCCCAGAGAACGTGTGGATGCCCTTCATCCATGGAAGTGTTTAAGATCAGGTTGGATGGGGCTGTGGTCTTATGAAAGGTGTCCCTGTTCATGGCAGTAGTTGGAAGTAGATGATCTTTTAAGGTCCATTCCACCCCAGGCTATTCTATGATTCCATGATTCTATGATTCTGTGAATTTACATCTTTACATCCCTGCAGCAGCCTGTAAATAAGCATGCTGGGTGCTTTGCAAATGCAATTGGTCTGACTGTGCTTCTGTTCATACAGTAATAATCAGCTATACTGAATTGTGATCAATGACTTAAGGCAGGATTTGGAACTTTTGGGATTTTTAGAATGCGGTTGCCCAAAAGGAAAAATTGCTGACTAGTTCTGCATTGAGAAGGGTGTTCTTACTAAACCAAAATAGTGGGAGCTTCAGCTATTGGCAGATGATGAATTGCTGTGTCTGTCTAGTTATTAGGTTCTCAGATGGTGAGGATGTTCTTGTGTAGTGGTAAATACGATCCCAGGGTAATAAAGATAATAGAAAACAACATTAATTGATTTTTGGATGGTGTTTTGCTGGTCCTTTTGCACCAGTCCCCTTCCCCTTATCTGCTCAGCACCCATGATGAGAACTGAGTCTTTAAATGTGCAGAAAAATATTTCCTGACTTGATGCATGTCCAGAGAGGGAAGTAGATATAAAGCAATTTTAAACCTAACTGCCTAAACACATGAAACAAAAATCTTCCCAACCTTTTAATTTGTCTCATTTCATCCTTGAAGCAAAACTCCTTTTAAAAATTGTTTTAAGGTACTGTTGCTGAGGAGGGGGAGCATTTTTTTTTTTCCTATGCATAATAGACTACTCCTGTGACAAATTATTACTGTATTCCTGTAGATTTAGAAGTGTTATGTGAATACTGCTTAATTTCAGGGGTTTGTGATTCATCCTCATCCTCTCATGTTGTTGTGAAAAAAGGTTTTATCCTTTGCAGTCTGACAGGTGAATAGAATAGAATGTGTGCATGTTTGCTCTACTTGCTTTAACAGAAGAGACAATTATGTCTGCATTTTCCCATTTTTTTGTTACTTCCCCTTTTTTGCATGGGAAAAAAAGTGTGTTTATGACAGACATTGTTCAGGCCTTGCAAAATATGCCTTTGTACCCCATATGTATAATATCCATGTTCTGTATAAACAGTCAGTTAAGGAGTGCAGGGTCAAATTTAGGCTTCTTCTAGGGTTTCTCTGAAGGCTTGTTGATGGTTAGAAATTCTAGAAACACAAGTATTTCTAAAAACTTTATTGGGAGGGATGGGAAGAAAGCAAAGTGCAAAGGTTTTATTAAGAGCAATCATTAGATTGACTTTTTGTTTTCATAGTAAATTTAAGATTTTGGGCTACTAGATTTCAAAGTCTGCAACTGACTTGTGCAAAGCAACAACAATTCCCCTGTGTTTCCTCTTGGAGGGGACTTCATATTGCACTTCCAGAAGAGATCCCAAAGTACAGATGTAAAATATTTTAAAGTCAAAGAGCAAAATATACACTTATATATCTTCCTTTGCTTTAAAACTGCTACGGGAGTAAGGCTGTTTTGCAGGGACAAAAACTTGGTGGTGGATGAAAAGGGGTTCTGCCTGTTCGGGCTGAATAGGAAATGAAAAACAGGGCTGTCTAGGCAGCGTGGGAATTACAGAGAGCTATGCAGTCTTTTAACAAGCTGACAAAATGTAAGCAGAAGTAAATTTGCTCTTGCACTGGTTGTAGGAATTCTGGTGGGACCTGAGTACCCTTCTCAGTTTAAAAAGCAGTAGGGATCTGTACTTCAGGCTTCTCTTGAAATAAGTATCTGTGAGGTTTGTGCAAGGTATTTCCACTCAGGTCCCCCAAATATGCTTGATTGTGTTCTGTTCTACAGCAGTGAGCATTGAGAAAAATACCTTGCTTCCTTTAGTCTCCTGTTTGTTGTAGATTTGCACTTCTGTACTTTTTGAGTGTGTGCATTGTTCATGAACTGTTTTTCTCTCTTTGCCGGAATGCCTTGCAGCCATTGCTGTTCTCAAGGACAAGGAGCCTGGGTCGTTCATTGTTCGAGACAGTCATTCCTTCCGGGGAGCCTATGGGCTGGCAATGAAGGTGGCTACACCTCCTCCTTCTGTGCTGCACTTAAAGAAAGGTACTTCTATATATTATTAAACAAGCCATACATAGTAGGAAGTCCTTATTGCTGGGTAACAATCTGGTGGAATCTTCCCCTCTTCCCATAAGCGCAACTTGAATTTCAGGCTACGTTTGATGCCTTGTTAAATGAGTGTGGATACTGTTGTACTATACAGTTTCATGATGACTTGTAAGTGTATGTGTGTTGTGGCTGTGCATGTGTTGTACCTCATCAACCTAATAGAAAATCAGTGTCAACTTAGTAATTGGTCTTCCCTAGCAATCAGAAGTCTACATTTGATTCACAGACTACAATGAAAAGTTTTCATTTGGCTGGAGGGCTGAATATTTCTGATCCCAAAGTTTTGTTTTGAGACAGTTCTACTTCAGATGTAAATCTGAGGCGGTTCCTAAAGATAATTTTTCAAAGTAAGTGCTGAAATACACCTACTCTGCCAGCTCCAGTGCCTCCATGTATAACTCGTGCCTGATGGTTGCAAAAAGTAAAATGAGAAGAACATAGAGAAACATTAATCGGTGTGTGGAAACTCAGCAGCAAATATCTGTAGTGTCCTTGGTTCCATTTGTATTACTGCAGAGATAGTGGAGTGGTTTTTATTGCTGCTATTTTTCTTTTACAAAGCTTATTATGTTCCATTAGTACATGCTGGCTGGTAAGGTATGCAACTGAGATTACAGGAAAGCATTTATTCTTAGTGTCATTTTTATGGCAGTGGTTTTGGCTGGTTTGAGTTTGGGTTATTGGGTTTGGCTTTGCTTACTCTGGGGCAAGCTTAACAGGTCACCTTTTTTACGGTAACTCTTGAAATTCTGCTTAAATCTGGTATCTTGAAACAGTTTATAATAACAATTTGCCATGTAGTCCTTTTTGTTGCCAGTAAACATCAGCAGAACCACTTCAATGTCTTACTTAATGAAGATGACGTGGGTTTACTGGGGTGGTGGTAGCAACAAGGAGGTAGATTGAAAGTGGCTTGTGGGTGTTAGTGATCTTCCTTATACTGAGATCAGTGACGTTCAGGAAGACGTGAAAGTTCAAACTCTGCCAGCCTTTAAGAAACAGTTTTTGTTAGTAGTACCAGAGACAAGTAGTAGTAAGACTGTAGCATTCTTCCACTTCTCACTTCATGATACTGAGCTTTTATGGTTTCCACTGTTTCATCCCAGAAGGCACAAATTCTTTCAGTTTCCTGTAGGGTTTCTTGTTCCAGGCTTCCCGTTCCCACATACCTTGTAGTCACTTATTTTTAGTTTTGTGAGAGCACAACAGCAAACAGTAGGCTGTTTGGAAAAGTGATCAGTGCAATATTTGCTTGCATAGAAGTTTCTGCTGTCCATATTAATGTGTTCATCTGTATTAGTCTGCAAGTCAACCCTTGATGTGTTTCCTGATAGATCAAAGGGAGCACATGTGTTTGTACTCTTTTGTTAAAGTTTGAATGGTTGGATACCTTTGTCCTGTTGCTAAGAAATAACCTTTTAATTATTTGGAGAAGGATTCAGTTTGTAGTCAGGTATGAAATGTTGTGAACCCATCTTTCAAGAAATACTTAAGTTGTCTTAGTTATAGATCTGCATGTGTATGCATATGTTTAAATGAATGCTAAATCTCAAGGGAATTTTTGCATGTCTCTTGGGCTTTGAATCTCCTCATTACATCCAACTTAACAATTTTGGTTTGTCTTAGATTCCTGGATAAAATCTGTCATAAAATATAGTGAAATGTTAGTGTTTCATGCAATGGTTTGTTTTCAGGAGCAGAGACTTACCATAAGACTGCAAACATTTGGAGACTTAAAAATTTCACTGAGAGAGCTGGCATCATTACCTTTGTGTAGCTAAATCTACTCCTGCTTAAATCTGGAGAAGTTCTATGAACAGAACAGTCACTGGATATTACAATATTTTTTCACACTTTTACTTTCTTGTCACTTTGGATATAAGTTCTTTTTAATGGGCAAGTGCATCAAAATTTCCAACCATTCATTTTCCAGATTTCTGTTCCTTTCTGTAGTTGGGACCATACTTGGGCATTTTGGACACCAGTGTATATTTGGATGTCAGTCACTTAAGAATATAAAACCATTTCCTCTGGTTGTCTAAAGTGAGCTATTTGCTTATTTGTTTTTTGCAAAATGGCCTTTTAAACACGTCTTGTAACTTGCAGAGTAGGTCTCTTTGTATTCTTTGTGTTCTGTGTATAAAACATTTGGTGGTAATGTGGAAAAACTGCTTCATAAAGACCTGCGAATTTGTGAGACTTGTCTGTTCATTGCTTCTTCTTTCTTTTTCAACACAGTTGGAGATTTGTCAAATGAACTTGTAAGGCATTTTCTGATTGAATGTACTCAGAAGGGGGTACGCTTGAAAGGATGCCCAAATGAACCATATTTTGGTAAGTACTGTGCATCACAGGGACAGAGAAAATGGAAACAGTTGGGTTTGCCAGTGCTGAGTTGGATGGAATGCAAATGAGAGAGTCCTGTTGTTGGAGTCCTGATGACTTCTGTAGGAACCCATTCTGAGCTTCCAGGAGCCTTGTACACAGTTACCTGAAGAAGATGTGCAGGGCACTCTAGCAGAGATGCACATGACCAAGCTTCAAACAGTCAAGCTTGTCTGCCACTACCAAAGCTGGAACACTGTTATGATCCTTATTGATTCAGGAAGTTTTGCCCTGTGTTACATTTATGCTCCTTATAAGCTGGCTAGAAATGACACCAGAATGAGGTATCTCACATTATGCTATGTCAGGCTACCTAATGTGATATGATGGTAGTGCCTTACCTGTAATGGCAAACAGCCAAAGACCTACCTAGCTGCTCACTCATTTGCTTTCCACTCAGTTGGGGTAGGAGGGGAAAATTGGATGAGAAAGCTCATGGGTTGAGGTGAAAACAGGGAGATGCTAACCAGTTATATAGCAAAATAAACTAAACTTTGGGGAAATTATTTTAATGTGTTTCCAATTAAAATCAATATTCAGGTAGTGAGATGTTGAGGGATACAGTCAGTTCAGAGAGCTCAGTTTGCAAGCTGCACTGTGAACTGCAGATTGATCTGTGGATGTCCCAGGCAAGAGGCCATGACCTGCTGACCCTTTACATAACAAAGGGCCTGGGCACCAGACACTGAAGAGACACAGCAGCACCTCACAATCCCCAGACTTTCCTGCCCTTAGGCTGTAAGGGTATCCCTCCTTGGGATGCACCCATCTTGAGCTATTAGTTTGTTATTAAGTTATTGCACCAAGATTAAATTGTTTAAAGGATCTGGATGTCTGAGACTCTGCTGAGGGAAATCTGGGGTTGAGTTGGTGAGGAAATGTGGTCTGACTGTGTGAGTGTGGGCTGTGGAGCTGTGACAGGGCCTCAGTCCCAGCTCAGGTGGTACGAGAGTGACTGCCACAGTGGCTCCTGGATGGTCAGACAGGGAAGTTTCCTTGACATGAGGAACAAAGACAAGTTTTAAATAGCACTTTTTCTTCCCCTTTTCCAAGCTCAATTTCACTGCTTCCCCCCATATTCCTCACACCCACTGCAGGGGGTGTGAGGACGTATGGTCATAACAGAACAGTTCCTCTGCTGCTTCATCCCCCTCCCAGTTTTTCCCTCCTGAGATGTGGGCTTTCCCTGTGGGCTGCCATCCTGCAGGAAATAAATGTTTCAGCATGTGTTCTCTGTCGACCACATGTCCTTCAGAAAATGTCCCATCTATTCCAATGTGAGGTCCTCCAGAGCCTACAGGGTGGGGGATGGCAGCTTGGATACCCAGTGCTTCTCCTTCTCCTCCTCCTCCTCTGTCTGTGGCATTCCCTCTGATATGTCTCACCCAACATTTTTTCCAGAGGTGCTACACAGTGGGTCTGCTGGAATGGGCTGTGTCTGGCATGAAAAGCCCCTGGACTCTGCCCAGAGGTCATCCTGCAGCCATCCCACCCCCTGTTACAGGCCTTGTCACATACACCAAATACATCCAGTCATCTACCATAAAATTAACAAATGTAAAATGAAAGTCCTATTTAAAGTAGAGGTGGATTGAAGTTTATCAGTGGTTGGCATGAGACTTGTTTTAAATCAGAATTTTTAGTCCATTCCTACCTCAATCTTGAAGTACCTGTTTGTGGCACATATGTAGCCCTACTAGGCCTTTAGTTTGAACATCTCCTAATGTGTACAGCCTCAAAACTGCTTCACAAAGTAGGTGAACAGGCACTGTCACACATGTATGGGGATGAGACAGTGAAGGACTAATAGTATCAATCAGTCTTTGCATTTCTGTTTGACCCTTGCACAACTGGGTCACCTTTCCGTTTCAAAGACATTTTTGATGGACTGAGGTTGGTTTTGGTTGAACTGGGTTTTTTCTCGAGCACATAATTACAATGTTTGATGCATGTTAGTAAATGGGATTGAAGAATGGCTTTTTGTACAAACAGATTGATAAATATTGTGCCTTCCTCTCACTCCCTAGAGTACAGCCTCATGCATTAATGTCAGAGATGGCTATTGTTGAATTACTTCAGTTAAGCCAAGATCAAATTGCAAGAGTGACTTTAAATAGAAAAGAATAATAATTTAATAGAAAATGCTGTGTACATCACTGCTGCTTTGAATGGAAGAGGTTTTACCTCGAACATCTTTTATACTTTTAGAACTACAACATGGAGGTGCACATAGACAGAACACAAGACCATGAAGATTAGGTGGCTAACAGGTAGAACTCCCTGCTCTTTCTTCACGTCATCATGTAGCATAAGTGACCACTTGTGCTCTTACCACCCTTGTAAGATTTTACTACATTTAATGTAGCAAAAGTTAAGAGCCTTGAAAAGAATATACTGACTTCTGGTTTTGTTGGTTTTGTGCTTTCTCCATATGAAGCACAGACGTTCAGGTTAGGATTTAAGCAGGGAAAAGGAGCATATGATTGTGATTAATGAGTTCAAGAAGGTCTTGGCTTAGGTGCCAAGAGACTTTTTTAAAGGGAAACAGAGTGGGCCCTTAGTCTATAAAATAGTTTAGAGCAAACATAACTTAGGCCTTCTTGTTGTCCACCAAGTTAACTGTGCATGTGTGGTTACTTTTCTGCCCACAGGGAGTTTGACAGCTCTGGTGTATCAGCATTCCATCACTCCACTGGCACTGCCCTGCAAGCTGCTCATCCCAGACAGAGGTATGCTTCTTGAAGTACAGAACACATATTCCCAGACAAGCTTTGCTTCAAAGTGTCACTGTCTAAAGGCAGGTGAATGTGTCACAAGTTGACATCTAAGCAAAAATGCACCAGGGAGGACGCTGTGTTGTAAAAATGATTCTTCAGTGTTGGTGATGACCCTTATCCAAAGTGTAGTTGTGAGCATGCTCTGATATTCTAGTCATAAATACAGATGCATCATGGAAATGCACACAGTAGTTTAGCATGTAGGAAGGTAAATGTACTTTTAGACATGCTATGCCAATGTATGGTTAGGTTTTACCACTCCTTCAAGTCTGGATAGCAAAACAAGTAGATACAGAGCAGATGGGGCCCTGAGTGTGACACTGGCAGGAAGAGTGTAGCAACTTGCATGGGTTCAAGGATTGTTTAAGTAAATGATCAAGAAGCCTGTGTTGATTTATGGGATTATAATTCTAATTTTGGTTATACTGATTTCATAAACCACTCTAAGACAAAAACAAAATGCTCATGCCAATAATTCAGTTGAATGATATTCTCCCACATGAAGTTAACCCCAGGTGCGTTATTGAAATGCTAAATGCTCTTGTGGTTTTTGACTGAACCCTTTAAACTTTTGTTAGAGACTGTATGTTAATGTACAGAAATAGCATTTGATTTATGCAAATACATTAGTGAAACCATTTTAGCACAAAAATATGCTGTGGTAGACGTGACAAAAGATCTCCTGTATTTGTATGGCAAAACACTGTGGAAGTGGGCTAGTTCTCCTTATTCCCCTCATGTAAAATAGAAAACTTACTCTGTACTTCCAGAAGTGCAGGACTGAAGTGTTTGCCTTGTCCTGAATAAACATACCACAAAGAAATTTTATTTTGGATTTATTTTTTAATCCAATTTATTAATGCATTCTAAGATGATCTTCTGTGGTTAATGACAGAATACAATGCCTGGAGTATTTAAAATATTTGGATAACTGTAGCTGTAGACATGTGAATAGTGTTACATACTGTATTATGGCTCTCTGCTTCATTTGTTTATTTTCAAAGACATCATACATCATGATAAATGCAGCAGTAAGTGGGATCTTTTTACATGTATTTATATACCTGAAATAACATGCTGGTGGACAGTTTTCTCACTCCTTTTAACAAAACATTGGGAGGTCTACATTCCACTGCTGTCTTAATGGGTCAGGTGTTTTTTTCAACTTAAGAAGAAAGGAGCATTATGTTGTCATCTTCTGAATCAAAATATAATTAATGGATTTCATCATGGTAACACAAAGTCTCTGTGTGTAAACTAGTGTAAGTTACTAAGTTAAAATCAAATGAGATCATTAAAATCGCACTATTTAAAATATTTTCAGGTTATAAGTATTGTCTTAATGTGTCGTCATTTGTGTCCCTGCAGCGTATGCCTATGTATTTATGTCTTTTATTGTGAGGAAATAAAGGTTAAGCATTGCTTCTGTGGTGCTTGAGGCAAAAAAACCTGATGCAGTGCAAGGCCCACATAAATTATTATAATTGTAGATACAAGGTTGTTTCATGTTTCTGGCCAAGAGTTGTCCAGTAGATGAGATCACAGTTACAAATGCTGAGCTCATATTTGACTGTGGGCTTTGATTTGTGATTCAAGTCCATACAAGACATGGACAGTGTTTTCTATTTGCAGATCCCTTGGAAGAGATAGCAGAAACTTCTCCACAAACTGCTGCAAATTCAGCTGCGGAGCTTCTCAAACAGGGTGCAGGTCTGTTAAACTTTATCCTTGCATTTGACTGTCACCAAAGTTTGTATCTTGCAGGCTGGGAGAAGTTGAAGCTCAGACTGGATTGAAGGATGTGTAAAGGAAGCAGTCAAATTTAGAGTGCTGTGTAGAAGTGTAAAGGGCACTGTGAGGATATGTCCCAGGTTCTTTCTGTGTTCTGCAGCCCTGTGTTTGCTTTGCAGTGGAGTGTCTCATGAGAGTATGAGGTATATATAGATTTCTTTGAGCATGGCAATTTTTAAGCAGGACATTTCTTTCATAACTCATAACCTTTGAGAGGATATTTTCAACCTGTGGTTGCAGAGGTTCAAGAATTATGTCTAAGGTCTGCGAAAGCCAACTAAGGAAGGTGTGCAGTCAGGGTTAAGTTCTCATCATATGGGTTAACAATACCGCTGGAAAATGCTTACTGTTCCATCAATCTGAAAAAAATTATTAAAGAACAATGCCCTGTGCTTCACTTGGTTCTGTATGTTGTTAGGAAATGTCATGTGTCTTTTCACTGGATGCTGTTTTATGGGTTCTTGTGCATAGTGCAGCACTCATTCTGAAAAGTTGTGTTACCACAAGCTTATTTGATGTGACAGAAGAACCCTGACCAGAGTACCTGCAAATGATGTGATGCTATGCACTGGTACCATCTGTATCGCTCTCAAACTGGGGGGTTTGCAGCAGCTGTGTAGAGGTATGCTCTCCTTCTTATGTGCCTTGTTAGTATGCATCTGATCCGGAGAACTAGTTAAACAGGCTGTCTGAAAAGGTGTGGTGGCATCTTAACTCACCACATTGGACAATGCTCTGAGTACCCCTGCATAATTATAAGGTTGTCCTTAGTAGAAATGCAGCCCTTGTGTTATTCTCCTGCATGCCCAGGGGATCCAGACCGTGCCCTCCCATGGTCCTTTGTTATCAGGTTGCTATGATTTCTCCCCAGAAATCACCCAATGAGTGCCATTATAACACAGGAATATGCTACAGTTGCCACTTCCTTTTCAGTTTAGTCTTCCACTGGAGCCACGAGCGAGTCTTGTGGCCAAGCTGCCTCACTGCCCTCACACAGCACTTCTGAAGGGGCAGTTGTCAAACAGACCAGCTCTGGAGAGAGTGTTGCTCCATGCTTGTGCAGCAGTCTGCTTTGACTTTTGTGAGGAACCAGTTCAATTTTGATTTGTGTCAACGTTGGTTGTCAGAAGCATGTAGGGGAGGAGCTGTACATATGCTTCAGGCAGGAGAAGATGGAGGCAGACCCTATCTCTGGGGAAACTTTGCTTGACAGCCATTTCAGTAGGAGACCACCAAGGGCACTGCTCTTGAGGAGGGTCCTGCAATTAGGTGGCAAAAGTTCTCTACCAAAGGACTGCAGTGGAATGTTGGGCTGGGCCAGTGGCCTCCTGGCAGCGAGCAGACCCTGGGAGTAGCCAGGGGGTGTAAAAGTAACTGCGTCACAGGCTTTGGGGCTTTTTGCTTTTTGCCCTGACTGTAGCTTGCTGTCTTTTCCCCTTGATGGAAGNAACTTAAGAAGAAAGGAGCATTATGTTGTCATCTTCTGAATCAAAATATAATTAATGGATTTCATCATGGTAACACAAAGTCTCTGTGTGTAAACTAGTGTAAGTTACTAAGTTAAAATCAAATGAGATCATTAAAATCGCACTATTTAAAATATTTTCAGGTTATAAGTATTGTCTTAATGTGTCGTCATTTGTGTCCCTGCAGCGTATGCCTATGTATTTATGTCTTTTATTGTGAGGAAATAAAGGTTAAGCATTGCTTCTGTGGTGCTTGAGGCAAAAAAACCTGATGCAGTGCAAGGCCCACATAAATTATTATAATTGTAGATACAAGGTTGTTTCATGTTTCTGGCCAAGAGTTGTCCAGTAGATGAGATCACAGTTACAAATGCTGAGCTCATATTTGACTGTGGGCTTTGATTTGTGATTCAAGTCCATACAAGACATGGACAGTGTTTTCTATTTGCAGATCCCTTGGAAGAGATAGCAGAAACTTCTCCACAAACTGCTGCAAATTCAGCTGCGGAGCTTCTCAAACAGGGTGCAGGTCTGTTAAACTTTATCCTTGCATTTGACTGTCACCAAAGTTTGTATCTTGCAGGCTGGGAGAAGTTGAAGCTCAGACTGGATTGAAGGATGTGTAAAGGAAGCAGTCAAATTTAGAGTGCTGTGTAGAAGTGTAAAGGGCACTGTGAGGATATGTCCCAGGTTCTTTCTGTGTTCTGCAGCCCTGTGTTTGCTTTGCAGTGGAGTGTCTCATGAGAGTATGAGGTATATATAGATTTCTTTGAGCATGGCAATTTTTAAGCAGGACATTTCTTTCATAACTCATAACCTTTGAGAGGATATTTTCAACCTGTGGTTGCAGAGGTTCAAGAATTATGTCTAAGGTCTGCGAAAGCCAACTAAGGAAGGTGTGCAGTCAGGGTTAAGTTCTCATCATATGGGTTAACAATACCGCTGGAAAATGCTTACTGTTCCATCAATCTGAAAAAAATTATTAAAGAACAATGCCCTGTGCTTCACTTGGTTCTGTATGTTGTTAGGAAATGTCATGTGTCTTTTCACTGGATGCTGTTTTATGGGTTCTTGTGCATAGTGCAGCACTCATTCTGAAAAGTTGTGTTACCACAAGCTTATTTGATGTGACAGAAGAACCCTGACCAGAGTACCTGCAAATGATGTGATGCTATGCACTGGTACCATCTGTATCGCTCTCAAACTGGGGGGTTTGCAGCAGCTGTGTAGAGGTATGCTCTCCTTCTTATGTGCCTTGTTAGTATGCATCTGATCCGGAGAACTAGTTAAACAGGCTGTCTGAAAAGGTGTGGTGGCATCTTAACTCACCACATTGGACAATGCTCTGAGTACCCCTGCATAATTATAAGGTTGTCCTTAGTAGAAATGCAGCCCTTGTGTTATTCTCCTGCATGCCCAGGGGATCCAGACCGTGCCCTCCCATGGTCCTTTGTTATCAGGTTGCTATGATTTCTCCCCAGAAATCACCCAATGAGTGCCATTATAACACAGGAATATGCTACAGTTGCCACTTCCTTTTCAGTTTAGTCTTCCACTGGAGCCACGAGCGAGTCTTGTGGCCAAGCTGCCTCACTGCCCTCACACAGCACTTCTGAAGGGGCAGTTGTCAAACAGACCAGCTCTGGAGAGAGTGTTGCTCCATGCTTGTGCAGCAGTCTGCTTTGACTTTTGTGAGGAACCAGTTCAATTTTGATTTGTGTCAACGTTGGTTGTCAGAAGCATGTAGGGGAGGAGCTGTACATATGCTTCAGGCAGGAGAAGATGGAGGCAGACCCTATCTCTGGGGAAACTTTGCTTGACAGCCATTTCAGTAGGAGACCACCAAGGGCACTGCTCTTGAGGAGGGTCCTGCAATTAGGTGGCAAAAGTTCTCTACCAAAGGACTGCAGTGGAATGTTGGGCTGGGCCAGTGGCCTCCTGGCAGCGAGCAGACCCTGGGAGTAGCCAGGGGGTGTAAAAGTAACTGCGTCACAGGCTTTGGGGCTTTTTGCTTTTTGCCCTGACTGTAGCTTGCTGTCTTTTCCCCTTGATGGAAGGTCTTTGCCCTCTGGCCCTTTTGCTCTCGATATTGTCCTCTTGAGCTGCGCCCTCCCAGCCGCGCTCTGCGGGAGCTGCGCGGGCTCCGCGGTGTGGAGCGCACACGGCGCCTGCCGG